>JAVLUX010000076.1:857500-1200000 GCA_032164185.1 Moxostoma hubbsi
CACATTGACTGTGTGTGTACATTGACTTGATCACATCATAAGCTTTTCCCCCTACACCACTGTCAATAAGTTTGAGGTATAATCCTTCATGCCAGATTGAATCGAATGCTTTCTTAAAATCTACAAAACAAGCGAAAATTTGTCTTTTATTTTGATGTACGTATTTATCAATGAGTGTCTGTAGGGTGAAAATGTGATCAGAGGTGCGACATTTTGGCATGAATCCAATTTGACATTGACTCAAGACATTGTGCTCCATAAGGAAGTCTAAAAGTCTGCTGTTTAAAATACTGCAGAAGACCTTCCCCAGATTACTGTTCACACAGATGCCTCGGTAGTTATTAGGGTCGAATTTATCTCCACTCTTATAAATGGGGCTGATGAGTCCTTGGTTCCAGATCTCAGGGAAATGCCCCACACACAGAACATCATTGAACAGTTTTACGATTGCCAGCTTGAAGTTGTGGTCCATGTGTTTCAGCATCTCATTCAGGATGCCGTCCACACCACAGGCCTTTTTGGGCTCGAGTATTGTCAATTTTTGTTCCAATTCTTCCATTGTGATGGGAAAATCTAAGGGGTTTTGATTTGCTTTAATTGATCTTTCCAAATGGTCTAATTTTTGAATGATTTCATTTTGATTTGAGTTTTGGTTTTCAGTTGGGCTGTAAAGTTCTTGGAAATGTTTTTTCCACAGCCCTCCATCTTGGATTGCCAGATCTTCCTGATTTGATTTGGATAATAATTTCCATTTATGCCAGAATTTGTTTGTTTTTTATAGATTTTTCAATTTCTTCAAGCTGGTTCTGCAAATACTTCGTTTTTTTTCCGTCTGAGTGTGGCTTTATATTGTCGTAATGCCTCACAGTATTGAAGACGGAGGTCCTGATTATCTGGTTGACGGTGTTTTTGATTGGATAAATTTCAGAGTGTTTTCTTAGAGTCTTACAGTCTGAATCAAACCATTTTTCAGTGTCCAATTTCTTTTTTTTTGTATTATTAACGATTGCCAAATCACTTTTTTGTGCAGTTTTGTAGAATATATAATTGAGATCTTTCACTGCCTGATTGATGCCGAATGGATTTTTGGAGTATTGGTGTGTTTGGAATGAATGTAAGAGAGATTGTGTTTCTGTACATTCAATGGCGTTGCTGTAATCAGTGACGCTGTTTTCTGTCCATTTGAATGGTGTTATTGGGATCATGTGATAGGGTGTGCGGATTGTGTTGGGTGTTGATTCAGACTGTTTGACATACAGGGTAATTTGGCTGTGGTCTGAGAATGGTGTTAATGGTTTGACTGTGAATGCCCTCAGAGAAGAAAGGTCCAGATCAGTGATTGCGTAATCTACTGTGCTACTACCAAGAGCTGAGCTGTAGGTGTACCGCCCGAACGAGTCCCCTCGAAGTCTTCCGTTGACGATGTACAGACCCAGATTTCGGCAGAGCTGCAGCAGCTGCCTTCCGTGAGCGTTTACTGTTCGATCACAGTTGTGTCTGGAGGGGTAAGAAGGAAACTGAATATTATTACCAGTAATGAATCGGGCACCATGTGATTCTATGAAATCTAATTCCACACCAGTTCTGGAATTTAAATCGCCCAGAATCAGCACATTCCCCTGGGCCTGGAAATGGCTGATTTCTGTCTCTAATATTTGGAAGGTTTCTTCATTGAAATAGGGCGACTCAGGAGGGGGAATATATATGGCACACAGGAAGACAGGCTGAGATGTTGAGATGATGCCTTTTTTAATCTTCAGCCACAGGTGGCATTGTTCTCTTTTGACTAATTCTATGGCCAGTTGAGATTTAATCCAAATGATGGTCCCTCCTGATTCTCTCCCCTGTGTGACTGATGTGTGCTTTACTGATGGGAGTATGAACTCTCTATATCCTGAGGGGCAACCAGTGGACTCATCTCCTCTACACCAGGTTTCCTGTAAGATGATGACATCTACATCTTCAGTTTCTCTCATAAAATCAGAGATTCTGCTCTTTAGACCAAAAACTGAAGAGTTCAGGCCTTGAATATTCCACATGGAAATACTGAAAGATTTCATTACAGAAATATAAAGAATAACTTTAGGGTTTGTTTGCTACTTTGAGAAAAGAGAAAGACACAAAAAAATAAATTAAGAACAGTGATACAAGTTATGTGAGTATTGATGAACACAGGTAAAAAATAAATAGATAAATGATTATTCCTACTTTTCTTACACAATAGTATTTACACAGACATTATGTGTGTGTATGTATGTTTTTTTTTTTTTTTTTTTTTTTTTTTTTTTACCACTGTCCGTTATGACTTAGGAAGTGAGTGCAGATGATACTCAGCATACGTTGGATGTCCTGGAGTTCACCGTTGGAACGGTTTGCTCCTCCACTGACAACCTGGGCATAGCTCTGCCTACCTGGCTGGAGCGGGATCTGTTGTGGGGGGGGTTCCAGTGCTGTGTGGTATTGTGTTGGAGCTGTGTAACTATTGTAGTGTTGACTCTGTCTGTGTGGCTCCTGTGTGGGCGCTGAAGCTCTGGGTGGTGCCCGGGTATATGCTCTGGGTGGGGCTCTGGCTGGGGCTCTAGATGGGGTTCTGGCTGGGGCTCTAGATGGGGTTCTGGCTGGGGTTCTGGATGGGGCTGTGGCTGGGGGTCTGGATGGGGCTGTGGCTGAGGTTCTGGCTGGGGCTCTAGATGGGGTTCTGGATGGGGCTCTGGGTGGGCCGTTATTATAAGGGTTGGCTGGGATGGGGCTGGTTCTGTTCCACCTGGGGCTTGTCTGGATGGTCCTGTTCAGAGCAACATCCTTCAGTCTCTTTGCCAGAATGTGCACCAAGTTCTTGTATAGGTGGACCTGATCATAGAGACAGTCAGTGTCCAGGTCTGGGTGGTGGGCCAGGTGAACATTAGGCAGAGGGGCACAGTGTCTGGAGATGCTAGAATTTATTTTACTAATTGTTTGGGGATGGAAATCTTTCCTCTGAAGCAGGGTGGACAAAATGATTTTAGATGTGGGGAAATTGTGTCTGGCTTTCTCCACAACAGCTCTGAGAGAATCGGACACTCGGTCCTGTTGACTCCGCAGGTCGTTTGTGCCCGTATGGATGATGATATGGCTGGGGTGGCCCAGCTTGGATTCAGTCAATAGCTCCAGTGCTTTATCCGTGTTGGGACACCAGAGTTTAACAGCTCTGTGTCGGGGGAAAAGTTTCTTCATGTCGATAAATTTACCATTGGAGTCAATAAGAAGGGCTATTTCAGGTCCTTCTGTGCTGGTTGGTGCTGGGCTGCTGACAGACGAGGGCTGCTGTGCTGGGGCACTTGACAGGGGGCACTGTGATGGCTGTGTGCTATGTGTGGGGCTGGGGCTGGGGGCTGGGGGGTGTTGGCGGTCTGTGTCAGGGCTGGGGGCTGGGGGGTGTTGACGGTCTGTGTCAGGTGTCTCTGGGGTGGAAGGCAGTGTTGAGGGGGGCAGAGTATGAGCTCTGTGGATCTCCTGTGGTTCCTCTCTGGCCTGGAGCAGCTCTCTCACCTGCTCTCTCAGTGCCTGGATCTCACCTCTCTGATGCTCTCTCTCTTCTGTAACTCTCAGAGCTGCTGCCTCAGCTCTAGTGAGGACTGTTCTCTGTCCTGTAGCTGAAGTTTAATAGTGGTCAGCTCACTCTTATAGCTGTCCTTCTCTGTCTGGAGCTCTCTCATCTGCTGTGTGAGGGCTGACAGTCTCTGTGAGGTGTGCTCTGTGCTCTGCTGGTGTTTGTGGCATGCACATGTGTCTGTGTGCACTGGCTGCTGCTGTTTGAGCACAGTTTCTCTGAGCTGCACCAGGTCCATCTCCAGCCTGGTGAAGTGCTCCTGGAGCAGAGGTATATAATTGAGCAGGGCGGGGGAGGGGTGCCTCTCATTTTCAGCAGTTTCTGCGGGGGCGGGGCTGAGATCTGGGGTGCTGCTCTGTGGGGTCTCTTCAGATGAAGGATTCTTTGCTAAAACACTTTTTTCATGATTAGTTCTATCACATATGTCCCTGTAGTCGGCCTGGAATGCCTTCAGGTCCCCCTGTACCATGACTGTGCCATTTTTATATATGTTGATTGTTATAGCTGTGGTGTCAGGGTCCTGTGGCTCTCTGATTTTGACCTTCCAGCCATTACAGATGCCCTCTTTTTTTACGGAGGGGTAATAGTTGATTATGGCTTTATGCCAGGCGCTGGGGTGATTAGAGTAAAAAATAAGGTTGCACACTTCTCCAGTTTTATATGAATCTGCAAACAGAGTTTCTGGATGGTCTCTCAGAAGTTTCTGTTTGTAGATTTTTCTTGCAGAATCTGTTTTGATATCTGGGGGATACTGTATGTGCACACAGTCTGTGTAGAGTGGGGAGGTCATCTGCATATGGCAGTGGGGTGACTGCAGCTGCTCCTCTGATTGGTTGATTTCCTCTGGCTCATTTGAATTGCTACAATGAGGAATGTCAGAGTGTGGAGCAGCCATAGCTGTTAGCTGTTAGCTTTTATAGCATTTTAGCTTGAAGATCCTCAAAATGAACAATTTTTTGACTTTTTGTTTAAATAAATAGAATAAAAATAAAATAGTTCACTGCAGTTTTAGTTTTTGTGCAGTTTCATTAGTACTCACTGCTTCTCCCTCTGTCAATCGTTGTTTTTAGTCGGTGTTTTAAATTTCCCTCCAATTTTCCTGCAGGTCTGAGAAGATTCTGATTCTTTGCGCTGAATACTTGGTTTTAAAAACAAAAATACTACATTTTCAGTGTTCTTTCCATTAAATTTCAGTTTTATGTTATATTCTCTCAATTTTTGTATTTTTTTAATCTAACTCTCATCTCAAAATAGCAAAAAAAGATGAAAAATCTAAGAGCTCATGCTGATCATGCTGATCTCTCAGACTCTCTCTCTCTCTCTCTCTCACACACACACACTCAAACACACACACACTCTCTCAATTCAATTTCAATTTCAATTTAACGAGCTTTATTGGCATGACAAAGACATTTTGTATTGCCAAAGCAATTACATAGAAAAACAGAACAGGAACTAAACTAAGACATGACAACAATAATAAATATAAATAAATAGCATTAATGCAACATATGGGGTCAGTAACAGGGGGGGGGGGATTGGGGTCAGGGGTCATCGATACATCATGTGTTGTTATTGGTTGAGTTCTGGTTGTCCCGCAGGTTTCTACAGGACAGTACAAATCTTGCAGCTATATTTGCACATTCCTCTTTTTCCCCCAGAATAAAACACATTTTTTGTGTCGGGGTACAGTCATTGAAATCTGGGCATATGTTGTTAATTTTGGGGTAATATTTGTTTCTAATTGGTTGGTATTTTGGGCATTCTGTGAGGAAGTGCAGTTCTGTCTCAATCACTCCCAGGATGCATTGGGAGCACAGTCTGTCCTCGCGGGGCAGCCATGTCTGTCTGCGGCGGCCCGTCTCTACGGCCAGACTGTGCTCGCTGAGTCTGTACATCGTCAGTGCTTTCCTTAATCTTCTGTCAGTCACTGTCACTCTCTCTCTCTCTCTCACACACACACACTCAAACACACACACACTCTCTCTCTCTCTCTCACACACACACACACACACACTCTCTCTCTCACACACACGCACACACACACTCTCTCTCTCTCACACACACTCTCTCTCTCTCTCTCTCTCTCTCTCTCACACACACACACTCTCTCTCTCTCTCTCTCTCTCTCTCTCTCTCTCACACACACACACACACACACACACACTCTCTCTCTCTCTCTCACACACACACACACACACACACTCTCTCTCTCTCTCTCTCTCTCACACACACACACGCACACACTCTCTCTCTCTCACACACACACGCACTCTCTCTCTCTCTCTCTCTCACACACACACACACACACACTCTCTCTCTCTCACACACACACGCACTCTCTCTCTCTCTCTCTCACACACACACACACACACACACACACACACACACACACACACACACACACACACACACACACACACTAAATAAATAAATGCTCGGATGAAGAAGAGAAAGTGAGAAAATGGCCAAAGAGCAACAAGTCATTTGAGAACTTCCTGTTATGAAAAACCTCACAGCCAGGCCCGGTCCTGGGGTTCGCTTCATGATGGCTGGATGCCTGTTGCCATAGCTACTGCTCCTGACAGTTGACAAACGGAAACAGCAGAGCGCATCATCCTCTCGCACCACACAATATAAAATCCCCCATCCTAGTTCCAAAATGAGGTTTAAGAAATTTAGAAAAATACACGAAACGAAACATACTACATTTCACTGATTCGGTTGTGTTTTGATGATTAGAGTAATTGATGTGTAAAAAATCAAATAATTGGTGTTGGTGGGGGGCCCCGAACCAATCGCGGGGCCCTAAACAAATGTTTAGTTTGTTTATTGGGTCGGGCCGGCCCTGCTCACAGCTCTCGTGTCCTCATGATCTGTTGAAAATGGTCAACTCTGAAGAAACTGTAGCGCATCTTTTGGGTTTTGTCCCTTTAATAAAATGTTCTGGCAAGATGTTTTAGGATTTATTAGGAATGACATTTTTAATGAGTGTTGTATTGGAAGGATGTGCTTCTAGGCTTTATTGATTATGATCAATCTAAAAAAGGTCAATTTTATGTAATTAATCTGATCTTGTTACTCGCCAAGTTCCACGTTCATAAATCTAAATATCGAAATGCTAAACCTCTCTTTCTTGTTTTATATGAAAGAACTTGAAAAATATCTCATTTCAATTCAATTGTCTGAGAACAGAAAAGCCTTAAAAACATTTTCTGTTTGCAATACTTTTCCTTTTTTCAGTGTCATTTAATTATCATAATTTGTCAATATGTACAATTTATATTATGTGCACCCCCAGCTTTTATTTTTTTTATTTGTATTTTAATGTATTTTGTTGTTGAATGTTACTTCTTACTATACTGTTTTGAGGATCAATAAAAAAATAAAAATAAAAAATGAGCTGTTAAATGTGCTGCAGAGGGCGGGGACATCAGTATATGTGTAACGATCCACACCGTCTTTGGTTTGTGTACCTTTTTATTTAAGTTTTTGGCACTTTTTATGTTCCACATTGTTCTTTGTTTATGCACCCTTTGAGTTTTGGCACCTTTTATGTTCCGTATTGCCTTTTGTTTTATGCACACTTATTTTGAAGTCTTGTCATGTCCTGTTTTCCCTCCTTGTCCACGTGTCTGGTTTTCATTGGTTTATTGTTTGATTGTCTTGTTATCAGTTCTAATTTATCATTGGTTTTAGTTTATTGTCTTGTTATCTTGTTTTGAGTTTTGGTTTTCTATTGGTCTGTTTCCCCTTGTTTTGTATTTAAGCCCTGATGTTCACCTTGTCCTTTGTTGGTCGTTGTTCCATGTTTGAAGCTCTGTCCCGTATCCTGCCTTGGTCCGTGGTCCTGTCTAAGCCCACCTTGCAAAGCCCACCTTGCAAAACCCCCCGTGTTGTTTTCTTGTTTTCATTCCTTTATTTTTCCCCTCGTGGAGGTTTCATTTGTTCCTGCCTTTGTGTTTGCTTTTACTTTTAAAGTTTCTAATAAAACTGCATTTGGATCCTTACTCCCTCGTCTGCCCTCTTCATCACAGAACGACCAACCAAAATGGATCCAGCAGCCTTCACTGCCCAACAGGCCAATCTCCTGCTTCTCGGCCTCAAACAGGAGGATCGCCCAATTGAGGCCCACGTCTGTGAGTTTCTCGAGCTGGCCAATTTGTCTGACTTCCCGGAGTTTCTCTTGGTCGGTTTCTTCCGGGCAAATCTAGACTCTTCATTAAAAGAGCTGCTACCACCAGCTACCCCTGGCTGGACGCTCATCAATTACCTTGATGAGACCCTGAGAATCTGTGGATCACCTTTCACTGTGGGTATTGCAGAGGAGGACACTATCGCTCCCCCCACAGTGGTCACCTCCCAGCCTTCCATGACTCGTTCCTCCACGCCTGCTACGGCCAACATGCCCCCAGCCTTGTCTGTCCCTGGGCCAACGTTGACAGCCCCGTCCGCCAGGAGGAGGAGGAGGAGGAGAAGAGGGAAGGCTTCCGCTCCTCAGTCTCTGCCTGCCACGGCCAACGAGCCAACGCCCACGCCTGCCACGGCCAACGAGCCAACGCCCACGCCTGCCACGGCCAACGAGCCAACGCCCACGCCTGCCACGGCCAACGAGCTGGAAGTCTCGTCCGTCCCAGAGCCGGCGTTGCCAGCCTCGTCCGTCCCAGAGCCGGCGTTGCCAGCCTCCTCTGCCAGGAAGAGGAGGAGAAGAGGAGGGGCTTCCGCTCACCAGTCTCCGTCCTCCATGGCCCCGTCCTCAGAGCCAGCGCCTGTAGCCTCGACCATCCAAGAGCCAGAGCCAGCGCCTGTAGCCTCGACCGTCCAAGAGCCAGAGCCAGCGCCTGTAGCCTCGACCGTCCAAGAGCCAGAGCCAGTGCCTGTAGCCTCGACCGTCCAAGAGCCAGAGCCAGCGCCTGTAGCCTCGACCGTCCAAGAGCCAGCCCTCCTTGAGCCTTCCACAGCTCCGCCTCCCGAGCTTCACCGGTCACCGCCTACCATGGCACCGTCCCTGGGGGCCTCCTCGACTCCTCCCAGGCCTTCTGACCCTGTCTCGCGGCCTCCTCCCAGGCCTTCTGACCTTGTCTCGCGGCCTCCTCCCTGGCCTTCTGACCTTGTCTCGCGGCCTCCTCCTTGGCCTTCTGACCCTGTCTTGTGGCCTTCTGACCCTGTCTCGTGGTCTTTTGACCCTGTCTCGCGGCCTCCTCCCTGGCCTCCTGACCCTATCCCATGGCCTTCTCCTTGGCCTCCTGACCCTGTCCCAGTCCTGTGGCCCTCTCCATGGCCTCCTGTCCCAGTCTCGCGGCCCTCTCCTTGGCCTCCTGTCCCAGTCCTGAGGCCATCTCCTAAGCCTCCTGACCCTGCCCTGGCCCTGTGGCCACCCCCTAGCCCCCTGACCCGATCCCAGCCCTACGGCCACCTCCCCAGCCTCCAGACCCAGTCCCTGCCATAGGGCTGCCTCCCTGGCCCCCTGACCCGATCCCCGCCCTACGGCCACCTCCCCGGCCTCCTGACCCAGTCCCTGCCCTATGGATGTCCCCCTGTCCTTGTCTTGTCCCACTGTACCCCTCGTGTTCCCTAGATCTACCTGTTCGTCCTCGTTTTCCGTTGTCGTTTTGCCCCTCCTTTGGTTAGGAGCGTCTGGGATCCGCTTGTTTGATTGTCTTGTTATCAGTTCTAATTTATCATTGGTTTTAGTTTATTGTCTTGTTATCTTGTTTTGAGTTTTGGTTTTCTATTGGTCTGTTTCCCCTTGTTTTGTATTTAAGCCCTGATGTTCACCTTGTCCTTTGTTGGTCGTTGTTCCATGTTTGAAGCTCTGTCCCGTATCCTGCCTTGGTCCCATGTTCCTGTCTAAGCCCACCTTGCAAAACCCCCCGTGTTTTCATTCCTTTATTTTTCCCCTCGTGGAGGTTTCATTTGTTCCTGCCTTTGTGTTTGCTTTTACTTTTAAAGTTTCTAATAAAACTGCATTTGGATCCTTACTCCCTCGTCTGCCCCCTTCATCACTGTGTGTGTGTGTGTGTGTGTGTGTGTGTGTGTGTGCGTGTGTGTGTGTTCATGACGTCACAGTTACTGTAACTGGAATTCTCAGAATCAACGGTCTTGTGTTACTTGCGCCCCTGTTAACACTGAGGTTATTCATAACAGGAAATTCTCAGAATCCACTCTCTTGAACAGGCCACGCCCCCTTCTGTTGTACCCTGTTACTCTATAAATGCTGTGAGTGATTTTATTCGCGCATTGAACAGTTCATGAAGCTTGTGAAACACGTCCAGGATATAAAGTGATTTTCTCTTTGATTTACAGTATATTAGTGATATGATTACAGACTGTTGTGGATGTCTCTACATGAATATTGTAAGTCACTTTTAAACACGTTTGTCTGTATAAATCTTCAAGAGATGTTGATTTGAGTGATTTATAGTCATTAATGCAGTGAAACATGTTCATTTATACTGTATCTCTTCATTATCACACTGATTCATTTCATATCAAATGATCTGACAGTGTTATTTACTGTATAAATGTGTAAACACAGTGACCGATGCATTACATTTATTAAAAATGAGTGATATTAAACAGGAGCCTAAAATGAATCTTAATATTAAAAAATGAATGTTTGTATTTGTTGTGTTGCTGTAAATGTTTTCATGTCTTCAGATCAATGAGAGTAAAATAAAAACTGTCTGAATGTCTATAAGCCGTTTATTTCTGACATCTTTTAATAGAGAGGAAAGTTTACTGGACACTCAGCAGAGATGATGAAGATGAAGAAGAAGTTGTAGATGATGAAGAAGATGATGAAGATGATGATGAAGATGTGTGACGGATCAAATGTGGATCATCAGAAGAACAATCATGAGCACAAAGAGAAACACTCACAATCTAATGAATCAACTGAGAAAACATCAATTAAACTTCAGCGTCGAATCAGCAAACGTGAAAATCCAGACTGTGAGTATTTTATTATCAGTGATGTCATAAACAGACGTGTCATTTGATTTACTGTAGATATATTCAAACTCTGTTTCTCTCTCTGATTTAACCTTATATTTCTGTTGTTCATTTCCAGTCTCTCATGATCCACACAAATCTGAGTGTCATTCAATGAGAGATATTGACAGATGAGAACAGATCATAAACACACAATAACATGAAAGATAATAAGAACTCCGCCGTGAACACCGCTGCCCTCTCGGAGAGAGCTCCCGCGGCCGACGCTACAGAGGTCAGATCACTCTCTGTCATTGTAGCGGATGTAACGTGATCCTTCCGACGGGTGAACATCCGTAAAGCCGCGGGTCCAGACGGCATTCCGGGTCGCATCACCAGAGCGTGTGAGAACCAACTGACTGGTGTTTTATACAGACATGTTCAACCGTCCCTCTTCTTGTCTGTGGTCCCCACATGCTTTAAAACGTCCTCCATTGTGCCCGTACCAAAGCAATCCAAAATCACATGTTTAAATGACTGGCGTCCTGTTGCTCTGACCCCCATCATCAGCAAATGCTTTGAGAGACTTATCAGAGATTACATCTGCTCTGTGCTGCCCACCTCACTGGACCACCACAACAACCGCTCCACTGATGATGCCATTGATCTACACCACACACGGCTCTCTCCCACCTGGAGAACAGGAACACATTTGTGAGATGCTGTTTGTAGACTACAGCTCATTCAACACCATAGTGCCCTCCAAACTTGATGAGAAACTCCGGGCTCTGGGCTTAAACATCTCGCTGTGCAGCTGGATCCTGGACTTACATTTACATTTCTGCATTTGACAGACGCTTTTATCCAAAGTGACTTACAGTGCACTTATTACAGGGACAATCCCCCCGGAGCAACCTGGAGTTAAGTGTCTTACTCAAGGACAGAATGGTGGTGACTGTGGGGATCAAACCAGCAACCTCCTGATTACCGGTTATGTGCTTCAGACCACTACATCACCACCTCTCCACATCCTGAAGTGTTTTTACTTCTGTGATCCTAAAGATAAATGTTTGTGTTCAACGTTCATTGAAACAGAAATCCGTTTCACTTTCAGATATTTCATGTTTTGCTGTGTTTGATCTTTTCTTTCAGTTCTCGTTTAATATTTCTGCAATTAAAAGCATTATTGATTTAAATCACATTCAGATGAATCAACTGATGTTTTTACCTCAAACTAAATGTCTGGTTTGTTCTACTGTTAGATAGGACTATTAAACATTTTGTGATTTTAGACCCTGTCAAGATGTTTTAAAGTGTTGCAGCACATGTTCAATCAATAGTGAACGGCTTATGAACCGGGACTGAAGCTTTCCAGCGATATAACAATCATATAAGTATGATTTCATACAGCTGTGATGGTGTGGTGAGACCAGTTCAGGTCATTTGAGATGTAAACACAAAGAATATTTAAAAAATGTGACTCAATGCACCTCTGCTCGGTTGATGAATAGGGGGTGTTTTATTGATTTAATTGGGGATGAATTGAGTTGATATTGTTCCACTAAATAGTGCATAGAGTCACTCTCTGGGTGTCCTGTCCTGTGTGTAAAGGCACAGTGATGGTAGTTATCTGGAGGTGTGTCGGACAAATGGAACCAGAATTGATCTGCTCTCTTCTGGATTTCAGTGAGGAGAACCGGCCCAGTTCTGCTCTACAGACTCGGAGCATTTCTGGGAATTCCCAGGATGTTTTTCCAGAATTCTAGGTGGAAAATTTCAACAGGGCTTTTGTCCCAAGATTCATAATTTAATTTATATTTGGGGCCCAGATTTCACAGCCATATAGAAGTATAGATGATGATACTGTCGAAGACTTTCAGCCACAGTTTAATGGGGGGGTTGAATTTAAATAATGATGTTCTTATACTATAATATGTCCTACGGGCTTTATCAGTCAGATCTTTTATTGCCAAATCAAACTGTCCTGAAGCAGAGATTGTAACACCCAAATAATTATAGTGGTTGGTATGATGAAGAATTGTTCGCCCGATTGTGAATATATATTTATTGCTCATATGCTCATATACTCTCTCGCTCTCTCTCTCTCTCAATATTCAATTCAATGGGCTTTATTGGCATGAAAGTTTCAAAAACAATGTTGGCAATCATATAGAATAAATAAATAACTTGGACAGTGTATAATATAATTATTAGTAATGTAGAAATAACAGCAATATATACATTATTATTATTATTTATTTGACCACATCACATTGTGTGTGTGTGTGTGTGTGACAGAGAGTGTGTGTGTGTGTGTGTGTGTGTGTGGCATGTTGACACATATTGGGCAGTAAGATGTGTCCCGTCTTCTTCTAGGATTATTTGTAATTTTGAGAAGTAATTTAGGACTTTAAAGTCTGAAGTTTCAGAATTAAACTTGTTTAAGTAAACGTTCCTTATTTCTCTGAATGTTTCACATTTTAGGAGGAAGTGCATCTCAGTCTCGACCTCACCTGTCCAACAGTGACACATATTCGATTTTCTTTTGGGTGCCATGATTTTTGTGTCTTCCTGTTTGTGGTCACTGAGGCTGTGTTTGGGGCTGTCCCTGTTTTCGATCTCTGACAGTAAAGAGATATTTTGCAACTCATTCTCTCTGTTCAGGGACAGATAACATTCAGATCGACTTTGGCTTTTAGTTTCTTCTTCCCAATGTTCCTGATATGTTTCTGTGCATTATGTTATAATGTGGTTTACTCTGATTGGTGTTTGGAGAACAGTGTTGATGTGAGACAGGTCAAAGTGTGTTTGAGGGGGGACGATCAGTCTCGGCACCAACTGATGTAGGGGACTCTTTTCTGGGCTCAGCTCTTGGATTTGGAGGGTTTGGATTGAAGGGTGTCTCGGGGGCTGGATTTAAGGTGAATGAAGAATTTAAGTGCTCTCTTTTGAATGCTAATTATCAGTGGGTATCTGCCTAATTCTGCTCTACATGCATTTGTTGGTGTATTTCTGTGTACATGTAAGATGTATCTGCAGAATTCTGCATGTAAAGATTGGGTTGGGTGTTTGTCCCAGCGTGTAGGGCTGTGATGACTGAGTGGACCCCATACTTCACTACCATACAGCGCAATAGGCAGCTGTAGTCCTTGTTCAGTAGGAGACAGTAGCACAAGATCATCAGTATAAAGCAGATACTTCACCTCTCCATCTAGAGGATGAGAAGCACATTGATCCAACAGAACAGCAAGTTCATTTACATATACATTAAATAAAGTTGACCCTGACGGACACCTCTTCTCTGGGGGAAGAATTCAGTTTGTTTGTCTCCAATTTTAACAGCACACATGTTTTTTGAATATATTCAAAAAATTGTTTTTTGTTTCTAATTGTATGTTTATATTTATTTAAAATGTTATTGTAACTAATGCGTAATGCGGCGATGTTTTTCATTTGCTATTTTTCGTTGATCTTTTCTGATGGTCTTGCATTCTTCATCAAACCATTTTTCAATATTTCGCCTTTTAACAGGCCTCCGTTTTTGTTTCATAAGGCTTTAATAGCTGCCTTATGAAATATCATATTAATGTCCTCAGTGGCCTTGTTTACACCATCTCTAGGAGGGACATATTGGTTTTGGTCATATATCGATATGTCATTCATCAGATCATGTGAGTTCAATGCCATGATGAATTTGTCTCCACTGTCTGGGGCCCATCTGTAAGTAGGATGTACTTCATACAGTTTACTGCGTTCCCTTTTGTGTCACTAATTTGACCTGCTCATTTGAAGAACACATTTATTTGGTTGTGGTCTGACAGTGAACGCACTTCTGACTTTTATTCTCTCTCACTGTTTCTCTGTGTCTCTCTGGGACTGATGGCTCCTAAATCTATCTTTAATTAGCTTTATAAAGAATATTTCTATAAACCTGATTGCACAAGAAGACACTTTTAAACATAATAACTTCTGCATTTGTGTGCTGATAGTGTTTATTTCACAATTATCACATATTCAGTCTTCATTGATTAATCTGAACTTCAGGAACCGACAATAAACATCTTTGAACTATTAAAGATTGTTTTATTCTTATTAT
Source organism: Moxostoma hubbsi (assembly GCA_032164185.1). Taxonomy (NCBI): domain Eukaryota; kingdom Metazoa; phylum Chordata; class Actinopteri; order Cypriniformes; family Catostomidae; genus Moxostoma; species Moxostoma hubbsi. Next base: position 872,119 of record JAVLUX010000076.1, read on the forward strand.
CACTAATGACATTATTTGTCATTTACTTTCTCTTCATTGACTGTCTGTATTCTCTTCATTGACTAATGCATCAAAATAAACATGTTTATAAAAAGTGTTTAGCATTTATAAAGTGAACACTTGTAGAACTGAATCAGTCTGTAATAACACAGTTATTACACACATATAAATCAATCATTTCAAATAAAAGCAGCAGACACAATCACATTTGATACGACACAAAGTAGAATGAAAACATGTTTTATTATTATATTTCATAAATGTTTCAAAGATTTCACATGAACTTTACTTGCAAAACTACTAAACATGATAAACCGGTTCTTGTCTGTTCTGAAACTGTTATAAAGCGGTTAACCATCAAACAACAAATAGCAGAAGAAATTGAACACAGCAAAAAAAAAAAAAAATAGCATTGACACAGGAAATCAGTGTGACTCACATACTCTGTGTGTGTCTTGGAACAGCAAAGTCCTCACAGAGAGTATAAAGGAAACTTTTCTCTGAACAATTTCTACACAACAGGATGTTCATGGTTTGACAGATGTGGGAGGAGTCATGAGTGTACAGATGTGGGAGGAGTCATGAGTGTATATAAGGACACATTTCTGTCTCAGATCTGTTGTTGTGTATCGTGTGACTGAAGATGTTCCTGGTTTGACTTTCTACTGTGTGTTTTTGTGCACGAGTCGTGTCAATATATATATAATAGATCAGGATTCTTCTACACAACAGATGATGTGAATGTTTCTGCACTTCATCATTTATTCAAGGTAATTAAAACACTTTTATCTTGAATTCTTTTATCAAAACATTCATATCTGATTAAATAGAGACAAATGTTTTTCAGTTATCCATGTAAATCTGGACATTAATGTCACTATTCATATTTAGATGATTGAATTACATTAAAGGAATAGTTATGTGTTCATTTACTCACTCTCATGTAGTTCCAAATCTGTGTGACTCTTTCCTCAATTGAACACAAAGTAGATGTTTATCTTTAATGTGAGAAATAAATGATCAGATGAACAAGAGAAAGTGAGAAAATGGCCAAAGAGCAACAAGTCAATGAAGAATCAAACAGTTTCATGTTTCATCATCAAAGCAGCACAAATATTTTCCGACCAAACAGTGAGTTATTGTGTCAGTCAGTCCCTTAAAATCCTTCATATCTCATATTGTCTGTAATCTAATGGTGTATATTTGATCCTCAACAATAAGTGAGTTTATATGAAGATAATCAGATGTTTCTATGTTTAATCTGTAGTGTCTGCTGATCTCAGACCTGTAGAAAGACAATCTTCTGTATCAAACACCGTTAAAAATGAGGTGAGATATTCACAGATCATCTACACAAACTAAAAGTTCAAAATAAATCTTCAAATGTTCAATTAATACATTTTCTTTTTCTTTAGAAAACCACATCAAGATCTCTTCTGGAAGACTGTCTGAGACACGTTCAATTCAACTTTCAGCATTTACGATTGAAAATGAAGCAAAACTTCAAATAATCTAAAAACTGGACAAAAGAAACATTATTTAACATTATTTTCTTACTTTCTAAACAGAAGAAATACAGTCAGTCTCAGTTTACTGCTCTGAAAACAACAATAGTTCCTCATGTTTAAAGTCAATCCTGTTGTAGAGAATAAAGTCACAAATGATCATTTCTGCTCTAAAAAGAAGCTGAATGTAAAAACTTTCATGAAAACTGTTGCATTGTGTTTATTGAGACTAATGTGTCACCTGTTGAGGGATCAGAAACACTTTTATATTGTACAACTGCTCCAAATCTGCAGAAACACACTCAAAATGCATTTCAATGGAATTTATCATGTATATATTTCATATAAATGTATTTTATTTGCTGTAAAATATCAGTTTATAACAACATGAATATATGTTTATTATGATCTCTTGAATCACTTCATTCATATCTCAGTTTGCATGTTTTGGGCTTGTGTGATTCAGATTTGACTCTTTCCTGTCCTGTAATTATGGGTGTAGTGTCTGTAGTCACACAGTAGGTGGCGTTATACATCACTTCAACTCATTATTTGACATCTAGTGTTTTTAAAAGTCTGTTTTAATCCATCATTCATGGTAGTACACTATCCTCTATACTGCACAAATACAAAGAGTATGTTAGTATGCTGTTCCAAAAATAGATATCTGACACTCATCTCAGCTGATGGAGTATGGCAAGCCGTTTTAACATTTAATCATTTAAACCTACTAGTCTCTATTTTCATGCTACTAGTACTTATTTTTTAGATACTAGTATCTATTCCATTAAGTACTAGTACTTATTCATTAGCGACTAGTGCTTATTCTTTAGGTACTAGTGCCTATTCTTTAGATACTAGTACTTATTCAGTAGCTACTAGTACCTTTTTAAAGATACTAGTACTTATTCGTTGGTTCAATAATGGTAGAAACAGGAGATGATAGAAATGTTCTTGATCTGTAACATCAATCAGTATTTCAGAAGATGAATCACAAAACTGTGATTCATTTTGATGAGTTTGATTTGCATTATTTTGCTGTGAATGTTCCAGTGAGAAATACAGATGATACAGATGACAGAGTTCCTGCAGTGTTTTCAGAACAATCCTTCTGTCCTCGAATGTTTCCACTAGAGCTGCACAATTAATCAAAATAAAATCAAACCGTGATATGATCTTGTGCGATGATTAAATTGCAAAGGGCTGCGATTTAATTGAATAAATAAATAGTCTGCTCCCTTCAAGGTTTATTTGCGCTGCTCTGTCCAGTCTATATTAAATTAGCGCATTATTACAGTGTTTTCAGAGCGGTTCTGTGCTCCACAACTCCTCTCATGCTTACAGTAACAGAAGTGATCTGAGTTCGGTTCCGTTTGATCACGTGCGCTAAACGCGTTATTTACACTAAACTGACGCGTCCTGCGGTAGAAGCGTCTCATATATCATAATAATAATAACGCAGAATACAAGATGGGGAATAATTCAAACATCTTTATTAAATGACTGCTGAGCAAACAGTATCAACAGTAACACCTGTAGAGTCCAGAAACTTCTCTTCATTCTCCTTCATTTGTTTATCTCTCACGAGAGCGCGTGTCGCACTTATTACAGTCCCCGCGGAAACAAGTGAAAGCGGAACTAATATTACCAAAATACAACACAATGAAAAGGAATTAACATACATATAATAAATCTATATCAAATATTGAGTTACTATAATATAATGCATTGCTAAATTAAATATAATAAAATAATGAATACAAATAATTAAATTAAACTGTGACAAACTCTCCAACATTTTCACTTTAAATGTAATTACAGCAATGGGTTATCAGTTTAACTTCAGTTTGACATTAAGCCTCATTCTTTAGGACTATCTGATATACAGTAAAGAATAGTTTGGATAAGCTACTAGTTTTTAAGGCCTAGAATAAAGAGTAACATTAATATTTTGTGTATACTGAATTATTCAATCAACCAACATTATTTTTGACAGCAAAAACTTGGTTTTACCAACATGGAAATGTAGTTAACAGTGACATTAAGCAGAAATCTTACATATAACCAGTTTTGACAGAGCTGCTGATAAAAGTTAAATGATCAGCATCGATTGATGAGATGAAAAGAAAATTGGAGATCGTTATCGGATGTTAAAATCCTGATTGGAGCTTCCCAAATATTCAAGTTGATTCAAAAACTAATGTTGATGATTATTGGGCTGAGATCCTGTCACAAAATGGACAAAACATTTGGATATGAAGAAGACTTTGTTTCAATGTTTATATATTTATTTGTTTGTGGTTGAACTGAAAAAAGGTCTCAGTTTGGTTCTTTTTAAGAGGGCTCAAGTGTGAAAACCCCAGCAGCCATTTTGCAGTTGAACATGTGGGAAACATCACCATCATAATCGCAGTTCAAATCGCAATCGCAAAATTTTTCTAAATAATTGCAATATGACTTTGTCCAAATTGTGCAGCCCTACTGCAGAGTCAAGGTTGTTCCAGTTGGGGACGGTTGGTGTGGTAAACGGGAGACTGACCAAACACATGATTGTTGCCATGTGGGTCAATGATGTCATGTTCAATTCCTGTTCATCCATTCAGTCGGATTGCTCAAAAGACTGCCCAGATAGCAAATGACATTTGGCCCAGATGAGGCCCGGCTATGTATGCTATCTGGGTGTTAGCTTTGATGTGATTTTTAAGAAAAAACAGTTTTGTTTGAAAAAATGTCTGACGTCTGCACGCAAGACTCAGAATGAACAGGAACTTAAAGGAAAAAATAGATGCACATGGGCAGAGGCGTTTCCAGCATTGAAGGACATCCGGGGTTTAGCCCAGACCATTTTATTTTCACACTAGCAACCACTTCTCTGTAGTCCAAAGCTGGTGAGAGGGTATTCTCTGAGTTTTGTTCTGGCTGGGCCTGTTTCTACAGATCCTAAATCTTCCACTCGAGTACTATCCTCGACTAACTCATCCTCTCTCCTCCCTGAATCATCTGTGATGCAAAAGAACAGATACAGCCCATAACTTCAAGCTTCAAACAACTAATCCATCAAGTGCTACATATTTCAAATTGTAGATCAATACCATTGAAGAAGATGTATTGGGAAGAGCAGATCAGTGGGATTGCCCAAAGATCTGTCACGATTCTTGAATTTTCATGTACATTACCATAAAGTCATCACAAAAGAGTTATAGTGAGTAAAGTGAGGTAAAATAATTAAATAATATAAATAATTGATATTTTTGACATAAATAGTCAAAATGATGTATAAGATCCTAAATTACTGTATGTAATTTTCAATGTTCATCTGTCAAAATGCTTTCATTAGGATGATTAGGAGCATTGGGATAAACAATGTTTCACTTTTAACTTTCTCTAAAGTGACTGATTAATTGTTACCAGTTTCCATGATTCTGGCACAGCTGCTGCTGCTGGCACCTCAGTCTGTAGCTCATCTTTGCTACCCTCTACAAAACCATTTAATGAAATCAAAGTGTATATTTACTACAAACTAATATCACAAAACATGTCACACATACAATTTCTGTTAATGCTTATTGGTTATCCTTAGAGAAAACAACACCTGATAAACAAGGAAAATATTCAATGAGTAATCGCTCCGAACGGGACTCGAACCGACGTCTCCGGCGTGAAAGGCGCATGCGCTAACAATGAGGCTAAAGATTACAGCCCATAACAAACTGATAGAAGCTACTTTTAATACCTATATCTAGTTTTACAGGCTGAATGAAGTATGTGCAAAGCCAAAGTACAATGAAATAAGGCAACTAATGATTTCCGGTGTTTACATTAACAAATATGAAACCGGACACAAGTCTGTCAACTTTTCAAAATACATTCGGGGCTGAAGCCCCGGCAAAATCGGGTGACGCCGCGTCTGTGACGTAGCGCTTGATTCACAAAGTGGGTTCCATTTGTCACTGCTAATTTCCCTGGAATGCCCCATCTGGGTATTATTTTTAGCGTTAGTATTTTTGCCAAAGCACTCGCATCTGTGTTTCTGTGGGGTACGCTTCTACCCACTTGGAGAACATTTTTTTGTCCTGGTCTCGACGTCTTCTGAAGGGGCGACTTTAAGGGACTCCAGGTCTGGGTAACCTACATATTTTAGACACTGAGAGATTTTATTACCAGTCCATGTCCCTCAGGTTTGTTTCAGTTAACCAATCAGAAAATGCTCTCCAATCACCCTTGTATAACTCATGCCTTTAAATAACTCGTGCTTTGTCTGTTCTTTCTTAGTCATTGTCTCATGATTTTCTTCACTTGTTTTTCCCCTTTCTGTCAGTTTTCCTTAAACTGTTTCATCTGTTTTGTGCTAAAAACCTCCAATCTTTGGAGAACCCTATTCAGTTACCCAGATCTCTAATTGAGCTGCTTGGTCTTTAATTAGTTAATATGTATTTACAATTTGGAGCATCCATATCTGGACAGAGGTCTGGATCTCTGTTAATGTCATAATCTTTGGTCAAATTCAATCCCATTTTCCCATTTTACTGCAGTCGGGCGATTCTCTAGTGGTTCCAAACCTGCCCGAGTAACCCATCGGTTAAAATAATTGCATACATGTTATTTAGAATCCATTTAATCCAAAGTGACACAATGGTGGTGACTGTGGGGGGGGGGGGGGGGGGGGGGGGGGGGGGGGGTCAAACCAGCAACCTCCCGATTACCAGTTATGTGCTTTAGCCCACAACGCCACCATTACTCCATTCCAGCGTTGGTCTTTTCTTAAAGATATAAATTACCCTAATAAAGGATAACAGTGGAATTTTTGTTGCAGTCCCAGACCGGCTAATCCGACCCTGGTCTTTCCTCAACTAAATAACAATCATAAACATGATCATCTAATGAGAATCACAGTGGAATTTTCTACCAGAAAGGTCACCTTTGTTGAGGCTTATATAGGATACTTCTGTATATTTCCTTGTTTGTTAGCAAGTTACCTGTGATTAGACCTCAGCAGATTTCTCATGTGATATGAACATGTTTATGTTTGATCAACCCAGTTATCGTATGATCAGACCCTTATGAACAAGAAGATATTTTCTGCCTGGAAAACAGACTGGTCATCCATTTCAACCCATAAGCACAACACAGGGCTGCTCCAACATACTTAAAGTATCTTATACATAAATAATGATGTTCTAATATAACTAACTATTGTCATTTCTTTCACAAGAGTATTTGCATACTGGCCGAAACGAAGCTGTTTTCACCCATCTGTGCAATGAATATTATAGATTGCATCTGTACACAATAAGACAAAAGTCATCCCTGAGATCGAGACGGTGAGTGAATCTAGAAATGGTGAAAGAGTTTGAGATCCTCTGATCTAAAATATTAATAACATTTCAAAAATTAACCGATTCATTTCTCAGTTCTTGCTATATTGTATATTTCAGACGCATTTCCTGTTATTAATATATTTATTTATATACAGTCATTTAAATGTACAGAATCAACAACAAAAGCACAATGTATATTTAAAACCACATTTAAAGTCTTTGTTCTCAAAGTTCTTGTTTTCAGCTTCTTTTTAGTCCAGAAATGATAATTTGTGACCTTCCTTCCCCACAACAGGATTGATGTTGATGTTGAACTATTGTTGTTTTCAGTTTTCAATCGTAAATGCTGAAAGTTGAATCGAACGTGTCTCAGACAGTCTTCCAGAAGAGATCTTGATGTGGTTTTCTAAAGAAAAAGAAAATGTATTAATTGAACATTTGAAGATTTATTTTGAACTTTTAGTTCCCCGTCTGTCACTCACTTCAACGTCGTGTTGAAGAAGCGACACTAGGGGTCTCTCTTGAGCGCCAAAAGATGCCTCTTATCTATGAAAAAAGGCCAATGAGAGTTGGCGAACAGTATTTGCATACCCCGCCCCCGGATACGGATATATAGGCGAGGGCAATACGCTCGTTCATTCAGTAATTTTCTTCGGAGACGATGGTCGTGTGAATGCTGTCTGCTGTGCTACACACAACTGATCCTGCGTCTATCCTCTGACGCTCTACTTTGCTGTTGGATCTACGGCGCACTTCAGCGGCTTTTCTCTTCTCTGCATGGCGTGCAGTTTGCCCCTGGGCGCTTTGACAGCGCAGAGTTAAAAGAGTTTTCCTGTAAAGAGTAATTTTCTCTGTGAAAGAGTTTAATTCTCTGAAAGAGCAATACACAGCGGTGTTGAACGTCCTTTTCAGGACGCGTCTTTATAAAGATGCCATTCAACCCCTGTGTAGTTCCTGGATGCGGTAGAGTGCTCTCCGCTTCTGACAGCCACAGGCTCTGTCTCCACGTACTCCACCACAGGCGCTGTCTCCACGTACTCCACCACAGGCGCTGTACTTCCGCGGTACGGTCACCTTACGAGCTGACCCGCGTCTCCCTTAGGCAGTCCTTCGCTGCCCTCCGGTCGCCGTGTTGTAGCAACTCCCCCCTCCTCGAGGTTGGATCTACCACCGCGCCATTCTTCCCACATGTGACCCTAGAGGCCATGTGATGTATTTTGCCACTTCTACCTCCCCTTTCGGGTGGGTGTGGCCTCCGCAGGGTCTTTTCCCCCTGAAAGAATAGGAATTCGGGATAAGACCCCCTTCCCTCGATGTGGTAAGGGCCCCGGCTGCTCTTGCTCTATGCCGACAAAAGAGGCCCAGCCAGGCTTGGCCCGTTCCCTAGTTGGGAGCGTCACCTTGTTCCCCCCTAGGGTAACCAAAAGGATTCTGATGACTTTTTTGGGGCATTGGGGAAGAGTACGTGCAGCCTGAACACAGTCGGTCGCTTGTGCACGTAGAATACCTGCCCGCTTCTGTGTCAGCAGTACATGTACACAGCTCAGCGCATGGCGACTTTTGAAGTGGACCCCTAGTGTCGCTTCTTCGACACGTGTCTTCCCGGCCATGTCGCTGAGCCGAGCCGCTGAGGTGCCCGGAACACTCCCGGCTCCTCAGAAAAATCCTGAATGAACGAGTGTATTTCCCTCGCCTTTATATCCGTATCCGGAGGCGGAGTATGCAAATACTGTTCGCCAACTCTCATTGGCCTTTTTTCATAGATAAGAGGCATCTTTCGGCGCTCAAGAGACCCCTAGTGTCGCTTCTTCGACACGACGTCTCGTTCCCTCCATCAGGGAACGGAGGTTACATACGTAACCGAGACGTTTGTGTAGATGATCTGTGAATATCTCACCTCATTTTTAACGGTGTTTGATACATAAGATTGTCTTTCTACAGGTCTGAGATCAGCAGACACTACAGATTAAACATAGAAACATCTGATTATCTTCATATAAACTCACTTATTGTTGAGGATCAATTCTACACCATTAGATTACAGACAATATGAGATATGAAGGATTTTAAGGGACTGACTGATATTTAATAAACACAATAACTCACTGTTTGGTCGGCCACTATTTATGCTGTTTCGTCGAACAAACATGAAACTGTTTGATTCTTCATTGACTTGTTGCTCTTTGGCCATTTTCTCACTTTCTCTTGTTCATCTGATCATTTATTTCTCTTCAAGAGGAACAAAAGTTCTTCTTTTACTGTTTTATATTTCTCCTTTTCATTAAACTATTAATATAACAGTATTTAAATGTTATTACAGTATTAGTTCACTCATTTAATCATTTACTCTCATGTTGTTATAAACTCATTTGACATTCTTCTGTCAGACACAAGAGGAGAAATTATGAATAATATTGACGCTGCTCTTTTCTCCATACAATAAAAGTCAACGATGATGATTCAATTGAGGAAAGAGTCACACAGATTTGGAACTACATGAGAGTGAGTAAATGAACACATAACTATTCCTTTAATGTAATTCAATCATCTAAATATGAATAGTGACATTAATGTCCAGATTTACATGGATAACTGAAAAACATTTGTCTCTATTTAATCAGATATGAATGTTTTTTATAAAAGATTTCAAGATAAAAGTGTTTTAATTACCTTGAATAAATGATGAAGTGCAGAAACATTCACATCATCTGTTGTGTAGAAGAATCCTGATCTATTATATATATATATTGACACGACTCGTGCACAAAAACACACAGTAGAAAGTCAAACCATGAACATCTTCAGTCACACGATACACAACAAGACAACTGAGAGAGAGGAATGTGTTTTTATTACACTCGTGACTCCTCCCACATCTGTCCACTCATGACTCCTCCCACATCTGTCATCTATATATCTGTACACTCATGACTCCTCCCACATCTGTCATCTATATATCTGTACACTCATGAATCCTGCCACATCTGAATCCTCCTACATTAAATAGTTTTGTAAATCCCCGAGTAACACACAATGTGAGTCACAAAGATTCCCAATGAGTCAATGGTATTTGGTGTATTCATTTCGTTCTGCTTTTGTTAGTTTGATGTTATCAACATTATAACAGTGTCAGAACACATGATAATCATCACTTACATTCGGGACAGCGAGACACAGGAGTATGAATCACTGACATGTTGAAGTCTTCGCAGCTGCATGTCTAATCTTATTGTGACTCAACAGCGCAAATCATTTTTTTTTTTTTTTTTTTTTATTGCTTAAACAACAAAACAATACAAGATACACTTTAGAGCCAGGGGAGCAAAGACGCATTTACATTAAAAAAAAATAAATAAATCACAAAAATAAAATAAATAAATTCACAAAAATACAAGAAACAGCGCAAGTCATCCGAAGCGCGCAGCCCGTACAAACACGTCACGCGGACCCTGCTCATCAACGCGAGACACACATCGCGTTCAGACGCGCGAGTAAACGCGTCTGCTTTGCGTTGGTCCAGCTGTGCGGTTGAGCGGATGACAGCTGCTCTAGAACAATAACGTACTTGACCGGTGTAAATAAATAGTGAACGATGAGATTATCAAGATGACACATTCAAGATAAGATATTCAAACCAACATCATTAAAGGTCACTCGGTCATTGTTTTCCTCATTACAAATGTTTACTCAATGAAATTGTCATTTTAAATATACAGTATGTATAAAAGCGATCAGTCACATGAGACGAAGACTTCATTTTAGTAACCTTATAAAAGTTGTTTTAATCTGCATGGACAGGGTCTGACTGTCTGTCTGTTTGTCTTTTTCTTTCGTTTTGGTACAGGGATTTTCAGGGAAATTTTAAAATGTCAAAAATGTTGCAGACCCCTGCTGAAAAGACCAGCTAAAACCAGCTTAAACTGGTTGGCTGGTTTTAGCTGGTAGCTCAGGCTAGTCAGTTAGCAGGTTTCAAAGGGGTTTTGAACACTTTTTAGCTGGTCAGGCTGGGAGACCAGCTAAGACCATCCTGATGAGCTAAGACCAGCCAAACAGTTTATGCTGGTTTTCACTGGTCTTTTCAGCAGGGTATCATTCAATGATTATTTCAATGGCTTTGAAATGTAAATATCATGACATATGTAGATACAATAATATAGTAGCCTGCATCCATGTTTTTACAGGCATAAAACGCAACACTCAATTTGATACAATATGTAACGGGGGTCTCGGCACCATCTCTCTACTCTCTAAATGGTTGAAGACGCCTGTGCTAAACACTAACACTGATCCACGTTTTATAAACATGTTTATTTGGATGCATTAGTCAATGAAGAGAATACAGACAGTCAATGAAGAGAAAGTAAATGACAAATAATGTCATTAGTGATAATAAGAATAAAACTATCTTTAATAGTTCAAAGATGTTTATTGTCGGTTCCTGAAGTTCAGATTAATCGATGAAGACTGAATATGTGATAATTGTGAAATAAACACTATCAGCACAGTGAGATTTCTGTGTGTGAAGAACAACGCAAGGTTATTATGTTTACAATAGTGTCTTGTGCAAGGCAAGGCAAGTTTGTTTATATAGCACATTTCATACACAATGGTAATTCAAAGTGCTTTACATAGTAGAAATTAAAAAGAAAAAAAACAAGAATAATAAAATAAGAATAATTAAAACAGTTTAGAATAAAAAAAAATTAAAATAAAAAAAATCTAATAAAACACAGTACAAACAGTGGGACACACAGTGGCACAGTGCTCATTCAGTAAATGCACAGCTAAACAGATGTGTTTTGAGTCTGGATTTGAATGTGACTACTGTAGGAGCACATCTGATCTCTTCTGGAACCTGGTTCCAGCTGCGGCTGGCATAATAGCTAAAAGCAGACTCTCCTTGCTTAGAGTGAACCCTTGGTATTTCTAGCTGATGTGATTCTAATGATCTGAGTGATCTGTTGGGTTTATATTCAGTGAGCATGTCTGCAATATATTGTGCAATCAGGATTCTTGACATTTGTAAAATACTTATGGTTTATCTTATAGCCGACAGCTCAACATAAAAGGTCACACAATGTCAGTCATGCGATTTTCTTTTATTTTTAACTCAAGAATTAAAAAAATGAAGAACAAAATAAAATTAACAGGAAGTAAAAGACTTCAGATGGAGTAAAATGTGAAAATAACAAAACAAAAGTTCAACTAACTATTCAAATTGGATGAACATACGTCTTGTTCTGTTTTGGACCTGTCGGGATTTGAAAATGATCTCTAAATGTGTGTGATTTGTGTTTCTTCATATTGACGTGCAGTTTGGACTCTCATACATTCGGTGTATTTGATCCTCTGCAGCAGTTTCGTGTTCTCGTGTTGTTACGGGATTATTCTGACAGAGAGCGACACATTAAGGGTGACTGATGCAGACTCGTTAGACTGATATCTCATCTGTCACATCATCAAGCACAGGTGTATCATTTGTGGCCTTCAACGACCCACAATCCTTTGCACATGTCCCAAATGACCTGTGAAGATGTTCAGTTTTCAGATTTATAAGATGATTTATTATTAAACTCAAAGCATTGTGGGTAGAGCAGTAAGACACAATCAAACATGACTAAATGTGAAAGTTTGCAGAAATCAGACTCTGTCTAAAACACGTATATTTGCATGAACTCAGACTGTGAAATATGAAACTGAAGAGTGAAGAGCTGTTATCTGTCACCGTCTCATGGATTAAAAAAGAGCTGACAGGAAATCAAACTGCTGTGAAAAAAAATGCACACATCAGACTGATGAAGATAAGAATGTTTCAGTCTTCTTTCAGTTTGTCATAATATTTAATTCAGTCTTCAATAATTTAATTGCAGAAAAGCGGATGGATTCACAAATCATCACAAATCAGTTGCGTTCACAATGTGTAAGAGCGAATCAGACACGAGCATTGACGGCTTTTCTTTGGTCTGTTCTTAAAAATATATAAAGTGTGTTTCTTCAAGCGTGTCTTTTTGACTTACAGCATTTCTTGTCATGTGTCACTCTGAGACATCTTACAGGTCGCCCACATGTTTCGGGTAGATGAGCAAAATTACTCACACATGAGCATGTGAACATTGAGCCTTGTTGCATTTAGCGGGTGCTATTTCACACCCTTGGTGCACATAAAAAATAAAAAATGTTCATAAAATCGCTCATAGAAAATTCTCTTAACAGGTAAGATCAATCATTTTTGGGAAACGAGACCCAGAACTCTGTTCAAGTGCATGTCTTAGAGAAGCGACACAACAAACTCACACATACTCACACCACTCTCAACACTCACTCTCAGAGAGAGAGAGAGAGAGAGAGAGAGAGAGAGAGAGAGACAGGGACACACAGAGAGAAAATGTTTTAGAATTTTAACACTCCTTTATTAAAACATTTTTTTCCCAAATCAATCACATTATGACAACAGAAACAAAAAATCTAAAACAAATCTTAAAAAATTATATAAAATAAAATAAATAGATAAAAAGAATTACAGAATTATAACTAGATTGTTCTCTTCATCAACTGTACATAAAATTCCACCAATACCCCAAAAATCATTTCAGTCTAAAACAGTGTAAAAAAACATGGTCTACAGTCTCTTCAAAGGTATAAAATGGACCCTCCTTATCCACAGTGGAATCGATGTGTGCGACCTGTCTGTTTGTGGCCCAGTGAATAACCCTCCATTGGAGATCCGCAGTGTGTTTCTCTATGGGAGGCTTATACAGGGACCTCCATCAACCCCTAGGGGACGAGTCTGGCCCAAATAGATCTAGCCATTTTGATTCTTTCAGCTTCTTTAGGGAGGCATGATGAGAAACTTTCACACATGTTACATACATTGCTTTCTTAGAGGAATTCCTCAAACTTTGCTAGATCTGGAGTTCTGAAATTGAGAATCGAGGAGAGCCTGGGCGGTGCTGGGAGAAGACTCGAAGCATTAACCCTGCTCCACGCACCCGGCAGGGGGCGGCTTAGAGACTGAGGAAGAGGCCTAAGGAGGCATCTTCAAAACTTGTCAGCGCCAGTGTGCTGGGCGCTGAGGCAGGACCGGAGGCAAGGTAGCTGTCCGGCCTGCAGATTTCCTATTCTTTCAGGAGGGGAAGACCCTGCAGAGGCCATACCCTGCCCAGACCAGGGGGAGGTAATGTATGGCAAATACACCATGAGGGTTGTGAAGCCGGACGTGGGAAATGGCGCAGTGGTAGGTCCAGCCTAAAGAAGGGGGGACTCTACAGACACGGGGCCGGGTCCGCCGAGAGGGGGACCGTACCACGGAGAATACATCACGGGGAGTTGGCCTGAAGAGGGGAACTATGCCCGTGGAGCCCGACCCCAGTACAGAGCCCTAAAACTCGTACTGGGTCTGGCCGCGAGTTGCTCTGCTGAATTCGCGGGCCAGAAGGCTAGGGAGGAAAAGGCATCCAGGCAGCGACACTCAGTGGCTGACCTGGGACAGAAGGCGCACTGGATCAAATTGGTGAAGGGCGCGAGATGCAAGCGGAACACCCGGTCGGTTGTGCCACGTTACCGAGTTCTACCGGTTCGGACCTGACAAAACACGAGACCGACTCAACCCTTAGATTGTAAAATCTGGCAAAGGTATTGGGTGTTGCCCAGCCCGCTGCTCTGCAGATGTCTGCTAGGGAGGTGCCGCGGCTCAGTGCCCACGAGGACGCCTAGTGGAGTGTGCACGGACCTGCAGGGGGGCGGGCACGCCCTGGGTGTGATAGGCTAAGGCGATAGCATCAACGACGTTCCCTTTCCGCCATCCGCCAAAGCAGACAAAGAGCTGCTCAGAGCATCTAAAGCTCTGCGTGCGGTCCACATAGGTACGCAAAGCACGCACCGGACACAGCAACGAAGGGGCTGGGTCTGCCTCCTCCCGAGGCAGTGCTTGCAGGTTCACGACCTGGTCCCTGAAAGGGGTCGTGGGAACCTTGGGCACGTAGCCCGGTCGGGGTCTCAGGATAACGTGAGAAAGTGCCAGACCGAACTACAGTCGCTGACAGAGAACGCTTGCAGGTCTCCTACCCTCTTAATTGAGGCTAACGTGATCAGAAGGGCCGTCTACAGGGAGAGGGCCTTGAGCTCAACTGAATCAAGCGGCTCAAATGGGGGTCTCTGAAGGCCCGAGAGGACCACTGAGAGAACCCAAGAGGGAGACAGGTTAGGCCGGGGAGGATGAAGTCTCCGGGTGCCTTTCAGGAACCTGATAATCAAGTCGTGCTTACCAAGGGACTTGCCATCTACTGCATCGTGGTGGGCTGCGATAGCAGCAACATACACCTTCAAGGTGGAGGGGGACAGCCTCCCCTCCAGTCTCTGCTGCAGGAATAGAAGCACTGACCGAACTGCGCATCTCCGTGGGTCTTCGGCTCGGGAAGAACACCAATTTGCGAACAAACACCACTTTAGTGCGTAGAGTTGCCTGGTTGAGGGAGCTCTGGCTTGATTGATCATATCTACAACAGCAGGTGGTAGATTTACTAGAGCTTCCGTGTCCCGTCCAGGGGCCAGACATGGAGATTCCAGAGGTCTGGGCACGGATGCCAGAGGGTGCCCCGTCCCTGAGAAAGAAGGTCCTTCCTCAGGGGGATTTTCCAGGGAGGGGCTGTCGCGAGGAGCGTGAGTTCCGAAAACCAGGTGCGGGTGGGCCAACAAGGGGCCACCAAGGCGACCTGTTCCTCGTCCTCCCTGATCTTGCACAGCACCGATGCAAGAAGGCTCACTGGGGGAAATGCGTACTTGCGCAGCCCCCGGGGCCAGCTGTGTGCCAGCGCGTCTGTCCCAAGGGGGGCGTCCATCAGGGAATACCAGAGCAGGCAATGGGAGTTGTCCTGGGAGGCAAAGAGGTCTACCTGTGCCTTGCCGAATCTGTCCCAAATGAGCTGGACCACCTGGGGGTGGAGCCTCCACTCTCCGCTGGGCGAAACCTGTCTCGACAGCGCGTCCGCTGCCGTGTTGCGGTTGCCAGGGATGTGAGTGGCGAGCCGCGACCTGAGTCACGGCTGACTCCAGAGGAGGAGATGGCGGGCGAGTTGTGACATAACGAGAGTGCACGCCGCCCTGGCGATTTATGTACGCTACCGTCGCGGTGCTGTCTGAGCGAATCAGAATGTGCTTGCCTCGGATTAGTGGAATGAACCTCCGTAGAGCAAGAATAACAGCCATCAACTCTAGGCAATTGATGTGACAACGCTGCCGGGGACCTTTCCAGGTGCCAGCGGCAGTGTGCCCGTTGCACACGGCGCCCCAACCCAGTCGGGAGGGGTCTGTGGTTACCACGACATGTCTGGACACCTGCTGCAAGGGAACGCCGGCCCGCAGAAAGCAGAGGTCTGTCCATGGGTTGAAAGTCTGACGGCAGGCGGGGGTGATTGCCACACGATGCATGCCGTGGCGCCATGCCCATCTCGGGACTCGAGTCTGTAGCCAGTGCCGTAGCGGTCTCATATGCATCAACCCGAGCAGCGCGACTTTTGAGACATTATTGAGACAGAGTCTATCTCCATACTGAGAAAAGAGATGCTCTGAACTGGGGTGAGCTTGCTCTTTTCCCAGTTGACCTGAAGCCCTAAACGGCTGAGGTGCCTGAGCACCAGGTCCCTGTGAGCGCATAGTAACTCTCGAGAGTGGGCCAGGATGAGCCAGTCGTCAAGGTAGTTGAGTATGCGAATGCCCACTTCCCTTAGGGGGGCAAGAGCAGCCTCTGCAACCTTGGTAAAGATGCGAGGGGACAGGGACAGGCCGAAGGGGAGGACCTTGTACTGATACGCCTGGCCGTCGAACGCGAACCGTAAGAAGGGTCGGTGTCGCGGCAAAATAGAGACGTGGAAGTACGCGTCCTTCAGGTCTACCGCCGCGAACCAATCTAGCTGTCGAACGCAGGTAAGAATCTGCTTCTGCGTGAGCATTTTGAACGGGAGTCTGAGCAGGGCCCGGTTGAGAACTCGCAAGTCCAAGATTGGTCGCAACCCGCCGCTTTTATTGGGTACGATGAAGTAAGGGCTGTAGAGACCCTTCTCCATGTCGGCTGAAGGGACAGGCTCTATCACGTCCATGAGGAGCAGTGTAAAAATCTCTGCTCGTAAGGCACTGGCTTGTTGGCTGCGCACTAGAGTGGAGCGAATACCGCTGAAACGAGGCGGGAGCCGGGCGAACTGAATTGTGTAGCCGAGTCGGATGGTCCTGGCCAACCAGCGCGACGGGTTGGGAAGTGATAACCACGCGTCCAAACTCCGTGCGAGGGGGACTAAGGGGACGATCACTTTTGACGTACCGGGCGGGGCTTCGCGGCGGGGGGGAGCAGGTAATAATGCGTCGGGAGGCAAAAGAGCGTCCTGAGGCTGAGGTGCTGAGAAAAGACTCAAAGCACTTACCTTGCTCTGCACACCCGGCAGGGGGCGGGTTAGAGACTGAGGAAGAGGTCCCGGGAGGGCGTCTTCGAAACTCGTCAGCGCTGGTCTGCCGGGGTTGGATAGTCGAGGGGCCGGAGGCGAGAGAGCTGCGTCCGGGGAACCTGAACTGGAGAGATGTAGGGCCGGGGTGCCGTGAGAACGGCACACACCGGCTGAATGACCAAGGGAGTGAGGGAATCGCTCTGTAGGTACCGCAGCCCGAAGGCGGTGCGGCAGGTGAAAACAAGGATTCACTTCCCGGCCCTCCACCGGGGGACGGAGTGGTCCTGAAACCATCTCTGGAGCGAACATCCGACTGCCTGGGTTGTCCGTCTCAGGAGCGCTTTGGAGCATTTCTGGTCCGAGAGGAGCGTATGCTGCCTGCGATGTGCTCGACGCTGGGGCTGAGAGCTGGGCCCAGGTTGCGGAGCTACTTGTTGTTGCTTTCTCGTCGCAGGGGGGATGCCCTCGGCGAGCAGGCGGGGCGCGGGCACGCTGACTGGGTGGCGCCGCTGCATGATGTGAGAAACTGTCCCCATCTGCTTCCTCACCACCGAGAACTACTGGGCAAAGTCGTCGATGGTGTCGCCGAAGAGGCCAAGCTGGGAGGCGGGGGCGTTGAGAAATTGTGACTTGTCAACGCCATGCAGCAGGGGCGTTGAGAAATCGTGACTTGTCAACGCCATGCATCTCGACTGTGTTCAGCCAGAGGTGGCGCTCCTGGACCACGAGTGTGGCCATCATCCACCCGAGTGCCTGCGCCGTGACATTCGTAGCTCTGAGAGTGAGGTTGGTGCAGAGCGCAGTTACTGTAGCACATCGGGGTTGGAACTACCCAGGTGCAGATCTTTGAGTGCCTTGGCTTAGTGAATTTGCAGGAGAGCCATGGCATGCAGGGCGGAGGCGGCCTGTCCAGTGGTGCTGTAGACTTTTGAGGTCAGTGATGACGTCATTCTACGGCTCTGGAGAGTAGTACCGTTCAGTCCCGCCAGGTGGCGGTGTTCCGCCATCCAGGGTTGTGAGAGCGGACAAGCGGAGGGCAGTTCCGACCGCGTTGGCTCGTCATGCACTTCCGGGAACGACGGAACCAAGGGGGGGCGTGGCTATAAGCAGCGCCGTGACCCGAGGAACCGATCGAGTAGCCGAGAGGGGGGGCGGAGATCTCCAGTCCAGCCTCGCGCTCGTGGCGGCCCGGGAAAGCATAGTGGACATCTGTAAATCAGCCTCAGACTGGGCGAACAGACCCGGAGGTGGAAGCCCAGGCGAGCCATCAGCATTAGACGCCGCTGTGACGCTCTCCGATGCAGCGGCAATGTCATCATCCAATTCCGGGAGGTCAAGGGAAAATGCCGGCTGGCCGGGAAGCGAGCCGCACTCTTCCCGAGCTCGGACGGAAGCAAACAAGCGTGCTGGGGGGCGGGTGGTTCGTGGGGATTTACCCGGCGAAACCGAGCCCGTGGTCATCCCCAAATCACCTTCATCGCCAGCCGGGTCGACCTCAATCCCGTGGGAAGAAGGAACGACGGGGGGGGGCGGCTGAAGTGGTTTCTCTCATGACAAAAGAAAGCGCGATCGCAATGTTGCCATGGTTATGTTCTCGCACTGAGAACATGAACCATTCATAAGACGCTGCCTGCGTGTGATCGCAGCCCAGGCACACGAGGCAGATCTTATGCCCGTCAGAAGTGGAGAGAAATCGACCGCATCCAGGAACTACACAGAGGCGGAAAGACATTTTTAAAAAGACGCGTCCTGAAAAGGACATTCAACGCCTGCTGTGTATTGCTCTTTTTATGAGTGGGAACTCAAACTCTTTTAGAGAAAATATACTCTTTTAGGAGGAGAAACACTCTTTCAAACAGAAAGAAGCGCTGTCGAAGCGCCCAGGGGCGTGGACTGCACAGCGTGTAGAGAGAGAGACGCCAGCTGGAAATGCGCCGTGCGGATCCAACAGCAATGCTTCTCGCTGATAGAGGTGAGTGAAACAGGTGTGTGTTTCAGCTGCTTGCGGTACAACCATTCGGCTCCGAAGAAAAATTCTGACTGGCATTCGCTGCCCCGCTTCCCCTTATACCCGTATGTCCGGGGCGGGGCATGCAAATTCTGTCTGCCAACTTGACATTGGCCTTTTCTCAAGTTCAGAGGTACTATTCGGCATCCGAGAAGACCCCTTGTGTCACTTCCTTCGACACTACATCGAGAGAGTGACAGAAGGGGAACTAGATTATTGGCAACCAAAACCCTTCCCCTATATCAGTGATTCCCGGTCCCCGGACCGGTGCCGGTCCGTGGACTCGTTAGTACCGGGCCTTGAAATATTACCAGAATAATTTTTTTTTTTTTTTATAATAATAATAATAATTGTCTTTTTTAAATGCTTTTTTAAGTGATATGTGTCTTACATGTCATGTTATTTAATCCAAAACATAAACAATAAATAGATTAAAATGTGTTTCTTTGAGCGCCTTGCGATTGCTTAGCAACGCGTCGTATCTGAACGGACTGCAAAAAAAGCGCGGTGCACCTGAAGTGACAGAGAAGTATGTGGAGAGATGAGCGGGCCTCAGCAAACTTCAATGGCTAATTTCATTGTGGACAGTTCTGGTAAAATGAAAGGCGATGACCAACTCGAAAATACAATCTTCAATCGTAAATAAGATACCTCATACATTAGGTATGGATTTACGACAACAGCCGTTGTGTGTTCTTTGTGGTGAAAAACTCTGCAATGAACCGTCAAAACTTCAGCGGCACTTAAACACCAAACACCCAACTCTCAAAGACAAAACGGAGGAGTTTTTCGAAAGAAAGAAACGTGAGTTGGACACTCAAATATAGTAATATCAATAAGCAGTTCATGTTTTGTTCTCATTGGTCTGGTCTGGTATTTTTTGTTAAAGGTTAAAGCTTAAGCTATAATTTTATACTTTTAAAAATTATTGGCTGAAATCACTGTGTTTGCTATTGTATTCTGAAACTGTCTGACTGTTGAAACTGGCTCTTATTTTCATACAATTAGCCTTTGTTGTCACCTGTTGGTGAGTGAAAACACTAAGTTGCTCTTGAAGTGATTGTCTTTAGTGGTTCTGGAGAGATTTCACAGGTGAAATGGACTGGTATTTTCATACAATTTGCCATTACTGCCACCTGCTAGTGAGTGAGTGCTGTGTGAGTTGCTTTTGAAGTAGACCTAATTGTATGGGAGAAAAGGGAAACATTTTGTGAATCGGTCTGAAAGTTTAAAAAGATTGGTATATTCATACAAGTAGCCTTTGTTGCCACCTAGTTCATTATATGCAAATAAATGATTGGCTGTTACTGTTTTACACAGTGATATGTTACAAATCCAAACGATGCATCTTAAAATTGAGGCATTAAAATTGACAACTGGTCCCAGGAATTTGTTTTCTGAATATGCTGGTCCCTGGCACAAAAAAGGTTGGGAACCCCTGATCTACACAAACTAAAAGTTCAAAATAAATCTTCAAATGTTCAATTAATACATTTTCTTTTTCTTTAGAAAACCACATCAAGATCTCTTCTGGAAGACTGTCTGAGACACGTTCAATTCAACTTTCAGCATTTACGATTGAAAATGAAGCAAAACTTCAAAAAAAAATCTTCTCTCAAAATCTAAAAACTGGACAAAAGAAACTTTATTTAACATTATTTTCTTACTTTCTAAACAGAAGAATTACAGTCAGTCTCAGTTTACTGCTCTGAAAACAACAATAGTTCCTCATGTTTTAAGTCAATCCTGTTGTAGAGAATAAAGTCACAAATGATAATTTCTGCTCTAAAAAGAAGCTGAATGTAAAAACTTTGAGAACAAAGACTTTAAATGTGGTTTTAAATATTTAAGAGATGTAAATAATTACTGGACTGACTGATATTTAATAAACACAATAACACCCAGTTCCATCTAGACAACTTAGCACACACCTTTTCCACCATACCCTCCCAGTTCTTTCCCTGATACCCCTCCTTTCCTAAATGGACACCAAGGATTTTTAGCCCTTCGCTACCCCCATTCAACTCCACCAGGAAGTACAGGGAGATTTCTCTCTTGCCAGATCCCTATAATAAAATATTCTCTTTTTTCCAAGTTGACTTTTTCAGATGAGGCCTTTTCATAGATTTTTAAACTTTCTTTTAACACTCTTACATCATTATAATTTTTTTTATAAGAACAGTTATATCACCAGCATATAAAGATACATTAACAGGCCTGTTTTCAAACCCTTTAACTAAACAACCTTACAATTTCTTCCTTAACTGACAAAGCAAGGTTTCAATTGCCAGTGACTATAGTTGCCCTGATAAAGAACAACCTTGTCTAATGCCCATATGTATTAAAACTGGTCGACTAAGCCCACCTCCTTTCTTTAACCTGGGTTGATGCCCCAGCATATAAACGTTTTATCCCTGAAATGAATGTTTTTCCAATTCCAAAAGCTTTAAGAGTGCTGAACAAATAAAAATGATCAACTCTATCAAAAGCCTTTTCTTGATCAATAGAAAGTATACCCAAATCTTGGTTATCCATACAAGCTAAATCAATTACATCTCTTAATAAAAAAAGATTGTCCATAATAGTTCTGTTGGGTACACAGTAGGTCTGGCTTTTATGTACCACAAACCCAATGTTTTGCTTTAGTCTGTTTGAAAAACACTTTGCAAGAATCTTGTAGTCTGTGCATAGTAAAGCAACTGGTCTCCAGTTTTTTAAAAGATCAATGTCACCCTTCTTGGGCAGTAAAGACAATATAGCTCTTTTACAACTTGTTGGCAATTCCTTCTTTTCAAAAGAAACTTTAAAAACCTCTAACATGTCTTCTTTGAAGAAGTCCCAAAAATGTTTCTAAAATTCTGCAGGAAGTCCATCAATACCAGGGGCCCGACTAACAGAAAGTTGTTGAACTGCTTCTGACAATTCCTGTATTTGTATTTCCGAGTCCAATTTCTTTTGCTGTTCAGCACTCAATTTAGGCAAATCCTTAAGAAAAAAATCCATACTAGGGCCATCACACTCTTGCGCTCCAAACAGTTCATTATAAAAGTCCATTGCAAGTGTCCGCATCTCTTTTGGATCAGACGTCAAAGTTCCATTAGTTAGTTTCAGATGTAGCATCAGTTTTCTCTCTGATTCTTTTCTTTCTAGATTAAACAAGAAAGAACTAGGAGCGTCCATGTCCTGCAACGAGGAAAAACAGGCTCTGATTAAAGCTCCTTTTGCATGTTCATGAAGAAGACAACCTAAATATTCTTTTTTTTTCTTTAACATTACCACTTTTGCTAAATTATTGTTACTTGCACTCATTTCAAGTTGTTCAATGTCTCTTTCAAGTTCTCTAATAATTTTTTAAACAAACTATTATTGTGAGCAGTATAATTTTGACAGAACATTCTGATTTGGGTTTTCCCCGCCTCCCACCATTGTACAATATCATCATATTCACTTTTCTGTTCTCTCCATTCATGCCACAATAAAAATAAACTTTTCACAAAAAACTACATCATGCAATAATTTAACTTTAAAATGCCAATAAAACTAGAGCGTTGTGATTTTTTTAAACTTATTTCAAATAAACACAAATGATGATTCGAAAAACCATTTGGAGAAATAATAGATTTTAAAACTCTATTATTCCTATTCCTACAAATATAAATCCTATCTAACCTAGCTGAACTAATATGTGCATTAGATGCCGTAACCCAGGTGTATTGTCTTGCCTTTGGATGCTGTTCTCTCCATACATCAAGTAGATCATAATCTCTAATAATATCACTTAAAACATTTACTGAGGGAGGGCAGGGTTCCTCTCCATTTACTCTCCAAGTAAAATCTAGGGTACAATTCCAGTCACCACCTAAAATTAAAAAAGCGTTCTTATCAAATTGGCTTAAACCATCATGTACTTTATTAAAAAACCTAGTTCTCTCTGCTCCATTATTTGGAGCATATATATTAACAAATACAAACAATTGGCCCATTATATCAACTTGAACAGCTAAACATCATCCTCTTTCTATTTCACAAGAAGAAACAACAGTCATCTTTACATTTTTCCCAAATAAAATAGCAACACCCGCACTTACATTAGTGCCATGACTAAAAAAAGATATTTTCTTCCCACAACACAACAGTCTATTTCACCACAACACCTGCTGAACTTTCCACACTTAACTGCACAAACACACCTTGTACATTCTCATTTTGGTTACATTTTGATCTTCCCCTGCTTCCTCTTCTATTGGCACTAAAGTTTCAGTCACATTATTCTCAGTCTGCCAGTACTCGCATAATTCATGTAGGATTTCCCTTCATGCTGAACGCAGAAAGAGATAACTAGAGATTGTGATTCTAGAAATATAAACATTGTTTCACGGCGGGATATTGGAAATGGTAACCCTCGTTGAGAGTGAGACCAGCGGTGAAATAGCAGAAAAAACACCACTTACCCACACGCCACTCTCAATCAGCCGACCAACCAAACTGCGCTCCTTCAAAAAGATCACGACGGTCTTGTTCATTCTTGAGACCGTGATGATATTCTCAAAGCTAATCTGTTCACCCACAGACACAAGCACATCTTCCACTGACGTGCCGGCATCAGGCATACACCTGACTCCATGATGGAGTGAAAGAGAGGAATTCCCCTCACTCGGGTGAGCTGACCCCGCCACGAGGTCGGAAAACAAACAAACAAGCCACAAACACACACACAAAAATAAAACAAAACAAAAACCAAACACAACGCAGAAGAGAAAGAAAAAAACAGTCGCTCTTCTCACCAGCAAAACGCTCACACACACCCAACAATCCCAAGAGAGAGAGAGAGAGAGAGAGAGAGACTGAGACAGAGAGAGAGAGAGAGAGAGAGAGAGAGAGAGAGAGAGAGACAGAGAGAGAGAGACTGAGAGAGAGAGAGAGAGAGAGAGAGAGAGAGAGAGAGAGAGAGAGAGAGAGAGAGAGAGAGAGAGAGACTGAGAGAGAGAGAGAGAGAGAGAGAGAGAGACATAACTTAAAATCTGTTTTGGGCTTGTGTGATTCAGATTTGACTCTTTCCTGTCCTGTAATTATGGGTGTAGTGTCTGTAGTCACACAGTAGGTGGCGTTATACATCACTTCAACTCATTATTTGACATCTAGTGTTTTTAAAAGTCTGTTTTAATCCATCATTCATGGTAGTACACTATCCTCTATACTGCACAAATACAAAGAGTATGTTAGTATGCTGTTCCAAAAATAGATATCTGACACTCATCTCAGCTGATGGAGTCTCTACTAATCAACTGTTGACTTCAATCAGGGGCGTTCAATAATGTTAGAAACAGGAGATGATAGAAATGTTCTTGATGTTTGTGAAAATGGACTTTTGTCCCCAAATCTTGTCGTTACTGAGTTAAAAACACTTGTGACGATGTATAAATATTTAAACATGCAGGTGTTGACGGCTGCATTATTAAACTGAGACAGATGTGAATTAATATCTGTTAAACTGTATAAAATCACTTTATATCACAGATTGATTAATTATCCAGACGTGTGTTATTAAAAACATATTTACAAGTGACTTACGACATGAACAACCGCGTCCTGTAATCCCAAAGACAATTCGACAATCTCACTCTGTAAATCAAAGAGAAAATCACATTTTGTTCTTTAGTTTGACAAAGTGCTGCTAAAGTGAACAAGAGACGAGATCTGCTACAGAAATGAAATAATAATCCATCTTAAATCATAAAAGTGAGTCGAGCTTTCATGACTCTTACACAAACTTTGTCCCAGGACAGAAGGAAAATCTTTCATGTTTAATCTGAAATAAAGTGTGTTCACAATGAGCGTGTGAAATGACTATTCACAGGTTAGAGTTCATCAAACTTGATCTTTAATAAACAGCAGACGATGTCTTTTATCCGTGATTTAACACAATCTGTGACATTGTGCTCCATTTACTTGCATGTAGATGAGATTTAAGAGCATCAACAGACAGTTTTGTGCTCTCTAATGATTTTATCCAAAGTGATTTAAGTGAATTTCTTTATTTGGACTTATAATGGACAACAGGACAATAATCTGCCACTTTTCAAATGTAAATGCGGGTAAAAAAATAACAAAAACCGTCAAAAGAATTCAAAAATATGAAAATAAATAGGCTATTTCATACACATCAAATGTTCTTTACTAAGTGTAAAACACTAAATGTTTAATTCAGTCCATATGTAAAGTTTGTGCAGTTGATGTAGTTTCAGTAGTTTGACTCCAGTATTGTTGTTGTCATTAGTCTCACCAGGCTTCAGTGAGCCAATCATGTGCTCTTACAGCTTTTACAGAAACTCTTTGTTGACAGGAAGTGGTTGAACAGTTCTTGAAGCCATTTCTTTTCCTCAGGGCCAAGATGTTTGATTTCTTGCATTCCTGTCTAGACCCGTGACGTTCATGTTTTACTACATGTGTAGTTTTACTAACTCTGAACTCGGGTTTGTTTCCACTGAAAAGTTGTTTTTTTCTTCCATCTTGTGGTCAAAGGTTGTAACAACTGCAGAATCGTTCACGTCAGAATCACGATGCATCATAAAAATGATTATATTCCACATCTATAGATTAAATGGCAAATTTTTACTCACTGAATTAAATGATTTCTTGTTAAGTCATTAGAGACATTGGAATGATTGGGAATAACAACATGGTTTTAACAGAGATGTTCACTATTGATTGAACATGTGCTGCAACACTTTAAAACATCTTGACAGGGTCTAAAATCACAAAATGTTTAATAGTCCTATCTAACAGTAGAACAAACCAGACATTTAGTTTGAGCTAAAAACATCAGTTGATTCATCTGAATGTGATTTAAATCAATAATGCTTTTAATTGCAGAAATATTAAACGAGAACTGAAAGAAAAGATCAAACACAGCAAAACATGAAATATCTGAAAGTGAAACGGATTTCTGTTTCAATGAACGTTGAACACAAACATTTATCTTTAGGATCACAGAAGTAAAAACACTTCAGGATGTGAAGAGGTGGTGATGTAGTGGCTAAAGCACATAACTGGTAATCAGGAGGTTGCTGGTTTGATCCCCACCATTGTGTCCTTGAATAAGACACTTAACTCCAGGTTGCTCCGGGGGGATTGTCTCAAATGACTTGTTGCTCTTTGGCAATTTTCTCACTTTCTCTTGTTCATATTTCTGCACAGGATCAATTAAACATGAAAAGAAAGGGAGAGATATCAGAGTTATAAGAAGCACAAACAGGCAGATCAGGTACACACAGACCCCAGTCCTGCATCACCCCAGAGCAGCTCCTGATCTGAGGCCAGTCAGACTCCAGGACCACCAGCAGGTCAGAGCATCTCCAGACACAGTCAGTCACAAGTTCAGGAATTTACGTCAAGATGATTTTGTCAGATTAAAAGGATAGTTCACCCAAAAATGAAATTTCAGTCATCATTTACTCAACCTCTAAATTTGAAGCATGTTGGTAACCAAATACTTTTGGGTTCCCGTCGACTTCCATTGTATATTTTTCTATATTATGGAAGTTAATGGGAACCAAAACTGTTTGTTACCAACATGCTTCAAAATATCATATTTTGTGTTCAGCAGAAGAGAGTCCGTCGTTCAGGTTTGGATGTTTAAATGTTGGTTCGTGTGTGTTCTTGTTGTTGATGGCTGTGGCATTTATATATTGGGGTTTTACACTAATGGTTTCATGTTATAAATAGATCAACGGAAGACACAGAGACCTCAGAGTGAGCCAGAGCTGCCAGGAGATGTTCAACACTTATAAA
This sequence comes from Moxostoma hubbsi, assembly GCA_032164185.1. Classification (NCBI taxonomy): domain Eukaryota; kingdom Metazoa; phylum Chordata; class Actinopteri; order Cypriniformes; family Catostomidae; genus Moxostoma; species Moxostoma hubbsi. The sequence goes on from JAVLUX010000076.1 coordinate 899,174, forward strand.
CACTATAAACTCTTTCTTCTCTGTAAGTACTGTGTGAAATTCTTTTATGTATTTTTTGTAAATAAACTCAGCATTTAATGTAACCGACACATGCTACTGTATCTTGTCTTCTTGGTACTAAAGCTTTATTTTCTGAAAATATTTAGGATATTCAACACTTGTAGACACAAACAGAGTGATCCAATACTTTCCTCTATGTGAGTAATGTGTGTGTGTGTGTGTGTGTGTGTGTGTGTGTGTCTGTGTGTGTGTTATTACCATCAATACAAGAAAAACAGCTTATAAATCATACATACAATTTGTTTTTACATTTAAATATTTAGGCGATGGATGGGTTTAGGGGATAGAAAATACAGTTTGTATAAAAATCATTATGGAAATTCACCATAAAACATGGAAAAGCAACATTGTGTGTGTTTGCGAGTGAGTGTATGCGGGAGTGTGCATGTGTGAGCGTGTGTGAGTGTGCATGCGAGTGTGTGTGTGTGAGTGTGCGTGCGGGAGTGTGCATGCGAGTGTGTGTGTGTGAGTGTGCGTGCGGGAGTGTGCGTGTGTGAGAGTGCGTGCGTGTGTGTGTGTGTGTGAGTGTGCATGCGAGTGTGCGTGTGTGAGTGTGCATGCGAGTGTGTGTGTGTGAAACTCTAGTTCTGCCACTGCTAAATATTATTATGCCCAAACATTCCAGTGTGCCTTTATATTTTATATAAAATCATCTAATCCAGTGATTAAACATTAGCCATTTATCTGAATGTAAACCTCTTAAACACAAACCATTCAAATAAAGTCGGGAATTTTTCCTGTTTCTTGGAATCCCGAGTGAGTTAAAGTATGTATATCTACAGTATATCAAACAGTATCCAGAATCCTGGAGTCAGCACAACCTGGATTCGAACTTGCGATGCTTGTTTCACCCCTCACATGATCTGATCTGTGTTTTATTTGTGTATTTTCGTAGTATTTTTTAGCATCGAACACCAGCTTTACTGGTCAAATACAGAGTTTGCACTGCAAATATCTGATTGTGGTTGAGAGCGCAGAGCACGTCTGGTGACATTATGCAACACACATACAGAAAGAGATTTTCAAAGACGGCACATTTAGAAAGAAAAAAGAAAGCAGCGTCAAAAAGGTTTCTGTCTCCACAGTCACGTGACTCATTTTCTGTCCTTTTTTAATTAATTTGGGACATGTGCAAAGGATTGTGGGTAAATGAAGGCCACAAATGATACATCTGTTGCATCCTCCAGAATATGTTAAAGAAGGCCGTGCAACTGTCGTCACGATTGAGACGATGTTGAACGGTGTTTGATGACGTGACAGATGAGATATCAGTCTAACGAGTCTGCAGTCAGTCACCCTTAATGTGTCGCTCTCTGTCAGAATAATCCCGTAACAACACGAGAACACGAAACTGCTGCAGAGGATCAAATACACCGAATGTATGAGAGTCCAAACTGCACGTCAATATGAAGAAACACAAATCACACATTTAGAGATCATTTTCAAATCCAGACCGGACGCTTTTTCAGATTCAAAGCAGAGGACGAATGGTCACACAGTTTGAGAAGTTCAATTATTTTTTCTTTGTTGTTTTCACCCTTTACTCCATCTGAAGTCTCTGACACTTCCTGTTCATTTTATTTAGTTCCTTTTTCAATTCTTGAGCTGATGTTACAGAGCTGATGTTATAGAGCTGATGTTATAGAGCTGATGTTATAGAGCTGATGTAACAGAGCTGATGTTACAGAGCTGATGTTACAGAGCTGATGTTATAGAGCTGATGTTATAGAGCTGATGTTACAGAGCTGATGTTGTAGAGCTGATGTTACAGAGCTGATGTTACAGAGTTGATGTTACAGAGCTGATGTTATAGAGCTGATGTTTCAGAGCTGATGTTATAGAGCTGATGTTACAGAGCTGATATTACAGAGCTGATGTTATAGAGTTGATGTTTTAGAGCTGATGTTATAGAGTTGATGTTTTAGAGCTGATGTTACAGAGCTGATATTACAGAGCTGATGTTACAGAGTTGATGTTTTAGAGCTGATGTTATAGAGTTGATGTTTTAGAGCTGATGTTACAGAGCTGATGTTATAGAGCTGACGTTACAGAGCTTATGTTACAGAGCTGATGTTTTAGAGCTGATGTTACAGAGCTGATGTTATAGAGCTGATGTTACAGAGCTGATGTTATAGAGCTGATGTTACAGAGCTGATGTTACAGAGCTGATGTTACAGAGCTGATGTTATAGAGTTGATGTTTTAGAGCTGATGTTACAGAGCTGATATTACAGAGCTGATGTTATAGAGTTGATGTTTTAGAGCTGATGTTATAGAGCTGATGTTACAGAGCTGATGTTACAGAGCTGATGTTACAGATCTGATGTTATAGAGCTGATGTTACAGAGCTGATGTTACAGATCTGATGTTATAGAGCTGATGTTACAGATCTGATGTTATAGAGCTGATGTTACAGAGCTGATGTTACAGAGTTGATGTTACAGAGCTGATGTTATAGAGCTGATGTTTCAGAGCTGATGTTATAGAGCTGATATTACAGAGCTGATGTTACAGAGCTGATGTTACAGAGCTGATGTTATAGAGCTGATATTACAGAGCTGATGTTATAGAGCTGATGCTATTGAGCTGATGTTACAGAGCTTATGTTACAGAGCTGATGTTACAGAGCTGATGTTATAAAGCTGATGTTACAGAGCTGATGTTATAGAGCTGATGTTACAGAGCTGACGTTACAGAGCTGATGTTATAGAGCTGATGTTACAGAGCTGATGTTATAGAGCTGATGTTATAGAGCTGATGTTTTAGAGCTGATGTTATAGAGCTGATATTACAGAGCTGATGTTATAGAGTTGATGTTTTAGAGCTGAGGTTATAGAGCTGATATTACAGAGCTGATGTTATAGAGCTGATGCTATTGAGCTGATGTTACAGAGCTTATGTTACAGAGCTGATGTTACAGAGCTGATGTTATAAAGCTGATGTTACAGAGCTGATGTTATAGAGCTGATGTTACAGAGCTGACGTTACAGAGCTGATGTTATAGAGCTGATGTTACAGAGCTGATGTTATAGAGCTGATGTTATAGAGCTGATGTTACAGAGCTGATGCTATAGAGCTGATGTTACAGAGCTGATGTTACAGAGTTGATGTTACAGAGCTGATGTTATAGAGCTGATGTTTCAGAGCTGATGTTATAGAGCTGATATTACAGAGCTGATGTTACAGAGCTGATATTACAGAGCTGATGTTATAGAGTTGATGTTTTAGAGCTGATGTTATAGAGTTGATGTTTTAGAGCTGATGTTACATAGCTGATATTACAGAGCTGATGTTATAGAGTTGATGTTTTAGAGCTGATGTTATAGAGTTGATGTTTTAGAGCTGATGTTACAGAGCTGATGTTATAGAGCTGATGTTACAGAGCTTATGTTACAGAGCTGATGTTATAGAGCTGACGTTACAGAGCTGATGTTACAGAGCTGATGTTTTAGAGCTGATGTTACAGAGCTGATGTTATAGAGCTGATGTTACAGAGCTGATGTTATAGAGCTGATGTTACAGAGCTGATGTTACAGAGCTGATGTTATAGAGTTGATGTTTTAGAGCTGATGTTATAGAGTTGATGTTTTAGAGCTGATGTTACAGAGCTGATGTTATAGAGCTGATGTTACAGAGCTGATGTTACAGAGTTGATGTTTTAGAGCTGATGTTATAGAGTTGATGTTTTAGAGCTGATGTTACAGAGCTGATATTACAGAGCTGATGTTATAGAGTTGATGTTTTAGAGCTGATGTTATAGAGCTGATGTTACAGAGCTGATGATACAGAGCTGATGTTACAGATCTGATGTTATAGAGCTGATGTTACAGAGCTGATGTTACAGATCTGATGTTATAGAGCTGATGTTACAGATCTGATGTTATAGAGCTGATGTTACAGAGCTGATGTTACAGAGTTGATGTTACAGTGCTGATGTTATAGAGCTGATGTTTCAGAGCTGATGTTATAGAGCTGATATTACAGAGCTGATGTTACATAGCTGATATTACAGAGCTGATGTTATAGAGTTGATGTTTTAGAGCTGATGTTATATAGCTGATATTACAGAGCTGATGTTATAGAGCTGATGCTATTGAGCTGATGTTACAGAGCTTATGTTACAGAGCTGATGTTATAAAGCTGATGTTACAGAGCTGATGTTATAGAGCTGATGTTACAGAGCTGATGTTACAGAGCTGATGTTATAGAGCTGATGTTACAGAGCTGATGTTACAGAGCTGATGTTATAGAGCTTATGTTATAGAGCTGATGTTATAGAGCTGATGTTACAGAGCTGATGTTATAGAGCTGATGTTATAGAGCTGATGTTACAGAGCTGATGTTACAGAGCTGATGTTACAGAGCTGATGTTATAGAGCTGATGTTACAGAGCTGATGTTACAGAGCTGATGTTACAGAGCTGATGTTATAGAGTTGCTGTTACAGAGCTGATGTTACAGAGCTGATGTTACAGAGCTGATGTTATAGAGCTGATGTTACAGAGCTGATGTTACAGAGCTGATGTTACAGAGCTGATGTTATAGAGTTGATGTTTTAGAGCTGATGTTATAGAGTTGATGTTTTAGAGCTGATGTTACAGAGCTGATATTACAGAGCTGATGTTATAGAGTTGATGTTTTAGAGCTGATGTTATAGAGTTGATGTTTTAGAGCTGATGTTACAGAGCTGATGTTACAGAGCTGATGTTACAGAGCTTATGTTACAGAGCTGATGTTATAAAGCTGATGTTACAGAGCTGATGTTACAGATCTGATGTTACAGATCTGATGTTACAGTACTGATGTTATAGAGCTGATGTTACAGAGCTGATGTTACAGATCTGATGTTATAGAGTTGATGTTACAGAGCTGATGTTACAGAGCTGATGATACAGAGCTGATGTTACAGTGCTGATGTTATAGAACTGATGATACAGAGTTGATGTTACAGAGCTGATGTTATAGAGCTGATGTTACAGTGCTGATGTTATAGAGCTGATGTTACAGAGCTGATGTTACACAGCTGATGTTACAGAGCTGATGTTATAGAGCTGATGTTACAGAGCTGATGTTACAGAGCTGATGTTACAGAGCTGATGTTATAGAGCTGATGTTACAGAGCTGATGTTACAGAGCTGATGTTATAGAGCTGATGTTACAGATCTGATGTTATAGAGCTGATGTTACAGAGCTGATGTTACAGAGTTGATGTTACAGAGCTGATGTTATAGAGCTGATGTTTCAGAGCTGATGTTTCAGAGCAGATGTTACAGAGCTGATGTTACAGAGCTGATATTACAGAGCTGATGTTATAGAGTTGATGTTTTAGAGCTGATGTTATAGAGTTGATGTTTTAGAGCTGATGTTACAGAGCTGATATTACAGAGCTGATGTTATAGAGTTGATGTTTTAGAGCTGATGTTATAGAGTTGATGTTTTAGAGCTGATGTTACAGAGCTGATGTTATAGAGCTGATGTTACAGAGCTTATGTTACAGAGCTGATGTTACAGAGCTGATGTTACAGAGCTTATGTTACAGAGCTGATGTTACAGAGCTGATGTTATAAAGCTGATGTTACAGAGCTGATGTTATGGAGCTGATGTTACAGAGCTGATGTTACAGAGCTGATGTTATAGAGCTGATGTTACAGAGCTGATGTTACAGAGCTGATGTATAGTGCTGATGTTACAGAGCTGATGTTACAGAGCTGATGTTACAGAGCTGATGTTATAGAGCTGATGTTACAGAGCTGATGTTATAGAGTTGCTGTTACAGAGCTGATGTTACAGAGCTGATGTTACAGAGCTGGTGTTACAGAGCTGATGTTACAGAGCTGATGTTACAGAGCTGATGTTACAGAGCTGATGTTATAGAGTTGCTGTTACAGAGCTGATGTTATAGAGCTGATGTTACAGAGCTGATGTTATAGAGCTGATGTTACAGAGCTGATGTTATAGAGTTGCTGTTACAGAGCTGATGTTATAGAGCTGATGTTACAGAGCTGATGTTATAGAGCTGATGTTACAGAGCTGATGTTACAGAGCTGATGTTAACTATGAGATGATCATTCTGGCGTTTTTCCAGATTCTTTTGGAGTCCTGCTGTTGTCTTTGATTCGGGACACGGACGTCCTGCAGGGGGAAGAATCTCCTCTTCGTTCTCATCAGGGAGCGACAACTATGAGATGATCTTCCTTACTTTGGTCCAGAATCTTTTGGAGTAGATGAACTGCAGATCAGTCTGATGAGTCAATCTATCTTGTGTTGGACAGTTTCATTTACATTTACACATTTGGCAGATGGTTAACCGATGATGAGCAATCTATGCTGAGTGGGACAGTTTCCAAATAACTTCTGCATTTGTGTGGTTTCGTTGTTCTTCACACACAGAAAACACTTTGTGCTGATAGTGTTTCGTTTTTTGTTTCACCAGAATGAAGTAAATTATCACATATTCAGTCTTCATTGATTAATCTGAACTTCAGGAACCGACAATAAACATCTTTGAACTATTAAAGATTGTTTTATTCTTATTATCACTAATGACATTATTTGTCATTTACTTTCTCTTCATTGACTGTCTGTATTCTCTTCATTGACTAATGCATCAAAATAAACATGTTTATAAAAAGTGTTTAGCATTTATAAAGTGAACACTTGTAGAACTGAATCAGTCTGTAATAACACAGTTATTACACACATATAAATAAATCATTTCAAATAAAAGCAGCAGACACAATCACATTTGATACGACACAAAGTAGAATGAAAACATGTTTTATTACTATATTTCATAAATGTTTCACAGATTTCACAGGAACTTTACTTTCAAAACTACTAAACATGATAAACCGGTTCTTCTCTTTTCTGACACTGTTAAAATGCTGATGACCATCAAACTACAAATAGCAGAAGAAATATTGTGTCTGTCTCAGTGAATGTGAAAGGATCAGTTCTCCATTTTAGTACAAAACAACTTATGATGAGTCATGAGTGTATATAAGAACCAATGGGGATTTCTTTAAGACTGCAAGGGAAGCTCGGCTTCCCCTATAATGTCAAAAAAATAATGGTCAAATATGTACTATTGTGTAAACAATTTATTGACTAAAAATGCGTTAGAACATGTTCATCTGGAAAACGAGTTAGTTCAGAATCAGCTACATATAGCAGGTTGACTCGATTTCATTCTCATACATTCCCGTAGCGTCACAGCGCATTTCCCTGTTGAAGCCGAGCGTCCATTGACTTCAATGGGGCTGCTTTGAACAGTTTTTTCAGTGCTCCGAAACTAGACGGTCATTGGATAAATGCTGTGATTATGTCCCGCCCACGGACGCTCAGAATCTCTGGGGGTGAATGAGGAGTGGGCTGGCCCGGACTCCGGGCTTCCGCGTAATGATTGGAGGATCTGTGGAAAGACTGCATCTCCTTTTGACTGACAGCGAATCTGTCCTATAAGAAGTCGCTGAAGCTATTCGCGCTCAGTCCCATCGCGGATTTCTCAAGTGTAGTCGAAAGACAAACTGCTGCAACCGATTTCTTGATATTTGTTTGGCGAAATTGCTACTCAATTTGCATAATACATTTCACACAATTATACACCACATTGCTTGTTTTAGTTTTACCAAGTTTAATATTTTTTTTTTTAGATCGTTCGTTCGTTCAATGCAAGCAGAACGAATTTCTCTTGTTTGTAAATTTTTTACATAAAAATGTATTTATGAACAATGTAGTTTAGGGGAAAACATTTATTTGAAATTCATGTACAAAAACAACATTGAAACAAATCATGTATACTGTGTGTTAGTCCATTTTTACATTAATTGTCACATCGAATTAAATGCAACTAAACGACATCTGAGCTTAGAGGAACATCCAAGTGGTTATTTGAGATTCTAACATTGTTTGGTTGAACACATCCTTCTTTCTTGGTTTATTAATATAATTTACTCTGTTTATGAATACATAATCATTGATGCTTTTATGTTGCATTAATTTTGCACTGAAGAACACGCTTCTTGGTTATACTTTTGCACTTTGAGAATTTGTCGCAAGATGATCAATGTAAGAGATTATTTATAGTTCTGCTGGCCATTGAGAAGACACTGGTCACGTCACTGGAAAAGACGCCTAGTTGGTACGACATGGTCACAGTGCATTTTTCTCGAAAAGGAACGTAGGGCAGAATTTACTTTTAAATAAATGGACAAGTTTATAATGTAGGTCGAAAATGAGCTTCCCCTCTTAGAAAGACCAGCAGCCGCCACTGTTCACATGTGGGAGGAGTCATGAGTGTATATCAGGACCCATTTCTGTCTCAGATCTGTTGTTGTGTATCGTGTGACTGAAGATGTTCATGGTTTGACTTTCTACTGTGTGTTTTTGTGCACGAGTCGTGTCAATATATATATAATAGATCAGGATTCTTCTACACAACAGATGATGTGAATGTTTCTGCACTTCATCATTTATTCAAGGTAATTAAAACACTTTTATCTTGAATTCTTTTATAAAAACATTCATATCTGATTAAATAGAGACAAATGTTTTTCAGTTATCCATGTAAATCTGGACATTAATGTCACTATTCATATTTAGATGATTGAATTACATTAAAGGAATAGTTATGTGTTAATTTACTCACGCTCATGTAGTTCCAAATCTGTGTGACTCTTTCCTCAATTGAACACAAAGTAGATGTTTATCTTCATGTGAGAAATAAATGATCAGATGAACAAGAGAAAGTGAGAAAATGGCCAAAGAGCAACAAGTCAATGAAGAATCAAACAGTTTCATGTTTGTTCGACGAAACAGCATAAATAGTGGCCGACCAAACAGTGAGTTATTGTGTTTATTAAATATCAGTCAGTCCCTTAAAATCCTTCATATCTCATATTGTCTGTAATCTAATGGTGTATAATTGATCCTCAACAATAAGTGAGTTTATATGAAGATAATCAGATGTTTCTATGTTTAATCTGTAGTGTCTGCTGATCTCAGACCTGTAGAAAGACAATCTTATGTATCAAACACCGTTAAAAATGAGGTGAGATATTCACAGATCATCTACACAAACTAAAAGTTCAAAATAAATCTTCAAATGTTCAATTAATACATTTTCTTTTTCTTTAGAAAACCACATCAAGATCTCTTCTGGAAGAATGTCTGAGACACGTTCGATTCAACTTTCAGCATTTACGATTGAAAATGAAGCAAAACTTCAAAAAAATCTAAAAACTGGACAAAAGAAACATAATTTAACATTATTTTCTTACTTTCTAAACAGAAGAATTACAGTCAGTCTCAGTTTACTGCTCTGAAAACAACAATAGTTCCTCATGTTTAAAGTCAATCCTGTTGTAGAGAATAAAGTCACAAATGATCATTTCTGCTCTAAAAAGAAGCTGAAAACAAGAACTTTGAGAACAAAGACTTTAAATGTGGTTTTAAATATACATTGTGCTTTTGTTGTTGATTCTGTACATTGATGTATATAATGACTGTATATAAATAAATATATTAATAACAGGAAATGCCCAAAAATCAAATCAATCGTCTGAAATATACAATATAGCAATGTAAAACAAGGAAGAGGCGAGAAACCGGCTTGACATACAAACTTAAAGGTTTAATGGAAAACTCAAAATACAAACACATAAGACGCCGGACATGTCCGTAATTGAGCTCTCTCTCTCGATCGCCGTCTGCGAGTGGCCTTTATCCCTCTTGACGGCTTAATCAGCCTAATACGGTACCGGGCGTGCGCAATCACGCCACGGTCCCGCCCTCCACCGTGCCACATTCCTCCCCCGTTCTTTCAGGCTTGGGACACCCGGCCTGACGTACATCCCCTGGGGGGGGGGGCGCCTCCCGCGCGGTCTGCCGGCGGGTCTGCCGGCGGGTCATCCCCACCAACCTGGACGAGGGAGGGGGCAAGGGGAGGGAAACAAAAAAAAAACAATTAAAAATGGGGGGGGGGGGGGGGGGGGGGGGTTCCTGCACTGGGCAGTACCTCCCCCCCCCACAAACACCATATAATTTAAAAAAGAGGGAAAAGGCCAACGCAGAGCGGCAGCGAGAGAGAGAGGAGAGAGAGATTAATAAAAAAAATTTAAAAAATACTCGCCGGTTCTCTGATACGCCGTAGCTCGTTCCTCAGCCACTCCACCCTCTACAGGACAACAGCCGCGCCTCTCCGGGCAGATCGGAGGCAGTCCTCAGCCCCTGGCGGACGGAACGCCCCGCCGCGTTCCCGGGGTACCGAAGGGGATTCCCCCGCCCCTGGCAGCGGTTCTCCCGCTCCAAGCGGTCGGCAGCGATCCCCTCCCCGCTCGCGGACGGCGGTCTTCGCTCGACCCCTCCGCGTTTCAGCGGCTGGTAGGGGCATCCTCCGCCCCTGGCAGTGGCCCTAACCGCTCCAGGCGGTAGGCCAGGAGCCCCTCCTCCCCTCGCGGTCGGCGGCGGTTCCTCCGCGTCCAGGCGGCTGGGCTCCTCCGTCCCCCGGCAGACGGCCGCGGCTGCTCCGCTGGCCAGTGGCGAGAACTCCGCTACGGCGCATCCCTCTTCCTTCCCAGGTTTAGGCACAATGTAAAACAGATCATATTCGCGGGCAAGGAAGAGGCGAGAAACCGGCTTGACATACAAACTTAAAGGTTTAATGGAAAACTCAAAAGACAAACACATAAGACGCCGGACATGTCCGTAATTGAGCTCTCTCTCTCGATCGCCGTCTGTGAATTAGAGATCTGGGTAACTGAATGGGGTTCTCCAAAGATTGGAGGTTTTAGCACAAGACAGATGAAACATTTTAAGGAAAACTGACAGAAAGGGGAAAAACAAGTCAAGAAAATCATGAGACAATGACTAAGAAAGAACACACAAAGCACGAGTTATTTAAAGGCATGAGTTATACAAGGGTGATTGGAGAGCATTTTCTGATTGGTTAACTGAAACAAACCTGAGGGACATGGACTGGTAATAAAATCTCTCAGTGTCTAAAATATGTAGGTTACCCAGACCTGGATTCCCTTAAAGTCGCCACTTCAGAAGACGTCGAGACCAGGACAAAAAATGTTCTCCAAGTGGGTAGAAGCGTACCCCACAGAAACACAGATGCGAGTGCAGTGACAAAAATACTAACGCTAAAAATAATACCCAGATGGGGCATTCCAGGGAAATTAGCAGTGACAAATGGAACCCACTTTGTGAATCAAGCGCTACGTCACAGACGCGGCGTCACCCTATTTTGCCGGTGCTTCAGCCCCGAATGTGTTTTGAAAAGTTGACAGACTTGTGTCCGGTTTCATATTTGTCAATGTAAACCCCGGAAATCATTAGTTGCCTTATTTCATTGTACTTTGGCTTTACACATACTTCATTCAGCCTGTAAAACTAGATATAGGTATTAAAAGTAGCTTCTGTCAATATGTTATGGGCTGTAGTCTTTAGCTTCATTGTTAGCGCATGCGCCTTTCACGCAGGAGACGTCGGATCGAGTCCCGTTCGGAGCGATTACTCATTGAATATTTTCCTTGTTTATCAGGTGTTGTTTTCTCTAAGGATAACCAATAAGCATTAACATAAATTGCATGTGTGACATGTTTTGTGATATTAGTTTGTAGTAAATATACACTTTGATTTCATTAAATGGTTTTGTAGAGGGTAGCAAAGATGAGCTACAGACTGAGGTGCCAGCAGCAGCAGCTGTGCCAGAATCATGGAAACTGGTAACAATTAATCAGTCACTTTAGAGAAAGTTAAAAGTGAAACATTGTTTATCCCAATGCTCCTAATGATCCTAATGAAAGCATTTTGACAGATGAACATTGAGAATTAGATACAGTAACTTAGGATCTTATACATCATTTTGACTATTTATGTCAAAAAATATCAATTATTTATATTATTTAATTATTTTACCTCACTTTACTCACTATAACTCTTTTGTGATGACTTTATGGTAATGTACATGAAAATTCAAGAATCGTGACAGATCTTTGGGCAATCCCACTGATCTGCTCTTCCCAATACATCTTCTTCAATGGTATTGATCTACAATTTGAAATATGTAGCACTTGATGGATTAGTTGTTTGAAGCTTGAAGTTATGGGCTGTATCTGTTCTTTTGCATCACAGATGATTCAGGGAGGAGAGAGGATGAGTTAGTCGAGGATAGTACTCGAGTGGAAGATTTAGGATCTGTAGAAACAGGCCCAGCCAGAACAAAACTCAGAGAATACCCTCTCACCAGCTTTGGACTACAGAGAAGTGGTTGCTAGTGTGAAAATAAAATGGTCTGGGCTAAACCCCGGATGTCCTTCAATGCTGGAAACGCCTCTGCCCATGTGCATCTATTTTTTCCTTTAAGTTCCTGTTCATTCTGAGTCTTGCGTGCAGACGTCAGACATTTTTTCAAACAAAACTGTTTTTTCTTAAAAATCACATCAAAGCTAACACCCAGATAGCATACATATCCGGGCCTCATCTGGGCCAAATGTCATTTGCTATCTGGGCAGTCTTTTGAGCAATCCGACTGAATGGATGAACAGGAATTGAACATGACATCATTGACCCACATGGCAACAATCATGTGTTTGGTCAGTCTCCCCTGTTTACCACACCAACCGTCCCCCAACCGGAACAACCTTGACTCTGCAGTAGGGCTCAGCCCAATAATCATCAACATTAGTTTTTGAATCAACTTGAATATTTTGGGAAGCTCCAATCTGGATTTTAACGTCTGATGCCGATCTCCAATTTTCTTTTCATCTCATCAATCGATGCAGATCATTTAACTTTTATCAGCAGCTCTGTCAAAACTGGTTATATGTAAGATTTCTGCTCAATGTCACTGTTAACTGCATTTCCATGTTGGTAAAACCAAGTTTTTTCAGTCAAAAATAATGTTGGTTGATTGAATAATTCAGTATACACAAAATATTAATGTTACTCTTTATTCTAGGCCTTAAAAACGAGTAGCTTATACAAACTATTCTTTACTGTATATAAGATAGTCCTAAAGAATGAGGCTTAATGTCAAACTGAAGTTAAACTGATAACCCATTGCTGTAATTACATTTAAAGTGAAAATGTTGGTTAGTTTGTCACCATTGCATTTAATTATTTGTATTCATTATTTTATTTTATTTAGCAATGCATTATATTATAGTAACTCAATATTTGATATAGATTTATTATATGTATGTTAATTCCTTTTCATTGTGTTGTATGTTGGTAATATTAGTTCCGCTTTCACTTGTTTCCGCGGGGACTGTAATAAGTGCAACACGCGCTCTCGTGAGCGGTAAACAAATGAAGGAGAATGAAGAGAAGTTTCTGGACTCTACAGGTGTTACTGTTAATGCTGTTTGCTCAGCAATCATTTAATAAAGATGTTTGATTATTCCCCATCTTGTATTCTGCGTTATTATTATGATATATGTGTCTTGCGGAGACAGACGCTTCTACCGCAGATAATAAAAGCCGCTTCACGCATGACGCGTCAGTTTAGTGTAAATAACGCGTTTAGCGCACGTGATCAAACGGAACCGAACTCGGATCACTTCTGTTACTGTAAGCATGAGAGGAGTTGTGGAGCACAGAACCGCTCTGAAAACACTGTAATAATGCGCTAATTTAATATAGACTGGACAGAGCAGCGCAAATAAACTTTGAAGGGAGCAGACTATTTATTTATTCAATTAAATCGCAGCCCTTTGCAATTTAATAATCGCACAAGATCATATCGCGGTTTGATTTTATTTTGATTAATTGTGCAGCTCTAGTGGAAACATTCGAGGACAGAAGGATTGTTCTGGAAACACTGCAGGAACTCTGTCATCTGTATCATCTGTATTTCTATAATAATACAAATCAAACATTCATCTTCTGAAATACAGATCAAGAACATTTCTATCATCTCCTGTTTCTAACATTATTGAACGCCCCTGATTGAAGTCAACAGTTGATTAGTAGAGACTCCATCAGCTGAGATGAGTGTCAGATATCTATTTTTGGAACAGCATACTAACATACTCTTTGTATTTGTGCAGTATAGAGGATAGTGTACTACCATGAATGATGGATTAAAACAGACTTTTAAAAACACTAGATGTCAAATAATGAGTTGAAGTGATGTATAACGCCACCTACTGTGTGACTACAGACACTACACCCATAATTACAGGACAGGAAAGAGTCGAATCTGAATCACACAAGCCCAAAACATGCAAACTGAGATATGAATGAAGACTGATGTGTCATCCTGTTGATATATCCAGGGATGTAATGCAGGTTACACGTATACAGGGTATATATATATATATCAGTGGCGGCTGCTGGTCTTTCAAAGAGGGGAAGCTCATTTTCGGCCTACATTATAAACTTGTCCATTTATTTAAAAGTAAATTCTGCCCTACGTTCCTTTTCGAGAAAATGCACTGTGACCATGTCGTACCAACTAGGCGTCTTTTCCAGTGACGTGACCAGTGTCTTCTCAATGGCCAGCAGAGCTATAAATAATCTCTTACATTGATCATCTTGCATTTTATTTAAACATAGTTGTGACACATTAACTCGAGCGAATCAAACGACAAATTCTCAAAGTGCAAAAGTATAACCAAGAAGCGTGTTCTTCAGTGCAAAATGAATGCAACATAAAAGCATCAATGATTATGTATTCATAAACAGAGTAAATTATATTAATAAACCAAGAAAGAAGGATGTGTTCAACCAAACAATGTTAGAATCTCAAATAACCACTTGGATGTTCCTCTAAGCTCAGATGTCGTTTAGTTGCATTTAATTCGATGTGACAATTAATGTAAAAATGGACTAACAAACAGTATACATGATGATTTGTTTCAATGTTGTTTTTGTAGGCCTACATGAATTTCAAATAAATGTTTTCCCGTAAACTATATTGTTCATAAATACATTTTTACGTAAAAAAAATTACAAACAAGAGAAATTCGTCCTGCTTGCATTTCATGAATGAATGAATGAACGATCTAAAAAAATATATATTAAACTTGGTAAAACTGAAACAAGGAATGTGGTGTATAATTGTGTGAAATGTATTATGCAAATTGACTAGCAATTTAACCAAATAAATATCAAGAAATCGGTTGCAGCAGTTTGTCTTTCGACTGAGAAATCCGCGATGGGACTGAGCGCGAATAGCTTCAGCGACTTCTTATAGGACAGATTCGCTGTCAGTCAAAAGGAGACGCAGTCTTTCCACAGATCCTCCAATCATTACGCGGAAGCCCGGAGTCCGGGCCAGCCCACTCCTCATTCACCCCCAGAGACGCTGAGTGTCCGTGGGCGGGGCATAATCGCAGCATTTATCCAATGACCGTCTAGTTTCGGAGCACTGAAAAAACTGTTCAAAGCAGCACCTGCGTGAAGTTGGCCCCCACCCAACGCAAAACGTCGGCAAAATAGTCGCAATCGTTTGTGCTGGTTTGTGCCGGTAAAAGTTTCGTTTGTGCTGCTTCGGATTTTTTAATATTAGACATTGAATTATTGGTGATGACGTCACGCAGCCCCCCACATGCTCAAAATTCATCCAAAATAGTCTCAATCGTTTGTGCTGGTTTGTGCCGGTAAAGGTTTCGTTTGTGCTGCTTTGGTTTTTAACATATTAGACACTGAATTACAGGCGAATTATAAATGCTTTTATTTATTGAATACAATACTGACATAATAAAATAGATCACTTAATGGTCACAAAAATCAAATATAGTTTAGTAGCAATCTCGCTCATTCTGATTAATATATTAGACTACTATATTATATATTTCTAAAATAGATCTATCTTGTTTTGTGTGTAGACAGTACGATTTATGAGCAGTGAGCATTTTATTTTGGGTTTGTCATTTAAATCTCTTGCCAAAATGTTGGATGAAGATGTTTTAATACAACAACATGTTTTTGTAGTCGCTATGGTGTTTATTAAACCCGTATTGGTGTTCAGACATCATCAGATCAATATTCATCTGGTGTCTGTCGGACTCTTTCTGTCACTCACTTTCAGCTCTGGACACGAGAACAAAAGCGGAAATCACCTCGATGTGAACACACTTTTAGAGTCGAATTGTCGAAGAATTTCTGTCAAGACTAATCACATAATTTGTTCAATAAACAATTATCTTTACTTCATTCACTGGTGTTTCCTGATTGAACTTTTGATTTATTTACATGGAGTATCATCTGCTACACTTCACTGCCACCACAAGGGTCAAGTGACACTTCTGTTCAAGATGCTCTTGTGGAAATTAGTGTAGAGTTACTAGGGAAAAAGTAGTTACTAAATTACATTTCTGTACAATGTTTTAACACTGCCAGTTACAATAGTATTTATTAACTTCAAGAACAATTGTACACAAGTCAAGAGAGCTAAGATTGTCAATGTTTATTGAACAGAATACTCATTGCTAATACAAATACATGCTAAAGTTTTACATGTGACCCATGTTATTTTTTAATACATTGTGCATCTTGGGTTCAACATTACCATATTGGTCCTAATATAAGATACATTATCCTTATATATTATTACTATATTATCCTTATAGTCAGACCATTACAGTAATGAAAACAAGTTTATACTGAACATGACATTTTTGAGTCAGGATTATTTAAGTGGGTAATTATGTTTAGCTTATACCTGATGTCCAAGAAACCAGCAGTTGACAGAGTTTCCATTTTCACAGAACACCATTTTGGTGTTCATCAAAAAATAAGTCCAAATCCTAACTACTCCTAATCAGAGCATCTGGACAGAGCTTAGTAAGCAGCTAGAAAACAAGATCACTGCAAAGGCTCCATACACTTTTGTTAAATGAAATAGACACAACATCTGGACTGCTTTAGGGTTTACTCATGAAACAAATGGCAGTACTGATGACACTGATTTTGAGCCAGGGTCCCTTTCACCCAGACCAAAAGATTGCTGGACTTTTGATCTTGAAGTTCCATTTCAGGAATGGATTGAATTCATGCCTGAAACGGTTAAATACAGCAAGTTCTCTAAAACATCAAAAAGGGAATACACAATTTTGAAGCCTGGCATCTGGACACATGTGATAAATAATCAGATATTGCAAGAAGTGAAATGCCCCTGCACATTTGCCTTTAAAAGAGCCGAGGTCTATCCATCAGCCACTGAGATATACATAGAAATCAGAGGCAACTGTAAGGAATGTCGTGGCCACATTCACAGAAAATGTGACAGAGAGCATGAAATGAACAGCCCAACAGTGCTCAAGTGTTTAATTAAAAACACTGATGACACCCTGCACACTGGCTGTTCCAAGCGTGCGATGTCAGGTAACTTGCGTGTGCAGATAGCCAAAGAACTGTGTGAGGGTAGAATGGATCCCCATGTATGGAGGGCATCAGAGGCAACAAAGCTGATGGATTTTGGAGATCCTGAGCCAAGTCATCTGCCTAATTTGGCCAACCTGCACAAAGCAAAGCAAGAGAGAAATGATTTAGAATTAGGCGACAAGGTTCCCATTGTTTCACTGCAGATGTTAAAATACAGTGCACCGTACAGTGGTCGCATTAAAGACATTGGACTGGACAAGTTTTTCTGTCACTATTGGAGTCAAACACAAATGTATATGTACAAGTAATTCTCAAAGACATCTACTAACCCCACTGTGAGTTTTGATGCAACTGGCTCAGTAGTGAGGAAACTACAGAGACCAAATGTCAAGTCTGGCCATATATTCTTATATCAGGGCATTCTGGCAGGGGATGAGTGCTCAAGTGTCCCAGAGGTGCAAATGCTGTCAGATAGACACAATGTTAATGCAATAACACATTGGCTGACAGAATGGATATATGCAAGTGCACCAACTCCAAAAGAGTTTGTGAGTGAATTTTCTCTGGCTTTGCTGGGAGCTCTGGTCAAGGCTTTTACTCCTCATCCTCCTCACTCCTCTTACTCGGTAAACAGTCAGCAAAAGTACCACCTTGTTTTATCTGCCAGTGGGACTGCTTGAAGAAAAGGGCAATGACAGTTCTGGACCCCCCCATATCAGAAAGGTGCAAGAAATACCTGAAAGTCAGAATTGCAGAAGAGAGTGTCATCATTCCAGATGTAGAGGATGAGGACCTGGAAGTGAATCCATGTGACCAAACACAGACAGACCTAGGACAGTGGGTAACAGACATATGTGAGGAGAACAGGTCACCTGCCGTAGGTAATGAGGATCATGATAATATGCACTTCCTCCCTGAGATTATTCCCAATATAATCTGGCTTGCAAGTTACATACCACTCTGGACAGGGGTAATGATCCCTCACTTTCAAAGCACCAACATCACCGCAAGTTCTGCCAATGTTGAAGCAGAGTTCAAAAACATCAAAGTGGCCTTTTCCAAGCATGAAAACTTGCCTATTCTGGTGGATAGATTCATTGCAACATGCCAATTTGTTCTGCAAAACAAAAAGGTGATGAAAAAAATGAAGAGGATGCAGCTGTTGCGACAGTGATCATCACAGGAGCCAATCCACTACAAACCACAACTTACAATGTAGATGGAAAACCATAAATGGATGCTTCCTGTTCTGGGACATATGAAGACGCTGATGAAAACTGGAGAGAACTAGCGGTTCCACCCATAAGAGGAAGAGGAATTCATACCTCTCTCCTTGTCCTGAATGGCTCCATGCTGATCCATCTGTGAGGGGAACATGCATGTGTTTCCTTAACAAAACCGTGCTCCTCACAGTATTGTGGTCTCAGCACACAAGTCACCTGGGAAGATCCATTTGTTTGTACTTCTGTTGCTGTACTGCAGGCTTCTGGCATGGCTCATTTCAGGCCACAGTGGAAGAAGGCCTTACCCTTCTGGAGTCCCCCTGCCTCAGGCCAATACAAAGTCTGTCTCTGAAAGAAGTCTCTTCTGCTCACCAAGGCTGCATTTATTTGATTTAAAATTCAGTAAAACACTAATAGTGTGAAATATAATTCCAATGTAAAACAGTTGTTTTCTATCTGAATATGTTATTTGTCTTTAATTTATTCCTGTGATCAAAGCTGAATTTTCAGCATCATTACTTCAGTGTCACATGATCTTTCAGAAATCATTCTAATATGCTGCTCAAGAAAAATTCATTATTATTATCAGTTGAAAACAGTTGTGCTATATATATATATAATTCTTTTATTCAGCAAGGACAAATTAAATGGGTCAAAAGAGAAAGTATAAGACATTTACAGTATATCGGTAAAAAGATTTCTATTTCAAATAAATGCTGTTCTTTTTACCTTTCTATTCATCAAAGTTTCCACAAAAATATTAAGCATGCAAACATTTTTTTAACATTGATAAAAAAAAATAAGAACCATTCTTAATAATTGAGCACCAATAATAATGATAATAGCTCAAAATCAACATTTTTCTATGATTTCAATGTGACATTGAAGTTTGGATGTTTTTTTTTTATTATGCCAATCATATTGTATCCAACACATATAAACCTGAGCATATATAGACTACAAATAGGAAAGACAAAACAAAAACGAAATTAAAAACACAAACAAACCATTGAAGACTGGAGTAATGATGCTGAAAATTCAGCTTTGACATCACAGAAATAAAATTACATTTTAAATTACATTAAAACTAAAGCTATTTTAATGTGTATTGTTTCACAATATTACTGTTTTTACTTTATTTATTTTTTATCAAATAAATACAGCCTTGGTGAGATTACGAGACTTCTTTCAAAAACATTTAAAAATCTTAATGTTTCCAAATTTTGACCTGTACTGCACACACGCACAGCCAATGTGTGTATAAACACAGAGCTACAGCAAACAGATTAAGGTGCCTATATTTATGACAATGTTAATATTACTATTGTTATTCACATAACTACATAGTTGTTGTTGTGCAAGTTAAAACACTTACCTTGGAGTTTGTTACATTCCACTCATCCTGTGATCCGCTGTGTCCCGTTACAAGTTGAAAATGAACAGTGGATCGGTAACAGTTAAGTGAATTCAACTATTTATGTGATTTGGTTTGCCATTTGGATTTTACCTTCTTTCTTGAACTGTGTTGTTAAAAAAATACATTACAAAAAATACATAAAACGAAACTTTTAACGGCACAAACCAGCACAAACGAAGCACAAACGATTGCGACTATTTTGCCGACGTTTTGCGTTGGGTAGGGGGCCAACTTCACGCAGGTCAAAGACCTATTGAAGTCAATGGACGCTCGGCTTCAACAGGGAAATGCGCTGTGACGCTACGGGAATGTATGAGAATGAAATCGAGTCAGCCGACCTGCTATATGTAGCTGATTCTGAACTAACTCGTTTTCCAGATGAACATGTTCTAACGCATTTTTAGTCAATAAATTGTTTACACAATAGTACATATTTGACCATTATTTTTTTTTTGACATTATAGGGGAAGCCGAGCTTCCCTTGCAGTCTTAAAGAAATCCCCACTGATATATATATATATATATATATATATATATATATATATATATGGGGGCATAAATTAAGAGTATACGCACTTCTCCAGACACCACTACACCACTGGATATATCCACAGTTTTCCAGAACAATCACTGGACAGCAACATGATGAAGAACATCATCTCTGAATGCTGTTCTGATGCGGGTCGACGCTGTTTTGGGAGCACGAGGGGGAGCTGCACAATATTAGGCAGGTGGTTTTAATGTTGTGGCTGATCGGGGTATATCGGGTGATCATCCCTTCATCACTTCATTCATATCTCAGTTTGCATGTTTTGGGCTTGTGTGATTCAGATTTGACTCTTTCCTGTCCTGTAATTATGGGTGTAGTGTCTGTAGTCACACAGTAGGTGGCGTTATACATCACTTCAACTCATTATTTGACATCTAGTGTTTTTAAAAGTCTGTTTTAATCCATCATTCATGGTAGTACACTATCCTCTATACTGCACAAATACAAAGAGTATGTTAGTATGCTGTTCCAAAAATAGATATCTGACACTCATCTCAGCTGATGGAGTCTCTACTAATCAACTGTTGACTTCAGTCAGGGGCGTTCAATAAATGAACCAAATGTTGACAGTGATTCAGAACACACAATTTCTTTATATTTCAATGTACAAAATACCACACAAACCAAAATACACTTGAAGATTTATTTTCTTTTTTTTTTTTTTTTATAGTTTTTTGGGAATATATTATATAAATGTATGCATTTTATAAACAATGTGCAAGAACATTACAATTTCAGATGTCGCAATGGAAAGACACTTTTACTTACAATAAAAATGTTTCTGTTAATTTTTTCCCCATACAAATGCAAATTGACATTTTTCAGAGCTTTTGCTCTTCCATTCACCCAGGGTTTTTATCCACTGCCTCAAGCCGGGAAGAGTGGCTCATCTCGGCTTGAATGACATGTCCGAGCCCCCTGGATGTGCAGTTGAACTCTCCAAACTGTTGATGATGGTGACTGAAGATGAGGAGGGTGGATCAGATCACGGGTTCAAAAGCCGAGTTCTTTGTCGACAGTACAGCAGTAGCACGCCGTGTGTAAAAGCACAAACACAAACAAATACAGTCCACGGATTTCCATTTTGAACCTTCATGAATCAGCATCAGGGATATATCCAACCTCATCTTCTCATTGGCTACACGAACCATCAGTCAGAAATGATCTAGCTTTTCATTGGCCGGCTTTATCCAGAGACAAATATGGATGACGCGAATCTTTACATCACTCTGCCCTGTTTGGGTATTCTGAGTGACTACCCGATCACAACGGCACTGTTGCACCCAAATATCAAGCTTGGGCGTTTTGCTACAGAAACACTTCAACAAGTGCAAGATTTCACAGAGAATAGACATGAATGATAACGTGTGCTGAATGAGTAAAACCTGAACAAAGACAGACTGATCAATATTTCTTCATAAATTAAATGTAAATAAATACGCTAATGGGTCATTTTTGACCCACCCTTCATTAAGAGGTTCAAGTATTTTCACCAAATGAGCAGTAGATCCGATGTAGACCAGCAAACCAGCAACCTCCTGATGACAAGTTATGTGCTTTAGACCACTACACCACCACCAAAGTGTCTTACAGTGCACTTATTACAGGGACAATCCCCCCGGAGCAACCTGGAGTTAAGTGCCTTACTCAAGTACACAATGGTGGTGGCTGTGGGGATCAAACCAGCAACCTCCTGATTACCAGTTATGTGCTATAGCCCACTACACCACTACCAAAGAGACTTACAGTGCACTTATTACAGGGACAATCCCCCCGGAGCAACCTGGAGTTAAGTGTCTTGCTCAAGGACACAATGGTGGTGGCTGTGGGGATCAAACTAGCAACCTCCTGATTAACAGTTATGCGCTTTAGACCACTATGTCACTACCACCACCACTCCGATTTATAGTACATATTTACAGCGCTCATCTTCAGAGTTCAGTGTCTTGATCAACAGTGTCCTGAGTTTGAACTTTAACCTCCAGCCCTCGAGATCAACAGCCGACCGCATGAAAATGTTCAATTCAGTCCAACAATTAAAATGTATTATAGGCTGTTTTATATCAAATCAATCAAGACACCAAAACAATTCAATGCAAAAATGACAACAGCATGTAACATTTGGATAAAATACAGAATTATTGTAATTTAAAGAGTTTTGATGTCGCTGTTTGAAACCAACATGCAAAATCACTGTAAAAGAAAACACATTTGTGGAATTGAACTTCTGAAATCCCCAAATCTTCTCGTTACTGAGTTAAGAACACTTGTGCTCATGTGACAACTAGCCCCATCTCCCATATGTAAATATATAAACATGCTGATTAACATGTTAAATTCATCATTAAATCACACAAAAGATTGATTCATTATCCAGACGTGTGTTATTAAAAACATATTTACAAGTGATTTACGACATGAACAACCGCGTCCTGTAATCCCAAAGACAATTCGACAATCTCACTCTGTAAATCAAAGAGAAAATCACATTTTGTTCTTTAGATCAGTGATCACGTGGATCAGGCAGTTGTACTTTTATTCGTTTGTAAGAGTTGTTGTTGAGCTGTAGTTCCGCTTTTACTCTGGATTTCTGTGGATATGGATCATCAAAGACTAGAAATAAAAGAAGCAGATAAAGAAACAGTCAAATGACACGTTTCATGATGAATCAGGATCTGAACATCACTGATAATAAAATACTCACAGTTTAAAATTAAATCTTTGCTGTTTTGACGCTGATGATTAATTGATGTTTTCTCAGTTGATTCATTAGATTGTGAGTGTTTCTCTTTGTGCTCATGATTGTTCTTCTGATGATCCACATTTGATCCGTCACACATCTTCATCATCATCTTCATCATCTTCTCCATCAATCTTCACTCTTATGAAACAGTAACATTGAAGATAAACTGGTTATTGATTTATTTGAAATAGTTCTGAACACACATGAGAACTTTTACAACATAATAACAACAATTACTCATAACAGTGTCGGTAGAACGTCTGTTTTTCATTGGGAATAAATCATTACTCTTGACTGAGCATAAAACACATAATATCATTTCTGTTTATGAATGCAGCTGATCTCCCGGTACACGTGGATCCTCTTGACTATATGACATTATGTGTACAGTACACAGCAGTCAGTGATTCAAACATGTCATTTATTAATAATCTGCACAATGTGTCTGCAATCTTTTCATAAACATTTTTAAAAGAAAACATCTTCCAGTTTGATAAACTACGATTGTTAATCGACTCACTGTGGGGGCCAGTTCCCCTCTGACTAACCCCACCCTAACCCTAAACCAGACTCACTGTGGGGGCCAGTTCCCCTCTGACTAACCCCACCCTAACCCTAAACCAGACTCACTGTGGGGGCCAGTTCCCCTCTGACTAACCCACCCTAACCCTAAACCAGACTCACTGTGGGGGCCAGTTCCCCTCTGACTAACCCCACCCTAACCCTAAACCAGACTTGCTGTGGGGGCCAGTTCCCCTCTGACTAATCCCACCCTAACCCTAAACCAGACTTGCTGTGGGGGCCAGTTCCCCTCTGACTAACCCCACCATAACCCTAAACCAGACTCACTGTGGTGCCCCGTTCCCCTCTGACCAACCCACCCTAACCCTAAACCAGACTCACTGTGAGGGCCAGTTCCCCTCTGACTAACATCATGAATATAATGTAAATATTACTTATGTATAGTGCAAGTCATGCTTTCAAATAATTAAACTAATTAAGTGTTAAGGGTCAGTGTTTAAACAAAGATTTTGTATGAACTGTAAGATTAATGATTAATGTCTTTGAAGTCCATCCTTGATTAACTGCAGAAGTTCACATAGATGCAATTGTCCTTGTTAATTGGCTGATGAAGGATTTTGTTGGCAATAGTTAGTCTATGCATTCCATTATAAGATCGTAGTCCATCAATAGACCGAGGTGAAGCAGGCAGAGATCAGTGAGGTGCATCGCAGTTCAACCTGGCCGGTAATTTTGGTGAGGTTCGGTGTGGTCTATCCAAAGTCTAAGGTTCAGACAATGGCATATGAAGTATCCCATGTCTTATGATTGGAGTTGGCATCAGTTCATCCTCTGAAGTCCATTGTAATAGAGTGAAGTGATGTTTGGCTGGCACCGGTGCATTTAGTCATCACACACAGCGACACGTATCAGTTGAGTCCAACAGGAAGCAGGAATGGTGCTGGATCCAGCCGGTTCTGGTGACCTCAGGATAGGAGTCCTGAGGTAGAGACGGGGAAACAAAAAGAATAATATTAGCGTAGATGCCATTCAATTTATTGCAGATTTATAGATCATGATCAATGTTTCTAGTTCCGGCAGACTAAACTAAAGCAGCCTAATTGTGGGTTGGAGGATTAATTAGGTGTATGTCTGGCTAAATAGAGTCTTTAATCTAGACTTAAACTGAGGGAGTGTGTCTGCATCTAAAACAGTGTTAGAGAGACTTTTCCATAGTTTAGGAGCCAAATATGAAAAGGATCTTCCTCCTTTTGTGGATTTTGATATTCTAGGAACTATTAACAGGCCAGAATTTTGCGATCGTAATGAACGTGATGGAATATATCGTGGTAGAAGGTCATTTAAGTACTGCGGCGCTAGACCATGTATGTAGTTACAGAATTTTAAAATGAATAGGAAATTTAAAAGGTACCAAATGTAATGATGATAAAATGGGGCTAATATGATCATATTTCTTGGTTCTCGTCAGCACTCCGGCTGCAACATTTTGAACCAATTGAAGTTTATTATTTGGTCTTGCTGGACATCCTCCCAGTAATGCATTACAATAATCTAGTCTTGAGGTCATGAACACATGAATTTGGAGAATTGTGAAATCTCATGAGGTTTAGAAGAACTATAAAGTTGAGTATCATCGGCATAACAATGGAAACTTATTCCACGATTCCTGATAATATCTCCCAGGGGAAGCATATACAAGGAGAAAAGCAGAGGCCCTAAAACTGATCCCTGTGGCACTCCATACTTTTGTTGAAATTGAAATTTATTTGAAGGATAGCCCCTTGAGATGTACCATCTCGTTTTCGAGGGGGTCCTAGGAACAAACATGAATACAAACAGCAGGTTACATTGTATAGCACATAATACTTCACATTCATACCAACATTTAACAACATTTAGCTCTCCATAACTATCTCCTCACATAATAATACCATACTTTTGTTGGCTTTTAATTCTGCGCTGTCGAAGCACCCAGGGGCAAAACTGTACTGCCGTGCAAGGAAGGAGAAAGCCGTTGTAATGCGCCGTCGATCCAACAGCATACAGATCGTTCAGAGGAAAAAGCAGGAACGGGTGTGTGACTCGCAGCTCACTGCATGCACTACCATCGGCTACAAAGAAAATTTCTGAATGAGCTCAGCGTATTTGCCCGCTTATATACCCATATGTCCGGGGTATGCAAATTCTGGCTGCCAACTTCTCAATGGCCTTTTTTCATAGTTCAGAGGCATATTCGGCGCTGAAGAGAGACCCCTAGTGTCGCTTCTCCGACACAACGTTGAGAGAGCGACAGACGGGGAACTGCCATTTTAAAGGTTCTTGGGACATGCCTTATGGATAGCGAGGCGTTAATAATATTAAGAAGAGGTTCTGAAATTACAGGAGATACCTCTTTTAAGAGCTTAGTTGGTATTGGATCTAACAAACACGTTGTGGCTTTTGATGTTTCGATAAGTTTTGTTAGCTCTCCATGACTTATGATAGCAAAGGATTGAAGTTGCATGTGACGAAAATTAGGAGACACTGTTTTCTGAGGTGCGATGACAGATGAATGCATAATTCCAATTTTATTTCTGATTGTTTAAATTTTATCAGTAAAGAAATTCATGAAATCATTACTCTTGTGCTGCCACAGAATATCTGGTTCAGTTGAGGCTTTATTCCTAACCAATTTACCCACAGTACTGAATAAACATCTAGGATTGTTGTGATTATATTCTATGAGTATACTAAAGTATGCTGACCTGGCAGCTTTTAGAGCCTGTCTGTCGCTACAGACACTATCCTTCCATACACCACGAAATACCTCTAATTTTGTATTCTTCCACATGCGCTCCATTTTCATGGTGGCTGGAGTCTAAATTTCCATGTTCCTTACAATAGAATCACCAATAACAAGGGCTCTTTCAATATGATTCTCAGTGGGTTCATCATTGAGTGGGGAGAATCGATAGGAAACCCTAACAGGAACAGGAGAGTGGTGTCTCTTTGCTGAGCGAGTATGTCGCCGAGATGTCACCCAAACACCCTGCTGCAGGGGCTCTACATCAGGAACCAAAATGTGTGTGATGCTCTCTGTACTGCCCACATCCGAAACAGTATCTACCGGCTTCTCTTTCTCACTGACCTACACTAGCATTTGGATGCATGTCTCTAACTCAATAACCTTCTCTGTCAGACTGACTAATTACTTACATTTATCACATGTGAATCCCTCACTGCTAACGGAAGAAGCTATAGTAAACATGTGGCATGCAATGCAGGAAGAAATAACATGAGCAGATGCCGTGACTTACCGCACTTGTTTGTTGTTGTTGTTGGTTGTTCCTGAGTGGTGAAGGTTTGAGATCGATGTGAATCCCTCACACAATTGTTTGATTAGCTTGATAAGTGGTGCTTTGTGTTCGATGCAATAATCGATGTAACACAGAGGAGAAAAACGGGTGTGTGCTGTAGAATGCACGCAGTCTAATTGTGATAAAAATAGAAGGTGGGTGCACGTGGAAAATGCACAAAGTTGAATTTGAATAAGAGAATAATGCAGGGGAAAATCCGAAGTTAAGGATTAAAGGCTGAAAACAGATAGATAAGTCCCGCCTCATCGAGATTCCCATTGGTCAACAGATGTTACACCAGAATGCAGCAGAAGATGAAAAGTTGCATGATGGAGCTTCACTATCAGAAACCTTGTGTTTCCCTCTCCATTCCCTTTGAAATCATTGATCCATACGGGACGCAGTGAAATAACAAACGGGGAAATTGATTTTGCTATTTAATATGACGGGATCATAACTCGTAGAAATGACAAATGGACAGATATTATATATATATGATATGAGATTTGCATTTGAATTAAAGATAAAAGTGTTTTAATTACCTTGAATAAATGATGAAGTGCAGAAACATTCACATCATCTGTTGTGTAGAAGAATCCTGATCTATTATATATATATTGACACGACTCGTGCACAAAAACACACAGTAGAAAGTCAAACCAGGAACATCTTCAGTCACACGATACACAACAACAGATCTGAGAGAGAAATGTGTTTTATATACAGCACTCATGACTCCTCCCACATCTGTCCACTCATGACTCCTCCCACATCTGTCATATATATATCTATACACTCATGACTCCTCCCAGATCTGTCATCTAGTTCACATTAAGAAGTCTTGACATTGACTCCTCCCACCATAAGTATAATCCCCGAGACACAAAAATTCCCAATGAATAAATTGTATTTCCTGCTGCTATTTGTTGTTTGATGGTCATGAACTTTATAACAGTTTCAGAGCAGGCAAGAACCGGTTGATCATGTTTAGTAGTTTTGAAAGTAAAGTTCATGTGAAATCTGTGAAACATTTATGAAATATAATAATAAAACATGTTTTCATTCTACTTTGTGTCGTATCAAATGTGATTGTGTCTGCTGCTTTTATTTGAAATGATTGATTTATATGTGTGTAATAACTGTGTTATTACAGACTGATTCAGTTCTACAAGTGTTCACTTTATAAATGCTAAACACTTTTTATAAACATGTTTATTTTGATGCATTAGTCAATGAAGAGATGACCCAATTAAATGACCCAAACGGCTTAACCCAGTGTTAGGGTTAACCCAACATTTTTTTTTTAGAGGATTCATTATTCCATGGATACATTAAAAAGATATGTAATATGTAATGTTTATGTTTGTTAAAAAATTCTTATGATTTCAATTTCTGTTATAACTATTTAATGTAAACTGAATCCTTTAATGAAGTAAATCTATTTAACTTTCTGGCTTTCTATCACCTGCTACATATCTTACACAGATTTGTTTGTGGAAATCTGATTTTGTGTATGTATTTATTTATTTTTTTAAATTCATATAGGCCTAACTTGCGGGTCATGTGACCTGATGACGTCAGACCACCTGTTATATTTTCACACATGTCTTACGTGACCAAAAAAATCAATTAATAATAATAAATAAACAAAAACACGTCTTACATAACCAGGAAGTTATATGGATTTGAAAAAAAAATGAAAAATCATTAATAAAAAAAAATAATAGAGTAATTTGGATTCCAAAATCAAAGTCATGTAAGGTGGAAAGGTGTTGTGTATATGTGTTATAGGAGGTCTGACATGCATTTATTTCTGTTAGTTACAAGTTAAATGCAATTTCAGTTACATTACATAGTTACATAGAGAATAAGCCATTTATGGCTTTAAATGTTTGTTTTTCTACACAGTTTAATCTATTTATATTATCTAACATATCGTCTTCTGCCATTACATACAAAGGGGAAAAAATAAAACTTTCTTCACTGTTCATAACATACTGTATTTTAGTACTTTATATAACGTATTTCTATTAGATTTGCAGTACGTATGTGTGTCTGTGTGTATGTATGAATGTGTGTGTCAGTGTGTCTGTGTGTATGTGTGTATGTATGTATGAATGTGTGTGTCAGTGTGTCTGTGTGTATGTGTGTATGTGTGTATGTATGAATATGTATAATTATTTTTTTATTTGTATCTATGTCTTGCTGCTGTTTTGTATTGTGTACTGGAAGCTTCTGTCACAAGACAAATTCCTTGTGTGTGTAAGCATACTTGGCAATAAAGCTGATTCTGATATTTTAGACATTTCCATTGAGGCAAAGAATTGTGGGTTGTGAGTGCCCACGAAGGGTACACCTCATGCATCCTCTGAATTACCATGAAAGAAGGTCGCATTCAAAGTGTCCAACTCGCTTTTCTGAAACGAGACAGCCTGGATGACGCATGCAACTGAGAAATACGACCTCCGGAGGACCCATCCTTCCAAACTTTAAACTATTAAAGTTAGTAAATAGGGTCTTGGTTAGTGAATATCCAGCACAGTTATTTAATCATTTAATGTGCGTTTGCAATGTGTTAATTATTTGAATCCTCCGACTTGCCGTAGATACCTCAAACACGATAGAGGAGTATGGAAAGCCAAGAGGGTCAGAATTCACGTGTTTTGTATCACCATATTAAGCTTTGAAATGCTGTTTTCTAAACGGTGTAAAGTGTTAAGTGTTACATAAACGCTGTATGCATTCATTTGCTCATGTACATAACTCCTCCTCTATCACGTTACTTAGGAAACATGGCAAACTTGCTCAATCTACACTGATATGGGATGCAACTGCAACTCCGTAACTCCACTTTTCCAATCTGTTTGGATCTCAGTGATTGACACTTGTGATTATATTTTTACATTTTATTATAAGCACATTTTATGTGCTTCATTTTAATGTCAAGCATTTCTATTGACAATATTTTTTTATAGATGTCTACATCAGAAGATTACTCTGTTATAACTCAGCAGGAGCTGAAAGATCTTAAAGAATTGATATCTACTCAGAATCTGTCATCAGCTGTTGACACCATCAAACATTTCCTCGACCAGCAAGATCGTGTTGAACTTAATATTGCTGTGACGGGGGAATCTGGTTCTGGAAAGTCCACATTTATCAATGCTTTTAGGGGTTTGGGAGATGAGGATGAGGATGCAGCTGAAACTGGTGTAGTGGAGACCACTAAAGAACCCAAAGCTTACAAACACCCAAAATATGAAAATGTGAAACTCTGGGATCTTCCTGGAATCGGAACACAAAACTTCAAAGCTCATGAGTATCTTAAACGTGTTCAGTTTGAGTGCTATGATTTCTTCATCATCATCGCTTCAGATCGTTTCAGAGAATGTCACACTGACCTGGTCAAAGAGATCAAGAGAATGAAGAAGAATTTCTATTTTGTTCGTTCAAAGATTGATTTGAGTATTGAAGCTGAAAGAAGAAAGAAAAACTTTGATGAGAAAAAGACGCTGGACAAAATACGAGGGAACTGTGTTAAAGGTTTGTTTCTGATGTTTATTACATGACAGTGTTTTGTGACTTCTGACTAGTTTAAAGTGAAGTGTGTACTTTATTCACTGTTGAACTCATTTCTTGAATCCCAGTTTAAAGCTGCACTCAGTAATTATCATTATTTAAAGGAATATTACTTTCATAAATCTGTTTAAAATCATGTACACTCACATGAAGATTTCATCAGTACATTAATATAATCTGTTTTATTTTACATGGAGCGGGTCACCTCATGGGGGCGGCCATGTTAAGATCACATGACCAGCTGAATACTACTAACTTCACTAATTAATCAAATAATGTAATAAATTAATAATTAATGACTGCTAATTGTGCCATTGATCAGTTCAACTTATGAGTGTTCAGGAAACAGTCTTTAACCTTTAATTTACTGCTGTGTTATGAATAAATGTATTGCTCATATTTATAATACAATATAATTAATAACACTAAAATGATGCAACAAGCAAAGATGATTGTTTATGAGTAATATAATTATCATTAATATAAGCAGTGTCTTATAATCATGTGTTTTCTGTGTCTGTAGGTCTGAGAGAGATCGGTGTAGAGGATCCTGTTGTGTTCTTGATTTCTGGTTGGTTTCTCAACAGCTATGATTTTAATTCACTGCATGAGAGGATGGAGACTGAACTCCCACAACACAAGAGACATGTGCTGATGTTGACTGTACCAAATATCACAACAGAGATTATTGACAGAAAGAAGAAAGCTCTAGAGGAAAACATTCCAAGATTAGCTTTATTATCAGCTGGTGTGGCTGCACTTCCTGTTCCTGGTCTTTCATTTGCTGTAGATGTAGGTCTCTTAGTATATGAGATACAAAAGTACAAGACTGTATTTGGTCTGGATGATGAATCTCTGAAGAGGATCAGTGTAAGATCTGGGAAGAGTATTGAGATTATAATGGGTGAGATGAATTCAATTGTGTGTAAAGAAATAACCACTGCTTCAATTACACTTCTGCTGAGACAAAGCTCTGTTCTTGCAGCAGGAGAAGCTGTTGAGAGTGTTCTTAGTTTTATACCTATTATAGGTACTGTTGTGGCTGCAGGATTGTCTTTTGTGACAGTTTTATACATGCTGAAGAAAGTACTGAAAGAAATAGCTGAAGATGGCAGGAATGTGCTTCAGGCATCAATGAATAATCCAATGTAATTAAATCAGACGGATTTTAGGCTCCAGCAGCTTCATTTCTACCAGCGTTCATCACTGTTCTATTGTTCTACACTATTTGATCACTTTTAATATATATTATAATTGTAATAATCGATATGACTCTAATTTCTTTATAATAGTAAAAAATCAATATAACATCAGTAAAATAATCTCACAATAATAAAATGAGATTATAACAACAGGAAAATGTGAGAAACTTTGACATTTTTAATGGTTATTTTTTAAACTTGTTAATAATGATTGTGTAACTGCTTGTATTCACAGAACTGTGTTGATTTATGTGTACATGATCATATACTCCACTGATTATAGAGAATAATTCAAGTTATCCAGTGAAACTACTTTATAAATGGGATAGTTATCTGTTCACATAAATGTTGGCCTTGATTATCAGATGTCTCTTTATTTGTCTGTCTATTGTGTATTTTTTAACTGAGAAAATCAATTATAATAAAGTATAAAGTACCATAAATAATACCTGACTATGTGGAGTTTGTTGCCTTTAAAACGTTAAAATAGTTAGGATGATTGGATTAGGATTGGTAACACTCTAGAGTTTAGGGCGAGTTCCTAAACCTGTATACTTCATTTGCATAACTATTCAAATGCATAGATGCTAATCCAATCATCAATCACTATTTAACTTACAATAGAGAGAACAGGACTGTCAGGAATGTCTTGCTGGAAAACTCTGTTTAACAGCTGATATAATCATCATCTGTACCTCAAATGCTAAATGCAATCTACTCCACTTTCTCAGTTTATATACGATTGTATTGAACCTAGATTTAACTTTTTATAAATTTGTAATACAACATATGTTGTCTTTGTTTGGACACATTTTCTAAGCCATATATAAGTTGTATAAATGGAGATAAAAACAAATACAATAGAGATGACTGAACATCACATTATAAGTGGAGATTAAAACAAATGAGTTTGTCACCTGAAGATGACACTGTATCCCTCTAATTATCTTGTGTAAATAGCAGCATTTTATTCTCACACTTAAAATACACAAAATATTGTCTTAAATGTACTCTGACTTCACTAAATTTGCCTAGACTTGAATGTTATCGACACTGCCCCTGTAAAAATGAATAGATCCTCCAGACACCCTATAAAGTGGCCTCAAATATCCTGTTCATGTACTCAAAAACAATTTCAGTGGGAAGAAATAAGACACATAATCCTGCATTTGTTTTTCCTTCCTGTCTCTCATAGTATTTTTTTAAAGTAAATGGCATTAAATACAGCAATAACACTGAATCAGTAACATCTCAAACACTTCCTCCCCTCCCTTCCGCTAAAAACTCATGACCCACGTGACTTATTAGAAAAGCTTTTCTTGTGTATATATAGAAGATTCACACACATGCAGATACCTCAGAGTGTTGCTGTGGATATTTCCTCTTTTCAAGCCCTTCACAAGGTGAATAAACACTTTTAACTTTCAAATAAAATAAAAATGTGTGTATTTATTTCAATTTCATTGAAATCTTGATGTTTGTATTATAGTGCAACTGAAATGTTAATCTGTATTCAATTCAATCTTTAACAAATACCTTCATTTCTCTCATTTATATCTTCATAGACTATAGGGCGACATTATCATTTGTAATCAATCAAATATTTCTCAGTTAGCACGTCATAAATGTTCCTTTATTTACTTTAAACAAGTCATCAAACACAACTCTACAAGTGTTAAAACATATGTGTGTTGGCACTGAAGTTTAAACTGGACCTGATTGACACAACCGACTCAGAAAACTGGGGGGGACAGGGGTTCACGTGATATGAGCGTGAAGTGATCATCTGTGATCTGCAACTGCTTTCGAGTCCTTGAAGTACATTTAACGTGCGAGTAAGGGCAGCCAGTGGATAAGATGGTGCCCCCCATGGAGTTGGTGCCCCTACACAGACTGTTAGGTGCGGCGGTTCTGGGTTTAACCATGGATTTAACCAAAAAATAATAATATTTGTCCTGCATAAATTGAGATTTTGTCCAATATATTAGATGAAATCATGTATTTCATATATTCATAATCATATATTTGCTCATTCACACGGTCTCTCCACACTCCCTTTCCATTTCTTCGTTCTTTGATTTACACTTTGCATTTATTGATGTTATAAGGTTTGTAACATCACTAAAACAATGTTAGAGCTCCATAACGTCAGGCCTATTGCTTATTTAGCAGATTCCTAAACCAGCAGGTCATGACGCGCATTCTGGGTTGAGCGAGCGGCACCGAGCGGCCTGAGAGAGAGGAATCTTCAAAAAGATGCTCTCTGCTCAGGTGAAATTATCACTGCTCCACTCACATGTTCTGTGCTCACTCCACTCCACTCACATGTTCTGTGCTCACTCCACTCCACTCACATGTTCTGTGCTCACTCCACTCCACTCACATGTTCTGTGCTCACTCCACTCCACTCACATGTTCTGTGCTCACTCCGCTCCACTCACATGTTCTGTGCTCACTCCGCTCCACTCACATGTTCTGTGCTCACTCCGCTCCGCTCACATGTTCTGCGCTCACTCCGCTCCGCTCACAGCTCTGCGCTCACTCCGCTCCACTCACATGTTCTGCGCTCACTCCGCTCCACTCACAGCTCTGCGCTCACTCCGCTCCACTCACATGTTCTGCGCTCACTCCGCTCCACTCACATGTTCTGCGCTCACTCCGCTCCACTCACAGCTCTGCGCTCACTCCGCTCCACTCACAGCTCTGTGCTCACTCCACTCCACTCACAGCTCTGTGCTCACTCCACTCCACTCACATGTTCTGTGCTCACTCCACTCCACTCACAGCTCTGCGCTCACTCCGCTCCACTCACATGTTCTGTGCTCACTCCGCTCCACTCACAGCTCTGTGCTCACTCCACTCCACTCACATGTTCTGTGCTCACTCCGCTCCACTCACAGCTCTGTGCTCACTCCGCTCCACTCACATGTTCTGCGCTCACTCCGCTCCACTCACATGTTCTGTGCTCACTCCGCTCCACTCACATGTTCTGTGCTCACTCCGCTCCACTCACAGCTCTGTGCTCACTCCGCTCCACTCACATGTTCTGCGCTCACTCCGCTCCACTCACATGTTCTGTGCTCACTCCGCTCCACTCACATGTTCTGTGCTCACTCCGCTCCACTCACATGTTCTGTGCTCACTCCGCTCCACTCACATGTTCTGTGCTCACTCCGCTCCGCTCACATGTTCTGTGCTCACTCCACTCCGCTCACATGCTCTGGTAGAAAGGCAGAAACAAAGATTTGTATATATTCATATTTTTTTTTTTTATAAATATTTACTGCCTAAAATAATGTTTTGATATTTTTTTTACTTTTTCATTTTTGTTGTTTTATGACCTTTTGTGCCATATATTGTTTTACTTTTATAAACTGGGGCAAGTTGTCACTGAAGGTCAACATGTGTTCAATGAACTGTATCTTTATTCCTGGTCAATAATGGTGAAAATGTTCAATAGCTGTTTTGTAGTCAAGACTTCAAAGTTTTGACTAGACAGAAATTGACTTTCAATCAAACGTATTTACTGCAGTACAGTGTGACAACTAGCCCTTATCTGCACTATAAACTGTATATGAAGGTAGCCTGATATTTCTGTTATTAATATCTAGTGTTTCATGATTCAAACAGACCTGTAAAGAGTCATGAATCAGAAATGGTCAAAGATGGAAATCAACAGATAACATGCCGAGATTAAATGTGTGAATATAAAATGTAGAGCTAAGAATGAATATGAAGTAAACAATACTGTAATTTTGTCTGTAGAGAACTGAACTGAAACAGATCTAATTGCATTATATTATATTATATTTGATATTAATTATATTATATATTGGCCTCAGGAACTGAACTTGAGACCAAACCTTTAGCTTCCTCTAATCCATGTTACTGTGGTGATATATAGTCTATAGTCTATAATAAAAGATAAAGAGTTTGTGTGGATCATCATCTGTTTACACTTCTGTCTAAGTTTCTTTTTTACTTTGATAGGAAAAACAAATCACATCTTCATCTACTATCATTACTTTGGTGTTGAGAATATAACTGATTGTGACGCTTGCTCTGAAGTGTAAAGGTAAGAACAAGTTCCCTATCTGTCACTCACTCAACATTGTTTCAATGTAGTGACACTAGGGGTCGCTCTTGGGAGCCCCAAACACCTCTGACCTTTGAGAAAAGGCGAATGGGAATCGGAATTTGCATGTCAGTCCCCAGGACATATGAGTACAGGAGCTGGCTCACAACCACTCATTCAGCTTTTTTCTTCAGAGCCGAGTGGTGTTAAACAGCGAGTTCCACTGCCGTTCCATTTACCTCACTGTGAACAAGCATATGCTGTTGGATATATGGCGCATTTCGGTGGCTTTCTCTCCCTCTGCACGATTGATGCAGAGTACGCCCCTGGGCGCTTCGACAGCTAAAAGACTATATTTCCTGTGCCAGAAAAGTTTCCTGACTAAAAGAGCGCACACTGATGGATTGATGTAGTCTTTTTAAAGATGCCTTTCCGTCTTTGTGTAATTGCTGGATGCGGTCATTATCTCTCCACTTCTGATGGCCCAATCGCTGCCTCACGTGTCTGGGCCATAGTCACTTTAAAGCAGCATTTGCGGATGGTTCGTGTTCTCATTGTGAGAACATGACCATGGCAACGTTGCGGTCAAGCTTTCCTTCTTTCGGGTGAAAGCTGCTCCAGCCACCCATGCTTCTACTACGGGTACGAGGACGGGATGGTTGGTGCTGGAGACAATTTGGGGACTCCAGTGGGAGTGGCCCTGCCAGGTAATACCACACAGACCTCCCATTTCCCAGCATGCTCGGTCGAGTTCTAGGATGAGACAGGCAGCTCGCCTCGGGGCCAGCGTGACATCTCTTTCGGATCTTGCAAGCGGGATGAATTTTCGATCGATGCATCAGAGAGTGATTTGGCGATGACAGATGCCGAGGACTGGACTGGGCTGCCACCTTCGGGTGTGCCCGCCCAGTCTGAGGCTGACGTGGAGCTGACTGCCATGCTTGCCTGGGCTGTCTCGAGTGTCAGGCTGGAGTGGAAACCTCCACCCGCCCCTGAGCCCTTGCGCTTGATGATTGGTTCCTGGGTTTGGAGCACCGCTCATGGCCTTCTTCTCGGAAGTGCATGAAAAACTGATGAGGTCATGGAGGACACCTTTCTCTGTCCGAACCGAACTCTCACTACCTTCGATGGCGGGGTGGCCAAGGGATATACGTAAATTCCTCAGATGGCTGGCGGAATCACCTGGGACTTCCCTCCAGGGCCTGTAGGACTACGTCGTCTCTGGCGACCAAAGCATACAGTGCTGCTGGACAGGCCGCCTCCGCCCTGCATGCCATGGCCCTCCTGCAAGTACACCAGGCCAAGGCACTAAAAGAGCTGCACATGGGTAGTGCTGATCCTGATGTGATGCAGGAGCTGTGCTCAGTGACCGATCTCGCCCTCCGGGCAATGAAGTTCACGGCACAGGCACTTGGGCAGGCGAAATCCACCTTGGTGGTTCAGGAAAGCCACCTATGTCTTGGTCAAGATGAAAGACGTCGAAAAGGTTTGTTTCCTGAATGCGCCTATCTACCTGACCGTCCTATTTGGTGACAACGTCGAGGACTTCGCCCAGCAGTTCTCGGCGGTGAAAAAACAGACGGAGGTGATTCAGCACATCTTGCCCTGGCACGGCTCAAGATCCCGCACCCCGTCTGCTCAACAAGGGCATCCCCCTGTGGCTGCAAAGACCCAGATGGCTCCTCCGCAGCCCGAGCCAAGTCCTCAGCCCCAGCATATAGCCCTCCGCAGGAAGCTGATGCCCCCCCGCCTCACATTCCAGTGCTAAGACCTTGAAGTAGGCTCCTAAGCACCCCTGTGACAGAAGAGGTCTGCCAGAACCCTGGAGCTGGTATCCAGACCATCCTGTCCCCCGTTGGAGGACCGGGAGGAGAATCTTGTGTTCCCTTTTGTTTTGTTTTCGCCGCACCCAAAACGGGCTGCGGTACTCACATTTTTTTAAAAAAAAAGTGGTTTCCTCACTCCCTGGGCCACACAGCCGGTGTTTATGACTGCCGTTATCACAGTAATATTCA
Organism: Moxostoma hubbsi; assembly: GCA_032164185.1. Lineage (NCBI taxonomy): Eukaryota > Metazoa > Chordata > Actinopteri > Cypriniformes > Catostomidae > Moxostoma > Moxostoma hubbsi. Next base: position 937,227 of record JAVLUX010000076.1, read on the forward strand.
TGTGTTGGAGCAATTCACATGATTTTTCACTGATGGATGTTTTTACTTTTAACAATGGGATTATTTCACTGTTTTATCTTACATTTGTTTTATCACATCACATGAGCCAGTTTATGTCTCTATGTGAAACTGCTTCTGTCATAAACACATGAACACACATCAACATGATCGTATGTTCCTGTTATAATTATAAAACTCGTAATAATGATTTTGTTCCACATATTTTCACATTTTCGGTGTATGTGCCTCCACATAGATTCTGAATAATCCTTTATGAGTTCTAGACAAACATGTGCATGTTAGTTTCATCTAGAATACACGAGTAGCAACTTGTTTATCTCAGTGAATATGTGGATTGAGACGTATTACGTTTCCTTAACGTTCCCAGAATGTTCGTCACAACAGGAAGCGACAAACATGGACGTGTGAAAGAGATTCAGATGAGTTGGAGAGGAAAATTAACGCGTTCATCTTTAATAACGTGTTGCTCAATCCACATTGAACACGGGATAATTTGATCATGATTAATACAGTAATATTTCTGATGAACATTACTGAAGGAAAGTATCTGCTGTGGATGTGAATGTTGAGTGTTAAAACTGGATTATTAAACTGAAAGTGAATCAAGGACAGATCGGTGAAATGGCGTCTAAACATGTTTCTGAGGATTTCTCTTGTCCTGTGTGCGATGACATTTTTACAAATCCTGTTGTCCTGTCCTGTGGTCACAGTGTGTGTGAAGAGTGTATTCAGAAGTTTTGGGAAAGTAAAGAATCTAAAGAATGTCCAGTTTGCAGAAGAAGATCGACAAGGGAAAATCTTCCACCAAATTTCGCTTTGAAGAAGTTGTGTGAGATTTTCAGGACAGACAAAACTCAAAAAGATGTGATCCGTAATAAGGTCAAATACATTCAAATCATTATGACAATACCAATATAGAGCAAAATATCCTACAGACACAGTTAAAGTTGTTTTTATATTGGATATTTGTTACGCATTCAATCCTTCCTTTCACATTAATTGTATGTAATCGCAAAATACTGTCGGTTCATGCTGTGTCTCATTCAGATAACACTATAAATCATGATTGCAAAAGTAATTATTATGTTTCCGATAAATGTCATTGTTTTAAGCATCAAAAGTAAAAAACGCAAAACAGCGTAACATCAAGGGCAATCCGAATTAGGGAGAGTCTCAAAAGTGAAAAATGCACAAATATCAGTTAAGAGATTCATTATTCCATGGATACATTAAAAAGATATGTAATATGTAATGTTTATGTTTGTTAAAAAATTCTTATGATTTCAATTTCTGTTCTAACTATTTAATGTAAACTGAATCCTTTAATGAAGTAAATCTATTTAACTTTCTGGCTTTCTATCACCTGCTACATATCTTACACAGATTTGTTTGTGGAAATCTGATTTTGTGTATGTATTTATTTATTTTTTTAAATTCATATAGGCCTAACTTGCGGGTCATGTGACCTGATGACGTCAGACCACCTGTTATATTTTCACACATGTCTTACGTGACCAAAAAAATCAATTAATAATAATAAATAAACAAAAACACGTCTTTCATAACCAGGAAGTTATATGGATTTGAAAAAAAAATGAAAAATCATTAATAAAAAAAAATAATAGAGTAATTTGGATTCCAAAATCAAAGTCATGTAAGGTGGAAAGGTGTTGTGTATACATGTGTTATAGGAGGTCTGACATGCATTTATTTCTGTTAGTTACAAGTTAAATGCAATTTCAGTTACATTACATAGTTACATAGAGAATAAGCCATTTATGGCTTTAAATGTTTGTTTTTCTACACAGTTTAATCTATTTCTATTATCTAACATATCGTCTTCTGCCATTACATACAAAGGGGAAAAAATAAAACTTTCTTCACTGTTCATAACATACTGTATTTTAGTACTTTATATAACGTATTTCTATTAGATTTGCAGTACGTATGTGTGTATGTATGAATGTGTGTGTCAGTGTGTCTGTGTGTATGTGTGTATGTATGAATATGTATAATTATTTTTTTATTTGTATCTATGTCTTGCTGCTGTTTTGTATTGTGTACTGGAAGCTTCTGTCACAAGACAAATTCCTTGTGTGTGTAAGCATACTTGGCAATAAAGCTGATTCTGATATTTTAGACATTTCCATTGAGGCAAAGAATTGTGGGTTGTGAGTGCCCACGAAGGGTACACCTCATGCATCCTCTGAATTACCATGAAAGAAGGTCGCATTCAAAGTGTCCAACTCGCTTTTCTGAAACGAGACAGCCTGGATGACGCATGCAACTGAGAAATACGACCTCCGGAGGACGCATCCTTCCAAACTTTAAACTATTAAAGTTAGTAAATAGGGTCTTGGTTAGTGAATATCCAGCTTAGTTATTTAATCATTTAATGTGCGTTTGCAATGTGTTAATTATTTGAATCCTCCGACTTGCCGTAGATACCTCAAACATGATAGAGGAGTATGGAAAGCCAAGAGGGTCAGAATTCACGTGTTTTGTATCACCATATTAAGCTTTGAAATGCTGTTTTCTAAACGGTGTAAAGTGTTAAGTGTTACATAAACGCTGTATGCATTCATTTGCTCATGTACATAACTCCTCCTCTATCACGTTACTTAGGAAACATGGCAAACTTGCTCAATCTACACTGATATGGGATGCAACTGCAACTCCGTAACTCCACTTTTCCAATCTGTTTGGATCTCAGTGAGAATCGGAACACAAAACTTCAAAGCTCATGAGTATCTTAAACGTGTTCAGTTTGAGCGCTATGATTTCTTCATCATCATCGCTTCAGATCGTTTCAGAGAATGTCACACTGACCTGGTCAAAGAGATCAAGAGAATGAAGAAGAATTTCTATTTTGTTCGTTCCAAGATTGACTTCAGTATTGAAGCTGAAAGAAGAAATGAACAATTGGATGAGAAAAAGACGCTGGACAAAATACGAGGGAACTGTGTTAAAGGTTTGTTTCTGATGTTTATTACATGACAGTGTTTTGTGACTTCTGACTAGTTTAAAGTGAAGTGTGTACTTTATTCACTGTTGAACTCATTTCTTGAATCCCAGTTTAAAGCTGCACTCAGTAATTATCATTATTTAAAGGAATAGTACTTTCATAAATCTGTTTAAAATCATGTACACTCACATGAAGATTTCATCAGTACATTTGTCAGGAACCAATCAGGTGCTGCTTCTCACACCACACCACGATCGCTCTCTCCAGATTTCTAATCACTTGCACCTGTTCCAATCAGCGTTCAGTTCCATATAAACACCCAGTTCAGAATCAGTCTTTGTCGAGTCTCCAACAGGAACAGAAGCATACAAGTCTCAAGAAGTCTCTTACTCTACCTACACCAGTCAAGTAACGTATACTCACCTGAAAAGATACTAACCTCTATGTCCATGTTCTGATGTTCCCAGAAATCGCTGCTGAATCCAAGTTTCCTGATTCCTTGTTTTCTTTCTGAGTCTCGTTACTGGTGGAAACATTTGAAAGAGAAAGGACGAGTATCACTGAACTGTGTCAGTTTGACTGTGGATAAATGGAAGAGGATCTACTCACCTTGAATCCTTCACGTTAAGTTATCCTCATCGTATTCACCTCTGAAACTTGAGAAAACTCACCATTGAACTTAATGCACTAAAATAAAGCGTTGATCCTATTCACTTACCTCTGTCTCCGAGTCTGTATCCTGACAGAAGACTCGACCAGCAAAAAAAAAGAGGTGAAGAAAATGACTTCCAGGCAAGCTTCAGCGCCGGATACGAATCTCATACAACCTACCGTCGCTGCTACAAGTCCCATACATGTCACCGCTGCCGCGACAAATCCATTGTTTAACACCAGTCAGCACTTCCATGAACGCCGCTTCTTCTATTACTTGCTTCGCTGTTCCACCATCGCGTCCAGCGCCATTCTCTGGTCGGGCGGAAGATTGCAATGGATTTCTGTTACAATGTTCACTTGCTCTGGAACAACAAGCTCAACTATATCCAACTGAACGGTCTAAAGTGGCATTTATTATCCAGCAATTATCCGGATCAGCCTTAAGATGGGCTGAGACATTATGGATGAAAGAATCAGCTGTGACAACGTCTGTTATGAATTTCGTGAAACACTTCAGAGAAGTTTTCGGTCGTCCAATTGAAGATTCCTCTTTCGGTGATCAGTTGTTGCAGTTACGTCAAGGGAAGAAGTCTGTTTCTGAGTGTTCTTTAGAATTTCGTACTCTAGCCTCCAACAGTGGGTGGAACGAAAAAGCGCTCCTCTCAGTTTATCGCCGTGGACTGAATCCTGCCTTACGTCTTCAGTTGGCGATTTATGATGACAGCTTAGGAATAGAGAAATTTATCCAGCAGGCCATTCGTGTGCAACAACGATCCCAAGATTGTTATCAAGACAATCTGTATTGTCATTCCACAATTCCACAAGTTATCATGAGTTCCACTTCAGAGGATCAATCAGAAAGAATGCAGGTTGACACCTCTCGACTTTCCCAGACTGAACGTTCTCGACGTAAGGAGTTGAAATTATGCATGTACTGTGGTGCCAAGGGTCATTTTAGACTTACCTGTCCAATACGACCAGAACGACTGATGGTAAGCTCCGTCCAAGACAGTTCTATTATATCCACACCCCTCACGATTCCTGTTATCCTGAAATCTCGAAACACCTATGTATCTGTAACAGCCATCATCGACTCTGGGTCAGCGGGGAATTTCATTTCAGGTCGACTCTGTAAAGAACTCAAGCTCCGGAAGATCAACACCCCCAAGCCCTACTCCGTCTACGCCGTAACAGGTGAGCAGATTAATAAGGGGCATGTAACTTCCCAGATAAAACCCATCCAGTTGTGGGTTGAGAACAAACACCAGGAAATGTTCGAACCTTTTGTTCTGCAGAATAGTCAGACAGATATAATCCTAGGTCGTCCATGGTTAATTCTTCATCAACCCACCATCAATTGGCAGACTGGGAAGATCAAGAGATGGGGTTGTGATTGTTCCCTGAGTGAAACCCCACCTCCAAACTCCTCCAGTGTCCAAAAGTCCAAAGAAATGACTGTTAACTCTACATCCATAGAAAGTCCAAAGGAAAACCTGTCCACGAATATTCCCTCTTGTTACTCCTCGTTCTCTGACATTTTTAATCCAGTTGCTGCTTCCCAGTTACCTCCCCATCGACCATGGGATTGTGCCATTGATCTGAAACCTGGAGCATCTATTCCCAAGGGTCGAATATATTCATTATCAATCCCTGAACAAGATTCAATGCGGAAATACATCGAAGAAGCTTTACAACAAGGTTACATCCGCCCGTCTACATCCCCTGCCGCAGCTAGTTTCTTTTTTGTTCCCAAGAAGGACGGGGGCCTGAGACCATGTATCGATTACAGAGCTCTGAACCAAATTACAGTGAAATTCAGTTACCCACTACCACTTATCCCTTCACCTCTGGAACAACTCAAAGGAGCTAAAGTCTTCACCAAATTGGACCTAAGAAGCGCTTACAATCTGATCCGAATTAGAAAGGGTGATGAGTGGAAGACGGCATTCATAACTCCTGCTGGGCACTACGAATATCTTGTCATGCCGTACGGATTGGTAAACGCCCCTTCGGTCTTCCAGAGTTTCATGGATGAAGTACTTCGGGATTTCTTGGGAAAATTTGTGTTAGTGTATATCGACGACATCCTAATTTTCTCCAAAAACATAGTGGAACATCAACATCAGGTATCTCAGGTACTCCAAAGACTCCGTGAGTTCACCTTGTTTCTAAAGGCCGAGAAGTGTTCCTTCCATCAGACCAGTGTCGAGTTTCTGGGTTTTCACCTCAGTGAAAGAGGAGTAGAAATGAATACTCAGAAAACAGAGACCATCCTGTCCTGGCCAACTCCCAATTCAGTTAAAGAACTTCAGAGATTCCTAGGTTTCGCAAATTTCTACCGACGATTTATACATCAATACAGCCTGCTGACTGCTCCTCTAACCTCACTGCTAAAGGGAAAACCCAAGACACTTCTTTGGACCCCAGAAGCAGAAGGAGCCTTTAAGTCACTAAAGGCTGGATTCACCACTGCACCCTTGCTTCATCACCCAGATCCTGAAAAGGTATTCGTAGTGGAAGTAGACGCCTCCACTACAGGAGTAGGAGCAATCTTGTCCCAATACTCAGCTAATTCTTTCGAAACCATACCCTGTGCATTCTTCTCAAGAAAGCTATCAGCTGCAGAAAGCAATTACGATATCGGAAATTGGGAACTCTTGGCTGTAAAACTTGCCTTGGAAGAATGGAGACATTGGCTGGAAGGGGCCAAACATCCATTTATTGTACTCACCGATCATAAAAACCTCCAGTATTTAAGAGATGCCAAGAGATTGAACCCACGTCAGGCTAGATGGGCCCTTTTCTTCACCCGTTTTCACTTCACAATTTCATACCGTCCCGGTTCAAAGAATACTAGAGCAGATGCTCTCTCTCGTATCCATGCCCCTGAAAATCCAATTGAAGAACCTGAACCCATCTTACCCGAAAAGCTATTTGTCAACCCAATCCTTTGGGAGATCAATGAACAACTCCTTGAACTGTCACGACAAGAACCCAGAGTCCCAGGATGTCCCCCCGACAAGATTTATGTACCTGAAGATTACCGTAATTCCTTGATTTCATCAGCACATTCCTCGGTAGGCACAGGTCATCCCGGAGTAAGTAAAACTACATCTACTCTCCAACTCAAGTATTGGTGGCCCAATATGCAGAGAGACATAACAACATTTATCCAAGGTTGTATTCCCTGTGCCATGTCAAATGTTCCCAGACATCTACCAGTGGGTAAGCTAATGCCTCTTCCTGTCCCACTTAGACCTTGGTCTCACATCGGGGTAGACTTTGTTACTGATCTTCCTGTTTCAGATGGAAACACTTGTATCCTCGTGGCCATCGATCGTTTCTCCAAGGCATGTAAATTAATTCCTCTGAAGAATCTTCCCACCGCCTTTGTCACTGCAGAGCTGTTAATGGAACATGTCTTTCGAAACTTCGGTAAACCAGAGGATATCGTGTCCGACAGGGGACCTCAATTCACCTCCCGGGTATGGCGTGCCTTCTTCTCTCTAATGAATGTTACAGTAAGTCTCTCATCAGGGTACCATCCACAAACTAACGGCCAAACTGAACGAAAGATCCAAGATGTCGGACGATTCTTGCGTACGTTCTGCCACTCCAACCAAAACATCTGGAGTCGGTATTTAATTTGGGCAGAGTACGCACAAAATTCTCTCAGACAGACATCTACGCAGCTTACTCCTTTCCAATGTGTTTTAGGTTATCAACCTCCATTGTTTCCTTGGTCCGGTGAACCCTCAGAAATTCCAGCGGTAGATAAATGGTTCAGAGAGAGTGAAAGAATTTGGAACCAAACTCATCATCACCTTCGACAAGCAATCAGTCGCCAACAAAACTTTGCAGATGTCCGCCGATGTCAGACTCCTGAATACCAACCTGGACAACTAGTCTGGCTTTCTACCAAAGACATTCGTCTACGTCAACCCTGTCGGAAATTAAATCCCAAGTATATCGGACCATTCCCTATAGAGAGACAGATCAACCCAGTAACCTATAAACTTCATCTCCCGGCTCAACTTCGGATCCATTCCTCATTCCATGTATACCTCCTGAAACCTTATCATCCAGCTGTGCCCAGTTCCACTACAGAACCAACTCCAGCAGAAAATTCCCCAATACCTCCTATTGAACCAGACTCCATCTACTCAGTTAAAGAAATTTTGGACTCTCGACGTCGAGGTGGGCAACTTGAGTATTTAATTGATTGGTTAGGATATGGACCAGAGGAGAGGTGTTGGATACCTCGGAAAGACATCCTCGATCCCACTATGCTCTCTGAATTCCACGCTCAGCACCCACAGAAACCTGCACCACGACCCAGAGGTAGACCACCACGACGCCGAGGTCCACGGTCCGCTGGCGCGGACTCTGGAGGGGGGGGTAATGTCAGGAACCAATCAGGTGCTGCTTCTCACACCACACCACGATCGCTCTCTCCAGATTTCTAATCACTTGCACCTGTTCCAATCAGCGTTCAGTTCCATATAAACACCCAGTTCAGAATCAGTCTTTGTCGAGTCCCCAACAGGAACAGAAGCATACAAGTCTCAAGAAGTCTCTTACTCTACCTACACCAGTCAAGTAACGTATACTCACCTGAAAAGATACTAACCTCTATGTCCATGTTCTGATGTTCCCAGAAATCGCTGCTGAATCCAAGTTTCCTGATTCCTTGTTTTCTTTCTGAGTCTCGTTACTGGTGGAAACATTTGAAAGAGAAAGGACGAGTATCACTGAACTGTGTCAGTTTGACTGTGGATAAATGGAAGAGGATCTACAAACCTTGAATCCTTCACGTTAAGTTATCCTCATCGTATTCACCTCTGAAACTTGAGAAAACTCACCATTGAACTTAATGCACTAAAATAAAGCGTTGTTCCTATTCACTTACCTCTGTCTCCGAGTCTGTATCCTGACAACATTAATATAATCTGTTTTATTTGACATGGAGCGGGTCACCTCATGGGGGCGGCCATGTTAAGATCACATGACCAGCTGAATACTACTAACTTCAATAATTAATCAAATAATGTAATAAATTAATAATTAATGACTGCTAATTGTGCCATTGATCAGTTCAACTGATGAGTGTTCAGGAAACAGTCTTTAACCTTTAATTTACTGCTGTGTTATGAATAAATGTATTGCTCATATTTATAATACAATATAATTAATAACACTAAAATGATGCAACAAGCAAAGATGATTGTTTATGAGTAATATAATTATCATTAATATAAGCAGTGTCTTATAATCATGTGTTTTCTGTGTCTGTAGGTCTGAGAGAGATCGGTGTAGAGGATCCTGTTGTGTTCTTGATTTCTAGTTGGTTTCTCAACAGCTATGATTTTAATTCACTGCATGAGAGGATGGAGACTGAACTCCCACAACACAAGAGACATGTGCTGATGTTGACTGTACCAAATATCACAACAGAGATTATTGACAGAAAGAAGAAAGCTCTAGAGAAAAACATTTCAAGATTAGCTTTATTATCAGCTGGTGTGGCTGCACTTCCTGTTCCTGGTCTTTCATTTGCTGTAGATGTAGGTCTCTTAGTATATGAGATACAAAAGTACAAGACTGCATTTGGTCTGGATGATGAATCTCTGAAGAGGATCAGTGTAAGATCTCGGAAGAGTATTGAGATTATAATGGGTGAGATGAATTCAATTGTGTGTAAAGAAATAACCACTGCTTCAATTACACTTCTGCTGAGACAAAGCTCTGTTCTTGCAGCAGGAGAAGCTGTTGAGAGTGTTCTTAGTTTTATACCTATTATAGGTACTGCTGTGGCTGCAGGATTGTCTTTTGTGACAGTTTTATATATGCTGAAGAAAGTACTGAAAGAAATAGCTGAAGATGGCAGGAATGTGCTTCAGGCATCAATGAATAATCCAATGTAATTAAATCAGACGGATTTTAGGCTCCAGCAGCTTCATTTCTACCAGCGTTCATCACTGTTCTATTGTTCTACACTATTTGATCACTTTTAATATATATTATAATTGTAATAATCGATATGACTCTAATTTCTTTATAATAGTAAAAAATCAATATAACATCAGTAAAATAATCTCACAATAATAAAATGAGATTATAACAACAGGAAAATGTGAGAAACTTTGACATTTTTAATGGTTATTTTTTAAACTTGTTAATAATGATTGTGTAACTGCTTGTATTCACAGAACTGTGTTGATTTATGTGTACATGATCATATACTCCACTGATTATAGAGAATAATTCAAGTTATCCAGTGAAACTACTTTATAAATGGGATAGTTATCTGTTCACATAAATGTTGGCCTTGATTATCAGATGTCTCTTTATTTGTCTGTCTATTGTGTATTTTTTAACTGAGAAAATCAATTATAATAAAGTATAAAGTACCATAAATAATACCTGACTATGTGGAGTTTGTTGCCTTTAAAACGTTAAAATAGTTAGGATGATTGGATTAGGATTGGTAACACTCTAGAGTTTAGGGCGAGTTCCTAAACCTGTATACTTCATTTGCATAACTATTCAAATGCATAGATGCTAATCCAATCATCAATCACTATTTAACTTACAATAGAGAGAACAGGACTGTCAGGAATGTCTTGCTGGAAAACTCTGTTTAACAGCTGATATAATCATCATCTGTACCTCAAATGCTAAATGCAATCTACTCCACTTTCTCAGTTTATATACGATTGTATTGAACCTAGATTTAACTTTTTATAAATTTGTAATACAACATATGTTGTCTTTGTTTGGACACATTTTCTAAGCCATATATAAGTTGTATAAATGGAGATAAAAACAAATACAATAGAGATGACTGAACATCACATTATAAGTGGAGATTAAAACAAATGAGTTTGTCACCTGAAGATGACACTGTATCCCTCTAATTATCTTGTGTAAATAGCAGCATTTTATTCTCACACTTAAAATACACAAAATATTGTCTTAAATGTACTCTGACTTCACTAAATTTGCCTAGACTTGAATGTTATCGACACTGCCCCTGTAAAAATGAATAGATCCTCCAGACACCCTATAAAGTGGCCTCAAATATCCTGTTCATGTACTCAAAAACTATTTCAGTGGGAAGAAATAAGACACATAATCCTGCATTTGTTTTTCCTTCCTGTCTCTCATAGTATTTTTTAAAGTAAATGGCATTAAATACTGCAATAACACTGAATCAATAACATCTCAAACACTTCCTCCCCTCCCTTCCGCTAAAAACTCATAACCCACGTGACTTATTAGTAAAGCTTTTCTTGTGTATATATAGAAGATTCACACACATGCAGATACCTCAGAGTGTTGCTGTGGATATTTCCTCTTTTCAAGCCCTTCACAAGGTGAATAAACACTTTTAACTTTCAAATATTATAAAAATGTATGTATTTATTTAAATTTCATTGAAATCTTGATGTTTGTATTATAGTGCAACTGAAATGTTAATCTGTATTCAATTCAATCTTTAACAAATACCTTCATTTCTCTCATTTATATCTTCATAGACTATAGGGCGACATTATCATTTGTAATCAATCAAATATTTCTCAGTTAGCACGTCATAAATGTTCCTTTATTTACTTTAAACAAGTCATCAAACACAACTCTACAAGTGTTAAAACATATGTGTGTTGGCACTGAAGTTTAAACTGGACCTGATTGACACAACCGACCCAGAAAACTGGGGGGGACAGGGGTTCATGTGATATGAGCGTGAAGTGATCATCTGTGATCTGCAACTGCTTTCGAGTCCTTGAAGTACATTTAACGTGCGAGTAAGGGCAGCCAGTGGATAAGATGGTGCCCCCCATGGAGTTGGTGCCCCTACACAGACTGTTAGGTGCGGCGGTTCTGGGTTTAACCATGGATTTAACCAAAAAATAATAATATTTGTCCTGCATAAATTGAGATTTTGTCCAATACACTACCGTTCAAAAGTTTGGGGTCATTTACTCATTCTTTATTTATTATTATTTTTATTTTTTTTTCACATTTTATAATAATAGTAAAGTCATCAAAACTATGGAATAACAGAAATGAAAATTTGGGAATTATGCTGTGACTAAACAACCCAAAACTGTGTTATATTTTAGCATCTTAAAAGTGGCCACACTTTGCCTAGAATTTGCAGACATGCACTCTTGATATTTTCTCAACCAACTTCTTGAGGTATCACCCTGGGATGCTTTTTAAACAGTATTGAAGGAGTTCCCATCTATATGCAGGGCACTTAGTGGATGTTTTTCTTAATTATTCGGTCATCCATTTCAAAAACATATTTTTTTCTTTTAAATAAAATTTTAGTTTTGTAATTAAATAAATTAATATACTGGCACAATTATATTTTTGTCTCTAAAACTAATTTCAATCATTTAAGCAAATGTCTTCAGATCAAAAGATTTTTAAGATCATGAGAAAAATTTCAGACAAGTGACCCCAAACTTTTGAACGGTAGTGTATATTAGATGAAATCATGTTTAATGATCCTAAAACAAATAAAAAATATTGCAGGTGTGGATTTGGCTTTTGGGAAACTGACCAGCAGTTATGTGCCACTTTATCCCAAAGCAGAAATCGAAAGCTGGTCAAATAATTGAGATAATTCCACAATGAAATTCTCTATGTGAGAGCGGAAATCTTTACTAATCAAATGATCAATTGTACAATAGAGGCATGAAAGCAGAATGCTCCACCTGCAAATCAGGACACACTGATCTGCAAGATCATACATGTTTATTAGTTTTGTGTGTGTGTGTGTGTGTGTCAGCCGGGATTAAAGGAAAAATGTTTTGCCAATATACAGTATTATTCAGCTTACATATTCAATTGAGGGTGCTCTAACCTTTGCAACCCAGCAGAACCGGGCTTGCATCTAGCTGGCAGCTGCACTAACATGATGGCAAAACAACAAGATACTGTACTTATCTATTCATTTATTATCAAATAGTAGTGCAACCTACTCACTCACCTTTTGCTGCACTACATCACGTAGCACATCCTCGTGCTTTCTGCAATGTGACGCGTACGATTCCAAAAGGTATATTTGCTCATTCACACGGTCTCTCCACACTCCCTTTCCATTTCTTCGTTCTTTGATTTACACTTTGCATTTATTGATGTTATAAGGTTTGTAACATCACTAAAACAATGTTAGAGCTCCATAACGTCAGGCCTATTGCTTATTTAGCAGATTCCTAAACCAGCAGGTCATGACGCGCATTCTGGGTTGAGCGAGCGGCACCGAGCGGCCTGAGAGAGAGGAATCTTCAAAAAGATGCTCTCTGCTCAGGTGAAATTATCACTGCTCCACTCACATGTTCTGTGCTCACTCCGCTCCACTCACATGTTCTGTGCTCACTCCGCTCCACTCACATGTTCTGTGCTCACTCCGCTCCACTCACTGCTCTGTGCTCACTCCGCTCCACTCACATGTTCTGTGCTCACTCCGCTCCACTCACTGCTCTGTGCTCACTCCGCTCCACTCACATGTTCTGTGCTCACTCCGCTCCACTCACTGCTCTGTGCTCACTCCGCTCCACTCACATGTTCTGTGCTCACTCCGCTCCACTCACATGTTCTGTGCTCACTCCGCTCCACTCACATGTTCTGTGCTCACTCCGCTCCACTCACAGCTCTGTGCTCACTCCACTCCACTCACATGTTCTGTGCTCACTCCACTCCACTCACATGTTCTGTGCTCACTCCACTCCACTCACATGTTCTGTGCTCACTCCACTCCACTCACATGTTCTGTGCTCACTCCACTCCACTCACAGCTCTGTGCTCACTCCACTCCACTCACATGTTCTGTGCTCACTCCGCTCCACTCACATGTTCTGTGCTCACTCCACTCCGCTCACATGCTCTGGTAGAAAGGCAGAAACAAAGATTTGTATATATTCATATTTTTTTTTTTATATAAATATTTACTGCCTAAAATAATGTTTTGATATTTTTTTTACTTTTTCATTTTTGTTGTTTTATGACCTTTTGTGCCATATATTGTTTTACTTTTATAAATTGGGGCAAGTTGTCACTGAAGGTCAACATGTGTTCAATGAACTGTATCTTTATTCCTGGTCAATAATGGTGAAAATGTTCAATAGCTGTTTTGTAGTCAAGACTTCAAAGTTTTGACTAGACAGAAATTGACTTTCAGTCAAACGTATTTACTGCAGTACAGTGTGACAACTAGCCCTTATCTGCACTATAAACTGTATATGAAGGTAGCCTGATATTTCTGTTATTAATATCTAGTGTTTCATGATTCAAACAGACCTGTAAAGAGTCATGAATCAGAAATGGTCAAAGATGGAAATCAACAGATAACATGCCGAGATTAAATGTGTGAAAATAAAATGTAGAGCTAAGAATGAATATGAAGTAAACAATACTGTAATTTTGTCTGTAGAGAACTGAACTGAAACAGATCTAATTGCATTATATTATATTATATTTGATATTAATTATATTATATATTGGCCTCAGGAACTGAACTTGAGACCAAACCTTTAGCTTCCTCTAATCCATGTTACTGTGGTGATATATAGTCTATAGTCTATAATAAAAGATAAAGAGTTTGTGTGGATCATCATCTGTTTACACTTCTGTCTAAGTTTCTTTTTTACTTTGATAGGAAAAACAAATCACATCTTCATCTACTATCATTACTTTGGTGTTGAGAATATAACTGATTGTGACGCTTGCTCTGAAGTGTAAAGGTAAGAACAAGTTCCCTATCTGTCACTCACTCAACATTGTTTCAATGTAGTGACACTAGGGGTCGCTCTTGGGAGCCCCAAACACCTCTGACCTTTGAGAAAAGGCGAATGGGAATCGGAATTTGCATGTCAGTCCCCAGGACATATGAGTACAGGAGCTGGCTCACAACCACTCATTCAGCTTTTTTCTTCAGAGCCGAGTGGTGTTAAACAGCGAGTTCCACTGACGTTCCATTTACCTCACTGTGAACAAGCATATGCTGTTGGATATATGGCGCATTTCGGTGGCTTTCTCTCCCTCTGCACGATTGATGCAGAGTACGCCCCTGGGCGCTTCGACAGCTAAAAGACTATATTTCCTGTGCCAGAAAAGTTTCCTGACTAAAAGAGCACACACTGATGGATTGATGTAGTCTTTTTAAAGATGCCTTTCCGTCTTTGTGTAATTGCTGGATGCGGTCATTATCTCTCCACTTCTGATGGCCCAATCGCTGCCTCACGTGTCTGGGCCATAGTCACTTTAAAGCAGCATTTGCGGATGGTTCGTGTTCTCATTGTGAGAACATGACCATGGCAACGTTGCGGTCAAGCTTTCCTTCTTTCGGGTGAAAGCTGCTCCAGCCACCCATGCTTCTACTACGGGTACGAGGACGGGATGGTTGGTGCTGGAGACAACTTGGGGACTCCAGTGGGAGTGGCCCTGCCAGGTAATACCACACAGACCTCCCATTTCCCAGCATGCTCGGTCGAGTTCTAGGATGAGACAGGCAGCTCGCCTCGGGCCAGCGTGACATCTCTTTCGGATCTTGCAAGCGGGATGAATTTTCGATCGATGCATCAGAGAGTGATTTGGCGATGACAGATGCCGAGGACTGGACTGGGCTGCCACCTTCGGGTGTGCCCGCCCAGTCTGAGGCTGACGTGGAGCTGACTGCCATGCTTGCCTGGGCTGTCTCGAGTGTCAGGCTGGAGTGGAAACCTCCACCCGCCCCTGAGCCCTTGCGCTTGATGATTGGTTCCTGGGTTTGGAGCACCGCTCATGGCCTTCTTCTCGGAAGTGCATGAAAAACTGATGAGGTCATGGAGGACACCTTTCTCTGTCCGAACCGAACTCTCACTACCTTCGATGGCGGGGTGGCCAAGGGATATACGTAAATTCCTCAGATGGCTGGCGGAATCACCTGGGACTTCCCTCCAGGGCCTGTAGGACTACGTCGTCTCTGGCGACCAAAGCATACAGTGCTGCTGGACAGGCCGCCTCCGCCCTGCATGCCACGGCCCTCCTGCAAGTACACCAGGCCAAGGCACTAAAAGAGCTGCACATGGGTAGTGCTGATCCTGATGTGATGCAGGAGCTGTGCTCAGCGACCGATCTCGCCCTCCGGGCAATGAAGTTCACGGCACAGGCACTTGGGCAGGCGAAATCCACCTTGGTGGTTCAGGAAAGCCACCTATGTCTTGGTCAAGATGAAAGACGTCGAAAAGGTTTGTTTCCTGAATGCGCCTATCTACCTGACCGTCCTATTTGGTGACAACGTCGAGGACTTCGCCCAGCAGTTCTCGGCGGTGAAAAAACAGACGGAGGCGATTCAGCACATCTTGCCCTGGCACGGCTAAAGATCCCGCACCCCGTCTGCTCAACAAGGGCATCCCCCTGTGGCTGCAAAGACCCAGATGGCTCCTCCGCAGCCCGAGCCAAGTCCTCAGCCCCAGCATATAGCCCTCCGCAGGAAGCTGATGCCCCCCCGCCTCACATTCCAGTGCTAAGACCTTGAAGTAGGCTCCTAAGCACCCCTGTGACAGAAGAGGTCTGCCAGAACCCTGGAGCTGGTATCCAGACCATCCTGTCCCCCGTTGGAGGACCGGGAGGAGAATCTTGTGTTCCCTTTTGTTTTGTTTTCGCCGCACCCAAAACGGGCTGCGGTACTCACATTTTTTAAAAAAAAAAAAAAAAAGTGGTTTCCTCACTCCCTGGGCCACACAGCCGGTGTTTATGACTGCCGTTATCACAGTAATATTCATGTGCTGGAGCAATTCACATGATTTTTCACTGATGGATGTTTTTACTTTTAACAATGGGATTATTTCACTGTTTTATCTTACATTTGTTTTATCACATCACATGAGCCAGTTTATGTCTCTATGTGAAACTGCTTCTGTCATAATCACATGAACACACATCAACATGATCGTATGTTCTTGTTATAATTATAAAACTCGTAATAATGATTTTGTTCCACATATTTTCACATTTTCGGTGTATGTGCCTCCACATAGATTCTGAATAATCCTTTATGAGTTCTAGACAAACATGTGCATGTTAGTTTCATCTAGAATACACGAGTAGCAACTTGTTTATCTCAGTGAATATGTGGATTGAGACGTATTACGTTTCCTTAACGTTCCCAGAATGTTCGTCACAACAGGAAGCGACAAACATGGACGTGTGAAAGAGATTCAGATGAGTTGGAGAGGAAAATTAACGCGTTCATCTTTAATAACGTGTTGCTCAATCCACATTGAACACGGGATAATTTGATCATGATTAATACAGTAATATTTCTGATGAACATTACTGAAGGAAAGTATCTGCTGTGGATGTGAATGTTGAGTGTTAAAACTGGATTATTAAACTGAAAGTGAATCAAGGACAGATCGGTGAAATGGCGTCTAAACATGTTTCTGAGGATTTCTCTTGTCCTGTGTGCTGTGACATTTTTACAAATCCTGTTTTCCTGTCCTGTGGTCACAGTGTGTGTGAAGAGTGTATTCAGAAGTTTTGGGAAAGTAAAGAATCTAAAGAATGTCCAGTTTGCAGAAGAAGATCGACAAGGGAAAATCTTCCACCAAATTTCGCTTTGAAGAAGTTGTGTGAGATTTTCAGGACAGACAAAACTCACAAAGATGTGATCCGTAATAAGGTCAAATACATTCAAATCATTATGACAATACCAATATAGAGCAAAATATCCTACAGACACAGTTAAAGTTGTTTTTATATTGGATATTTGTTACGCATTCAATCCTTCCTTTCACATTAATTGTATGTAATCGCAAAATACTGTCGGTTCATGCTGTGTCTCATTCAGATAACACTATAAATCATGATTGCAAAAGTAATTATTATGTTTCCGATAAATGTCATTGTTTTAAGCATCAAAAGTAAAAAACGCAAAACAGCGTAACATCAAGGGCAATCCGAATTAGGGAGAGTCTCAAAAGTGAAAAATGCACAAATATCAGTTAAGAGATTCATTATTCCATGGATACATTAAAAAGATATGTAATATGTAATGTTTATGTTTGTTAAAAAATTCTTATGATTTCAATTTCTGTTCTAACTATTTAATGTAAACTGAATCCTTTAATGAAGTAAATCTATTTAACTTTCTGGCTTTCTATCACCTGCTACATATCTTACACAGATTTGTTTGTGGAAATCTGATTTTGTGTATGTATTTATTTATTTTTGAAAATCCATATAGGCCTAACTTGCGGGTCATGTGACCTGATGACGTCAGACCACCTGTTATATTTTCACACATGTCTTACGTGACCAAAAAAATCAATTAATAATAATAAATAAACAAAAACACGTCTTTCATAACCAGGAAGTTATATGGATTTGAAAAAAAAATGAAAAATCATTAATAAAAAAAAATAATAGAGTAATTTGGATTCCAAAATCAAAGTCATGTAAGGTGGAAAGGTGTTGTGTATACATGTGTTATAGGAGGTCTGACATGCATTTATTTCTGTTAGTTACAAGTTAAATGCAATTTCAGTTACATTACATAGTTACATAGAGAATAAGCCATTTATGGCTTTAAATGTTTGTTTTTCTACACAGTTTAATCTATTTATATTATCTAACATATCCTCTTCTGCCATTACATACAAAGGGGAAAAAATAAAACTTTCTTCACTGTTCATAACATACTGTATTTTAGTACTTTATATAACGTATTTCTATTAGATTTGCAGTACGTATGTGTGTATGTGTGTATGTATGAATGTGTGTGTCAGTGTGTCTGTGTGTATGTGTGTATGTATGAATATGTATAATTATTTTTTTTATTTGTATCTATGTCTTGCTGCTGTTTTGTATTGTGTACTGGAAGCTTCTGTCACAAGACAAATTCCTTGTGTGTGTAAGCATACTTGGCAATAAAGCTGATTCTGATATTTTAGACATTTCCATTGAGGCAAAGAATTGTGGGTTGTGAGTGCCCACGAAGGGTACACCTCATGCATCCTCTGAATTACCATGAAAGAAGGTCGCATTCAAAGTGTCCAACTCGCTTTTCTGAAACGAGACAGCCTGGATGACGCATGCAACTGAGAAATACGACCTCCGGAGGACCCATCCTTCCAAACTTTAAACTATTAAAGTTAGTAAATAGGGTCTTGGTTAGTGAATATCCAGCTTAGTTATTTAATCATTTAATGTGCGTTTGCAATGTGTTAATTATTTGAATCCTCCGACTTGCCGTAGATACCTCAAACACGATAGAGGAGTATGGAAAGCCAAGAGGGTCAGAATTCACGTGTTTTGTATCACCATATTAAGCTTTGAAATGCTGTTTTCTAAACGGTGTAAAGTGTTAAGTGTTACATAAACGCTGTACGCATTAATTTGCTCATGTACATAACTCCTCCTCTATCACGTTACTTAGGAAACATGGCAAACTTGCTCAATCTACACTGATATGGGATGCAACTGCAACTCCGTAACTCCACTTTTCCAATCTGTTTGGATCTCAGTGAGAATCGGAACACAAAACTTCAAAGCTCATGAGTATCTTAAACGTGTTCAGTTTGAGCGCTATGATTTCTTCATCATCATCGCTTCAGACCGTTTCAGAGAATGTCACACTGACCTGGTCAAAGAGATCAAGAGAATGAAGAAGAATTTCTATTTTGTTCGTTCCAAGATTGACTTCAGTATTGAAGCTGAAAGAAGAAATGAACAATTGGATGAGAAAAAGACGCTGGACAAAATACGAGGGAACTGTGTTAAAGGTTTGTTTCTGATGTTTATTACATGACAGTGTTTTGTGACTTCTGACTAGTTTAAAGTGAAGTGTGTACTTTATTCACTGTTGAACTCATTTATTGAATCCTAGTTTAAAGCTGCACTCAGTAATTATCATTATTTAAAGGAATAGTACTTTCATAAATCTGTTTAAAATCATGTACACTCACATGAAGATTTCATCAGTACATTTGTCAGGAACCAATCAGGTGCTGCTTCTCACACCACACCACGATCGCTCTCTCCAGATTTCTAATCACTTGCACCTGTTCCAATCAGCGTTCAGTTCCATATAAACACCCAGTTCAGAATCAGTCTTTGTCGAGTCTCCAACAGGAACAGAAGCATACAAGTCTCAAGAAGTCTCTTACTCTACCTACACCAGTCAAGTAACGTATACTCACCTGAAAAGATACTAACCTCTATGTCCATGTTCTGATGTTCCCAGAAATCGCTGCTGAATCCAAGTTTCCTGATTCCTTGTTTTCTTTCTGAGTCTCGTTACTGGTGGAAACATTTGAAAGAGAAAGGACGAGTATCACTGAACTGTGTCAGTTTGACTGTGGATAAATGGAAGAGGATCTACTCACCTTGAATCCTTCACGTTAAGTTATCCTCATCGTATTCACCTCTGAAACTTGAGAAAACTCACCATTGAACTTAATGCACTAAAATAAAGCGTTGATCCTATTCACTTACCTCTGTCTCCGAGTCTGTATCCTGACAGAAGACTCGACCAGCAAAAAAAAAGAGGTGAAGAAAATGACTTCCAGGCAAGCTTCAGCGCCGGATACGAATCTCATACAACCTACCGTCGCTGCTACAAGTCCCATACATGTCACCGCTGCCGCGACAAATCCATTGTTTAACACCAGTCAGCACTTCCATGAACGCCGCTTCTTCTATTACTTGCTTCGCTGTTCCACCATCGCGTCCAGCGCCATTCTCTGGTCGGGCGGAAGATTGCAATGGATTTCTGTTACAATGTTCACTTGCTCTGGAACAACAAGCTCAACTATATCCAACTGAACGGTCTAAAGTGGCATTTATTATCCAGCAATTATCCGGATCAGCCTTAAGATGGGCTGAGACATTATGGATGAAAGAATCAGCTGTGACAACGTCTGTTATGAATTTCGCGAAACACTTCAGAGAAGTTTTCGGTCGTCCAATTGAAGATTCCTCTTTCGGTGATCAGTTGTTGCAGTTACGTCAAGGGAAGAAGTCTGTTTCTGAGTGTTCTTTAGAATTTCGTACTCTAGCCTCCAACAGTGGGTGGAACGAAAAAGCGCTCCTCTCAGTTTATCGCCGTGGACTGAATCCTGCCTTACGTCTTCAGTTGGCGATTTATGATGACAGCTTAGGAATAGAGAAATTTATCCAGCAGGCCATTCGTGTGCAACAACGATCCCAAGATTGTTATCAAGACAATCTGTATTGTCATTCCACAATTCCACAAGTTATCATGAGTTCCACTTCAGAGGATCAATCAGAAAGAATGCAGGTTGACACCTCTCGACTTTCCCAGACTGAACGTTCTCGACGTAAGGAGTTGAAATTATGCATGTACTGTGGTGCCAAGGGTCATTTTAGACTTACCTGTCCAATACGACCAGAACGACTGATGGTAAGCTCCGTCCAAGACAGTTCTATTATATCCACACCCCTCACGATTCCTGTTATCCTGAAATCTCGAAACACCTATGTATCTGTAACAGCCATCATCGACTCTGGGTCAGCGGGGAATTTCATTTCAGGTCGACTCTGTAAAGAACTCAAGCTCCGGAAGATCAACACCCCCAAGCCCTACTCCGTC
Source organism: Moxostoma hubbsi (assembly GCA_032164185.1). Lineage (NCBI taxonomy): Eukaryota > Metazoa > Chordata > Actinopteri > Cypriniformes > Catostomidae > Moxostoma > Moxostoma hubbsi. The sequence goes on from JAVLUX010000076.1 coordinate 958,472, forward strand.
TACGCCGTAACAGGTGAGCAGATTAATAAGGGGCATGTAACTTCCCAGATAAAACCCATCCAGTTGTGGGTTGAGAACAAACACCAGGAAATGTTCGAACCTTTTGTTCTGCAGAATAGTCAGACAGATATAATCCTAGGTCGTCCATGGTTAATTCTTCATCAACCCACCATCAATTGGCAGACTGGGAAGATCAAGAGATGGGGTTGTGATTGTTCCCTGAGTGAAACCCCACCTCCAAACTCCTCCAGTGTCCAAAAGTCCAAAGAAATGACTGTTAACTCTACATCCATAGAAAGTCCAAAGGAAAACCTGTCCACGAATATTCCCTCTTGTTACTCCTCGTTCTCTGACATTTTTAATCCAGTTGCTGCTTCCCAGTTACCTCCCCATCGACCATGGGATTGTGCCATTGATCTGAAACCTGGAGCATCTATTCCCAAGGGTCGAATATATTCATTATCAATCCCTGAACAAGATTCAATGCGGAAATACATCGAAGAAGCTTTACAACAAGGTTACATCCGCCCGTCTACATCCCCTGCCGCAGCTAGTTTCTTTTTTGTTCCCAAGAAGGACGGGGGCCTGAGACCATGTATCGATTACAGAGCTCTGAACCAAATTACAGTGAAATTCAGTTACCCACTACCACTTATCCCTTCACCTCTGGAACAACTCAAAGGAGCTAAAGTCTTCACCAAATTGGACCTAAGAAGCGCTTACAATCTGATCCGAATTAGAAAGGGTGATGAGTGGAAGACGGCATTCATAACTCCTGCTGGGCACTACGAATATCTTGTCATGCCGTACGGATTGGTAAACGCCCCTTCGGTCTTCCAGAGTTTCATGGATGAAGTACTTCGGGATTTCTTGGGAAAATTTGTGTTAGTGTATATCGACGACATCCTAATTTTCTCCAAAAACATAGTGGAACATCAACATCAGGTATCTCAGGTACTCCAAAGACTCCGTGAGTTCACCTTGTTTCTAAAGGCCGAGAAGTGTTCCTTCCATCAGACCAGTGTCGAGTTTCTGGGTTTTCACCTCAGTGAAAGAGGAGTAGAAATGAATACTCAGAAAACAGAGACCATCCTGTCCTGGCCAACTCCCAATTCAGTTAAAGAACTTCAGAGATTCCTAGGTTTCGCAAATTTCTACCGACGATTTATACATCAATACAGCCTGCTGACTGCTCCTCTAACCTCACTGCTAAAGGGAAAACCCAAGACACTTCTTTGGACCCCAGAAGCAGAAGGAGCCTTTAAGTCACTAAAGGCTGGATTCACCACTGCACCCTTGCTTCATCACCCAGATCCTGAAAAGGTATTCGTAGTGGAAGTAGACGCCTCCACTACAGGAGTAGGAGCAATCTTGTCCCAATACTCAGCTAATTCTTTCGAAACCATACCCTGTGCATTCTTCTCAAGAAAGCTATCAGCTGCAGAAAGCAATTACGATATCGGAAATCGGGAACTCTTGGCTGTAAAACTTGCCTTGGAAGAATGGAGACATTGGCTGGAAGGGGCCAAACATCCATTTATTGTACTCACCGATCATAAAAACCTCCAGTATTTAAGAGATGCCAAGAGATTGAACCCACGTCAGGCTAGATGGGCCCTTTTCTTCACCCGTTTTCACTTCACAATTTCATACCGTCCCGGTTCAAAGAATACTAGAGCAGATGCTCTCTCTCGTATCCATGCCCCTGAAAATCCAATTGAAGAACCTGAACCCATCTTACCCGAAAAGCTATTTGTCAACCCAATCCTTTGGGAGATCAATGAACAACTCCTTGAACTGTCACGACGGGAACCCAGAGTCCCAGGATGTCCCCCCGACAAGATTTATGTACCTGAAGATTACCGTAATTCCTTGATTTCATCAGCACATTCCTCGGTAGGCACAGGTCATCCCGGAGTAAGTAAAACTACATCTACTCTCCAACTCAAGTATTGGTGGCCCAATATGCAGAGAGACATAACAACATTTATCCAAGGTTGTATTCCCTGTGCCATGTCAAATGTTCCCAGACATCTACCAGTGGGTAAGCTAATGCCTCTTCCTGTCCCACTTAGACCTTGGTCTCACATCGGGGTAGACTTTGTTACTGATCTTCCTGTTTCAGATGGAAACACTTGTATCCTCGTGGCCATCGATCGTTTCTCCAAGGCATGTAAATTAATTCCTCTGAAGAATCTTCCCACCGCCTTTGTCACTGCAGAGCTGTTAATGGAACATGTCTTTCGAAACTTCGGTATACCAGAGGATATCGTGTCCGACAGGGGACCTCAATTCACCTCCCGGGTATGGCGTGCCTTCTTCTCTCTAATGAATGTTACAGTAAGTCTCTCATCAGGGTACCATCCACAAACTAACGGCCAAACTGAACGAAAGATCCAAGATGTCGGACGATTCTTGCGTACGTTCTGCCACTCCAACCAAAACATCTGGAGTCGGTATTTAATTTGGGCAGAGTACGCACAAAATTCTCTCAGACAGACATCTACGCAGCTTACTCCTTTCCAATGTGTTTTAGGTTATCAACCTCCATTGTTTCCTTGGTCCGGTGAACCCTCAGAAATTCCAGCGGTAGATAAATGGTTCAGAGAGAGTGAAAGAATTTGGAACCAAACTCATCATCACCTTCGACAAGCAATCAGTCGCCAACAAAACTTTGCAGATGTCCGCCGATGTCAGACTCCTGAATACCAACCTGGACAACTAGTCTGGCTTTCTACCAAAGACATTCGTCTACGTCAACCCTGTCGGAAATTAAATCCCAAGTATATCGGACCATTCCCTATAGAGAGACAGATCAACCCAGTAACCTATAAACTTCATCTCCCGGCTCAACTTCGGATCCATTCCTCATTCCATGTATCCCTCCTGAAACCTTATCATCCAGCTGTGCCCAGTTCCACTACAGAACCAACTCCAGCAGAAAATTCCCCAATACCTCCTATTGAACCAGACTCCATCTACTCAGTTAAAGAAATTTTGGAGTCTCGACGTCGAGGTGGGCAACTTGAGTATTTAATTGATTGGTTAGGATATGGACCAGAGGAGAGGTGTTGGATACCTCGGAAAGACATCCTCGATCCCACTATGCTCTCTGAATTCCACGCTCAGCACCCACAGAAACCTGCACCACGACCCAGAGGTAGACCACCACGACGCCGAGGTCCACGGTCCGCTGGCGCGGACTCTGGAGGGGGGGGTAATGTCAGGAACCAATCAGGTGCTGCTTCTCACACCACACCACGATCGCTCTCTCCAGATTTCTAATCACTTGCACCTGTTCCAATCAGCGTTCAGTTCCATATAAACACCCAGTTCAGAATCAGTCTTTGTCGAGTCCCCAACAGGAACAGAAGCATACAAGTCTCAAGAAGTCTCTTACTCTACCTACACCAGTCAAGTAACGTATACTCACCTGAAAAGATACTAACCTCTATGTCCATGTTCTGATGTTCCCAGAAATCGCTGCTGAATCCAAGTTTCCTGATTCCTTGTTTTCTTTCTGAGTCTCGTTACTGGTGGAAACATTTGAAAGAGAAAGGACGAGTATCACTGAACTGTGTCAGTTTGACTGTGGATAAATGGAAGAGGATCTACTCACCTTGAATCCTTCACGTTAAGTTATCCTCATCGTATTCACCTCTGAAACTTGAGAAAACTCACCATTGAACTTAATGCACTAAAATAAAGCGTTGTTCCTATTCACTTACCTCTGTCTCCGAGTCTGTATCCTGACAACATTAATATAATCTGTTTTATTTTACATGGAGCGGGTCACCTCATGGGGGCGGCCATGTTAAGATCACATGACCAGCTGAATACTACTAACTTCAATAATTAATCAAATAATGTAATAAATTAATAATTAATGACTGCTAATTGTGCCATTGATCAGTTCAACTGATGAGTGTTCAGGAAACAGTCTTTAACCTTTAATTTACTGCTGTGTTATGAATAAATGTATTGCTCATATTTATAATACAATATAATTAATAACACTAAAATGATGCAACAAGCAAAGATGATTGTTTATGAGTAATATAATTATCATTAATATAAGCAGTGTCTTATAATCATGTGTTTTCTGTGTCTGTAGGTCTGAGAGAGATCGGTGTAGAGGATCCTGTTGTGTTCTTGATTTCTAGTTGGTTTCTCAACAGCTATGATTTTAATTCACTGCATGAGAGGATGGAGACTGAACTCCCACAACACAAGAGACATGTGCTGATGTTGACTGTACCAAATATCACAACAGAGATTATTGAGAGAAAGAAGAAAGCTCTAGAGAAAAACATTTCAAGATTAGCTTTATTATCAGCTGGTGTGGCTGCACTTCCTGTTCCTGGTCTTTCATTTGCTGTAGATGTAGGTCTCTTAGTATATGAGATACAAAAGTACAAGACTGTATTTGGTCTGGATGATGAATCTCTGAAGAGGATCAGTGTAAGATCTGGGAAGAGTATTGAGATTATAATGGGTGAGATGAATTCAATTGTGTGTAAAGAAATAACCACTGCTTCAATTACACTTCTGCTGAGACAAAGCTCTGTTCTTGCAGCAGGAGAAGCTGTTGAGAGTGTTCTTAGTTTTATACCTATTATAGGTACTGTTGTGGCTGCAGGATTGTCTTTTGTGACAGTTTTATACATGCTGAAGAAAGTACTGAAAGAAATAGCTGAAGATGGCAGGAATGTGCTTCAGGCATCAATGAATAATCCAATGTAATTAAATCAGACGGATTTTAGGCTCCAGCAGCTTCATTTCTACCAGCGTTCATCACTGTTCTATTGTTCTACACTATTTGATCACTTTTAATATATATTATAATTGTAATAATCGATATGACTCTAATTTCTTTATAATAGTAAAAAATCAATATAACATCAGTAAAATAATCTCACAATAATAAAATGAGATTATAACAACAGGAAAATGTGAGAAACTTTGACATTTTTAATGGTTATTTTTTAAACTTGTTAATAATGATTGTGTAACTGCTTGTATTCACAGAACTGTGTTGATTTATGTGTACATGATCATATACTCCACTGATTATAGAGAATAATTCAAGTTATCCAGTGAAACTACTTTATAAATGGGATAGTTATCTGTTCACATAAATGTTGGCCTTGATTATCAGATGTCTCTTTATTTGTCTGTCTATTGTGTATTTTTTAACTGAGAAAATCAATTATAATAAAGTATAAAGTACCATAAATAATACCTGACTATGTGGAGTTTGTTGCCTTTAAAACGTTAAAATAGTTAGGATGATTGGATTAGGATTGGTAACACTCTAGAGTTTAGGGCGAGTTCCTAAACCTGTATACTTCATTTGCATAACTATTCAAATGCATAGATGCTAATCCAATCATCAATCACTATTTAACTTACAATAGAGAGAACAGGACTGTCAGGAATCTCTTGCTGGGAAACTCTGTTTAACAGCTGATATAATCATCATCTGTACCTCAAATGCTAAATGCAATCTACTCCACTTTCTCAGTTTATATACGATTGTATTGAACCTAGATTTAACTTTTTATAAATTTGTAATACAACATATGTTGTCTTTGTTTGGACACATTTTCTAAGCCATATATAAGTTGTATAAATGGAGATAAAAACAAATACAATAGAGATGACTGAACATCACATTATAAGTGGAGATTAAAACAAATGAGTTTGTCACCTGAAGATGACACTGTATCCCTCTAATTATCTTGTGTAAATAGCAGCATTTTATTCTCACACTTAAAATACACAAAATATTGTCTTAAATGTACTCTGACTTCACTAAATTTGCCTAGACTTGAATGTTATCGACACTGCCCCTGTAAAAATGAATAGATCCTCCAGACACCCTATAAAGTGGCCTCAAATATCCTGTTCATGTACTCAAAAACTATTTCAGTGGGAAGAAATAAGACACATAATCCTGCATTTGTTTTTCCTTCCTGTCTCTCATAGTGTTTTTTAAAGTAAATGGCATTAAATACAGCAATAACACTGAATCAGTAACATCTCAAACACTTCCTCCCCTCCCTTCCGCTAAAAACTCATGACCCACGTGACTTATTAGTAAAGCTTTTCTTGTGTATATATAGAAGATTCACACACATACAGATACCTCAGAGTGTTGCTGTGGATATTTCCTCTTTTCAAGCCCTTCACAAGGTGAATAAACACTTTTAACTTTCAAATATTATAAAAATGTATGTATTTATTTCAATTTCATTGAAATCTTGATGTTTGTATTATAGTGCAACTGAAATGTTAATCTGTATTCAATTCAATCTTTAACAAATACCTTCATTTCTCTCATTTATATCTTCATAGACTATAGGGCGACATTATCATTTGTAATCAATCAAATATTTCTCAGTTAGCACGTCATAAATGTTCCTTTATTTACTTTAAACAAGTCATCAAACACAACTCTACAAGTGTTAAAACATATGTGTGTTGGCACTGAAGTTTAAACTGGACCTGATTGACACAACCGACCCAGAAAACTGGGGGGGACAGGGGTTCATGTGATATGAGCGTGAAGTGATCATCTGTGATCTGCAACTGCTTTCGAGTCCTTGAAGTACATTTAACGTGCGAGTAAGGGCAGCCAGTGGATAAGATGGTGCCCCCCATGGAGTTGGTGCCCCTACACAGACTGTTAGGTGCGGCGGTTCTGGGTTTAACCATGGATTTAACCAAAAAATAATAATATTTGTCCTGCATAAATTGAGATTTTGTCCAATACACTACCGTTCAAAAGTTTGGGGTCATTTACTCATTCTTTATTTATTATTATTTTTATTTTTTTTTCACATTTTATAATAATAGTAAAGTCATCAAAACTATGGAATAACAGAAATGAAAATTTGGGAATTATGCTGTGACTAAACAACCCAAAACTGTGTTATATTTTAGCATCTTAAAAGTGGCCACACTTTGCCTAGAATTTGCAGACATGCACTCTTGATATTTTCTCAACCAACTTCTTGAGGTATCACCCTGGGATGCTTTTTAAACAGTATTGAAGGAGTTCCCATCTATATGCAGGGCACTTAGTGGATGTTTTTCTTAATTATTCGGTCATCCATTTCAAAAACATATTTTTTTCTTTTAAATAAAATTTTAGTTTTGTAATTAAATAAATTAATATACTGGCACAATTATATTTTTGTCTCTAAAACTAATTTCAATCATTTAAGCAAATGTCTTCAGATCAAAAGATTTTTAAGATCATGAGAAAAATTTCAGACAAGTGACCCCAAACTTTTGAACGGTAGTGTATATTAGATGAAATCATGTTTAATGATCCTAAAACAAATAAAAAATATTGCAGGTGTGGATTTGGCTTTTGGGAAACTGACCAGCAGTTATGTGCCACTTTATCCCAAAGCAGAAATCGAAAGCTGGTCAAATAATTGAGATAATTCCACAATGAAATTCTCTATGTGAGAGCGGAAATCTTTACTAATCAAATGATCAATTGTACAATAGAGGCATGAAAGCAGAATGCTCCACCTGCAAATCAGGACACACTGATCTGCAAGATCATACATGTTTATTAGTTTTGTGTGTGTGTGTGTGTGTGTCAGCCGGGATTAAAGGAAAAATGTTTTGCCAATATACAGTATTATTCAGCTTACATATTCAATTGAGGGTGCTCTAACCTTTGCAACCCAGCAGAACCGGGCTTGCATCTAGCTGGCAGCTGCACTAACATGATGGCAAAACAACAAGATACTGTACTTATCTATTCATTTATTATCAAATAGTAGTGCAACCTACTCACTCACTTTTGCTACACTACATCACGTAGCACATCCTCGTGCTTTCTGCAATGTGACGCGTACGATTCCAAAAGGTATATTTGCTCATTCACACGGTCTCTCCACACTCCCTTTCCATTTCTTCGTTCTTTGATTTACACTTTGCATTTATTGATGTTATAAGGTTTGTAACATCACTAAAACAATGTTAGAGCTCCATAACGTCAGGCCTATTGCTTATTTAGCAGATTCCTAAACCAGCAGGTCATGACGCGCATTCTGGGTTGAGCGAGCGGCACCGAGCGGCCTGAGAGAGAGGAATCTTCAAAAAGATGCTCTCTGCTCAGGTGAAATTATCACTGCTCCACTCACATGTTCTGTGCTCACTCCACTCCACACACATGTTCTGCGCTCACTCCGCTCCACTCACATGTTCTGCGCTCACTCCGCTCCACTCACATGTTCTGCGCTCACTCCGCTCCACTCACATGTTCTGCGCTCACTCCGCTCCACTCACTGCTCTGTGCTCACTCCGCTCCACTCACATGTTCTGTGCTCACTCCACTCCACTCACAGCTCTGCACTCACTCCACTCCACTCACTGCTCTGTGCTCACTCCGCTCCACTCACATGTTCTGTGCTCACTCCACTCCACTCACATGTTCTGTGCTCACTCCACTCCACTCACTGCTCTGTGCTCACTCCGCTCCACTCACATGTTCTGTGCTCACTCCGCTCCACTCACATGTTCTGTGCTCACTCCGCTCCACTCACTGCTCTGTGCTCACTCCGCTCCACTCACTGCTCTGTGCTCACTCCGCTCCACTCACATGTTCTGTGCTCACTCCACTCCGCTCACATGCTCTGGTAGAAAGGCAGAAACAAAGATTTGTATATATTCATATTTTTTTTTTTTTTATAAATATTTACTGCCTAAAATAATGTTTTGATATTTTTTTTACTTTTTCATTTTTGTTGTTTTATGACCTTTTGTGCCATATATTGTTTTACTTTTATAAACTGGGGCAAGTTGTCACTGAAGGTCAACATGTGTTCAATGAACTGTATCTTTATTCCTGGTCAATAATGGTGAAAATGTTCAATAGCTGTTTTGTAGTCAAGACTTCAAAGTTTTGACTAGACAGAAATTGACTTTCAGTCAAACGTATTTACTGCAGTACAGTGTGACAACTAGCCCTTATCTGCACTATAAACTGTATATGAAGGTAGCCTGATATTTCTGTTATTAATATCTAGTGTCTCATGATTCAAACAGACCTGTAAAGAGTCATGAATCAGAAATGGTCAAAGATGGAAATCAACAGATAACATGCCGAGATTAAATGTGTGAAAATAAAATGTAGAGCTAAGAATGAATATCAAGTAAACAATACTGTAATTTTGTCTGTAGAGAACTGAACTGAAACAGATCTAATTGCATTATATTATATTATATTTGATATTAATTATATTATATATTGGCCTCAGGAACTGAACTTGAGACCAAACCTTTAGCTTCCTCTAATCCATGTTACTGTGGTGATATATAGTCTATAGTCTATAATAAAAGATAAAGAGTTTGTGTGGATCATCATCTGTTTACACTTCTGTCTAAGTTTCTTTTTTACTTTGATAGGAAAAACAAATCACATCTTCATCTACTATCATTACTTTGGTGTTGAGAATATAACTGATTGTGACGCTTGCTCTGAAGTGTAAAGGTAAGAACAAGTTCCCTATCTGTCACTCACTCAACATTGTTTCAATGTAGTGACACTAGGGGTCGCTCTTGGGAGCCCCAAACACCTCTGACCTTTGAGAAAAGGCGAATGGGAATCGGAATTTGCATGTCAGTCCCCAGGACATATGAGTACAGGAGCTGGCTCACAACCACTCATTCAGCTTTTTTCTTCAGAGCCGAGTGGTGTTAAACAGCGAGTTCCACTGCCGTTCCATTTACCTCACTGTGAACAAGCATATGCTGTTGGATATATGGCGCATTTCGGTGGCTTTCTCTCCCTCTGCACGATTGATGCAGAGTACGCCCCTGGGCGCTTCGACAGCTAAAAGACTATATTTCCTGTGCCAGAAAAGTTTCCTGACTAAAAGAGCACACACTGATGGATTGATGTAGTCTTTTTAAAGATGCCTTTCCGTCTTTGTGTAATTGCTGGATGCGGTCATTATCTCTCCACTTCTGATGGCCCAATCGCTGCCTCACGTGTCTGGGCCATAGTCACTTTAAAGCAGCATTTGCGGATGGTTCGTGTTCTCATTGTGAGAACATGGCCATGGCAACGTTGCGGTCAAGCTTTCCTTCTTTCGGGTGAAAGCTGCTCCAGCCACCCATGCTTCTACTACGGGTACGAGGACGGGATGGTTGGTGCTGGAGACAATTTGGGGACTCCAGTGGGAGTGGCCCTGCCAGGTAATACCACACAGACCTCCCATTTCCCAGCATGCTCGGTCGAGTTCTAGGATGAGACAGGCAGCTCGCCTCGGGGCCAGCGTGACATCTCTTTCGGATCTTGCAAGCGGGATGAATTTTCGATCGATGCATCAGAGAGTGATTTGGCGATGACAGATGCCGAGGACTGGACTGGGCTGCCACCTTTGGGTGTGCCCGCCCAGTCTGAGGCTGACGTGGAGCTGACTGCCATGCTTGCCTGGGCTGTCTCGAGTGTCAGGCTGGAGTGGAAACCTCCACCCGCCCCTGAGCCCTTGCGCTTGATGATTGGTTCCTGGGTTTGGAGCACCGCTCATGGCCTTCTTCTCGGAAGTGCATGAAAAACTGATGAGGTCATGGAGGACACCTTTCTCTGTCCGAACCGAACTCTCACTACCTTCGATGGCGGGGTGGCCAAGGGATATACGTAAATTCCTCAGATGGCTGGCGGAATCACCTGGGACTTCCCTCCAGGGCCTGTAGGACTACGTCGTCTCTGGCGACCAAAGCATACAGTGCTGCTGGACAGGCCGCCTCCGCCCTGCATGCCATGGCCCTCCTGCAAGTACACCAGGCCAAGGCACTAAAAGAGCTGCACATGGGTAGTGCTGATCCTGATGTGATGCAGGAGCTGTGCTCAGCGACCGATCTCGCCCTCCGGGCAATGAAGTTCACGGCACAGGCACTTGGGCAGGCGAAATCCACCTTGGTGGTTCAGGAAAGCCACCTATGTCTTGGTCAAGATGAAAGACGTCGAAAAGGTTTGTTTCCTGAATGCGCCTATCTACCTGACCGTCCTATTTGGTGACAACGTCGAGGACTTCGCCCAGCAGTTCTCGGCGGTGAAAAAACAGACGGAGGCGATTCAGCACATCTTGCCCTGGCACGGCTAAAGATCCCGCACCCTGTCTGCTCAACAAGGGCATCCCCCTGTGGCTGCAAAGACCCAGATGGCTCCTCCGCAGCCCGAGCCAAGTCCTCAGCCCCAGCATATAGCCCTCCGCAGGAAGCTGATGCCCCCCCGCCTCACATTCCAGTGCTAAGACCTTGAAGTAGGCTCCTAAGCACCCCTGTGACAGAAGAGGTCTGCCAGAACCCTGGAGCTGGTATCCAGACCATCCTGTCCCCCGTTGGAGGACCGGGAGGAGAATCTTGTGTTCCCTTTTGTTTTGTTTTCGCCGCACCCAAAACGGGCTGCGGTACTCACATTTTTAAAAAAAAAAAAAAGTGGTTTCCTCACTCCCTGGGCCACACAGCCGGTGTTTATGACTGCCGTTATCACAGTAATATTCATGTGCTGGAGCAATTCACATGATTTTTCACTGATGGATGTTTTTACTTTTAACAATGGGATTATTTCACTGTTTTATCTTACATTTGTTTTATCACATCACATGAGCCAGTTTATGTCTCTATGTGAAACTGCTTCTGTCATAAACACATGAACACACATCAACATGATCGTATGTTCCTGTTATAATTATAAAACTCGTAATAATGATTTTGTTCCACATATTTTCACATTTTCGGTGTATGTGCCTCCACATAGATTCTGAATAATCCTTTATGAGTTCTAGACAAACATGTGCATGTTAGTTTCATCTAGAATACACGAGTAGCAACTTGTTTATCTCAGTGAATATGTGGATTGAGACGTATTACGTTTCCTTAACGTTCCCAGAATGTTCGTCACAACAGGAAGCGACAAACACGGACGTGTGAAAGAGATTCAGACGAGTTGGAGAGGAAAATTAACGCGTTCATCTTTAATAACGTGTTGCTCAATCCACATTGAACACGGGATAATTTGATCATGATTAATACAGTAATATTTCTGATGAACATTACTGAAGGAAAGTATCTGCTGTGGATGTGAATGTTGAGTGTTAAAACTGGATTATTAAACTGAAAGTGAATCAAGGACAGATCGGTGAAATGGCGTCTAAACATGTTTCTGAGGATTTCTCTTGTCCTGTGTGCGATGACATTTTTACAAATCCTGTTGTCCTGTCCTGTGGTCACAGTGTGTGTGAAGAGTGTATTCAGAAGTTTTGGGAAAGTAAAGAATCTAAAGAATGTCCAGTTTGCAGAAGAAGATCGACAAGGGAAAATCTTCCACCAAATTTCGCTTTGAAGAAGTTGTGTGAGATTTTCAGGACAGACAAAACTCAAAAAGATGTGATCCGTAATAAGGTCAAATACATTCAAATCATTATGACAATACCAATATAGAGCAAAATATCCTACAGACACAGTTAAAGTTGTTTTTATATTGGATATTTGTTACGCATTCAATCCTTCCTTTCACATTAATTGTATGTAATCGCAAAATACTGTCGGTTCATGCTGTGTCTCATTCAGATAACACTATAAATCATGATAGCAAAAGTAATTATTATGTTTCCGATAAATGTCATTGTTTTAAGCATCAAAAGTAAAAAACGCAAAACAGCGTAACATCAAGGGCAATCCGAATTAGGGAGAGTCTCAAAAGTGAAAAATGCACAAATATCAGTTAAGAGATTCATTATTCCATGGATACATTAAAAAGATATGTAATATGTAATGTTTATGTTTGTTAAAAAATTCTTATGATTTCAATTTCTGTTCTAACTATTTAATGTAAACTGAATCCTTTAATGAAGTAAATCTATTTAACTTTCTGGCTTTCTATCACCTGCTACATATCTTACACAGATTTGTTTGTGGAAATCTGATTTTGTGTATGTATTTATTTATTTTTGAAAATCCATATAGGCCTAACTTGCGGGTCATGTGACCTGATGACGTCAGACCACCTGTTATATTTTCACACATGTCTTACGTGACCAAAAAAATCAATTAATAATAATAAATAAACAAAAACACGTCTTTCATAACCAGGAAGTTATATGGATTTGAAAAAAAAATGAAAAATCATTAATAAAAAAAAATAATAGAGTAATTTGGATTCCAAAATCAAAGTCATGTAAGGTGGAAAGGTGTTGTGTATACATGTGTTATAGGAGGTCTGACATGCATTTATTTCTGTTAGTTACAAGTTAAATGCAATTTCAGTTACATTACATAGTTACATAGAGAATAAGCCATTTATGGCTTTAAATGTTTGTTTTTCTACACAGTTTAATCTATTTCTATTATCTAACATATCGTCTTCTGCCATTACATACAAAGGGGAAAAAATAAAACTTTCTTCACTGTTCATAACATACTGTATTTTAGTACTTTATATAACGTATTTCTATTAGATTTGCAGTACGTATGTGTGTATGTGTGTATGTATGAATGTGTGTGTCAGTGTGTCTGTGTGTATGTGTGTATGTATGAATATGTATAATTATTTTTTTATTTGTATCTATGTCTTGCTGCTGTTTTGTATTGTGTACTGGAAGCTTCTGTCACAAGACAAATTCCTTGTGTGTGTAAGCATACTTGGCAATAAAGCTGATTCTGATATTTTAGACATTTCCATTGAGGCAAAGAATTGTGGGTTGTGAGTGCCCACGAAGGGTACACCTCATGCATCCTCTGAATTACCATGAAAGAAGGTCGCATTCAAAGTGTCCAACTCGCTTTTCTGAAACGAGACAGCCTGGATGACGCATGCAACTGAGAAATACGACCTCCGGAGGACCCATCCTTCCAAACTTTAAACTATTAAAGTTAGTAAATAGGGTCTTGGTTAGTGAATATCCAGCTTAGTTATTTAATCATTTAATGTGCGTTTGCAATGTGTTAATTATTTGAATCCTCCGACTTGCCGTAGATACCTCAAACATGATAGAGGAGTATGGAAAGCCAAGAGGGTCAGAATTCACGTGTTTTGTATCACCATATTAAGCTTTGAAATGCTGTTTTCTAAACGGTGTAAAGTGTTAAGTGTTACATAAACGCTGTATGCATTCATTTGCTCATGTACATAACTCCTCCTCTATCACGTTACTTAGGAAACATGGCAAACTTGCTCAATCTACACTGATATGGGATGCAACTGCAACTCCGTAACTCCACTTTTCCAATCTGTTTGGATCTCAGTGAGAATCGGAACACAAAACTTCAAAGCTCATGAGTATCTTAAACGTGTTCAGTTTGAGCGCTATGATTTCTTCATCATCATCGCTTCAGATCGTTTCAGAGAATGTCACACTGACCTGGTCAAAGAGATCAAGAGAATGAAGAAGAATTTCTATTTTGTTCGTTCCAAGATTGACTTCAGTATTGAAGCTGAAAGAAGAAATGAACAATTGGATGAGAAAAAGACGCTGGACAAAATACGAGGGAACTGTGTTAAAGGTTTGTTTCTGATGTTTATTACATGACAGTGTTTTGTGACTTCTGACTAGTTTAAAGTGAAGTGTGTACTTTATTCACTGTTGAACTCATTTATTGAATCCTAGTTTAAAGCTGCACTCAGTAATTATCATTATTTAAAGGAATAGTACTTTCATAAATCTGTTTAAAATCATGTACACTCACATGAAGATTTCATCAGTACATTTGTCAGGAACCAATCAGGTGCTGCTTCTCACACCACACCACGATCGCTCTCTCCAGATTTCTAATCACTTGCACCTGTTCCAATCAGCGTTCAGTTCCATATAAACACCCAGTTCAGAATCAGTCTTTGTCGAGTCTCCAACAGGAACAGAAGCATACAAGTCTCAAGAAGTCTCTTACTCTACCTACACCAGTCAAGTAACGTATACTCACCTGAAAAGATACTAACCTCTATGTCCATGTTCTGATGTTCCCAGAAATCGCTGCTGAATCCAAGTTTCCTGATTCCTTGTTTTCTTTCTGAGTCTCGTTACTGGTGGAAACATTTGAAAGAGAAAGGACGAGTATCACTGAACTGTGTCAGTTTGACTGTGGATAAATGGAAGAGGATCTACTCACCTTGAATCCTTCACGTTAAGTTATCCTCATCGTATTCACCTCTGAAACTTGAGAAAACTCACCATTGAACTTAATGCACTAAAATAAAGCGTTGATCCTATTCACTTACCTCTGTCTCCGAGTCTGTATCCTGACAGAAGACTCGACCAGCAAAAAAAAAGAGGTGAAGAAAATGACTTCCAGGCAAGCTTCAGCGCCGGATACGAATCTCATACAACCTACCGTCGCTGCTACAAGTCCCATACATGTCACCGCTGCCGCGACAAATCCATTGTTTAACACCAGTCAGCACTTCCATGAACGCCGCTTCTTCTATTACTTGCTTCGCTGTTCCACCATCGCGTCCAGCGCCATTCTCTGGTCGGGCGGAAGATTGCAATGGATTTCTGTTACAATGTTCACTTGCTCTGGAACAACAAGCTCAACTATATCCAACTGAACGGTCTAAAGTGGCATTTATTATCCAGCAATTATCCGGATCAGCCTTAAGATGGGCTGAGACATTATGGATGAAAGAATCAGCTGTGACAACGTCTGTTATGAATTTCGTGAAACACTTCAGAGAAGTTTTCGGTCGTCCAATTGAAGATTCCTCTTTCGGTGATCAGTTGTTGCAGTTACGTCAAGGGAAGAAGTCTGTTTCTGAGTGTTCTTTAGAATTTCGTACTCTAGCCTCCAACAGTGGGTGGAACGAAAAAGCGCTCCTCTCAGTTTATCGCCGTGGACTGAATCCTGCCTTACGTCTTCAGTTGGCGATTTATGATGACAGCTTAGGAATAGAGAAATTTATCCAGCAGGCCATTCGTGTGCAACAACGATCCCAAGATTGTTATCAAGACAATCTGTATTGTCATTCCACAATTCCACAAGTTATCATGAGTTCCACTTCAGAGGATCAATCAGAAAGAATGCAGGTTGACACCTCTCGACTTTCCCAGACTGAACGTTCTCGACGTAAGGAGTTGAAATTATGCATGTACTGTGGTGCCAAGGGTCATTTTAGACTTACCTGTCCAATACGACCAGAACGACTGATGGTAAGCTCCGTCCAAGACAGTTCTATTATATCCACACCCCTCACGATTCCTGTTATCCTGAAATCTCGAAACACCTATGTATCTGTAACAGCCATCATCGACTCTGGGTCAGCGGGGAATTTCATTTCAGGTCGACTCTGTAAAGAACTCAAGCTCCGGAAGATCAACACCCCCAAGCCCTACTCCGTCTACGCCGTAACAGGTGAGCAGATTAATAAGGGGCATGTAACTTCCCAGATAAAACCCATCCAGTTGTGGGTTGAGAACAAACACCAGGAAATGTTCGAACCTTTTGTTCTGCAGAATAGTCAGACAGATATAATCCTAGGTCGTCCATGGTTAATTCTTCATCAACCCACCATCAATTGGCAGACTGGGAAGATCAAGAGATGGGGTTGTGATTGTTCCCTGAGTGAAACCCCACCTCCAAACTCCTCCAGTGTCCAAAAGTCCAAAGAAATGACTGTTAACTCTACATCCATAGAAAGTCCAAAGGAAAACCTGTCCACGAATATTCCCTCTTGTTACTCCTCGTTCTCTGACATTTTTAATCCAGTTGCTGCTTCCCAGTTACCTCCCCATCGACCATGGGATTGTGCCATTGATCTGAAACCTGGAGCATCTATTCCCAAGGGTCGAATATATTCATTATCAATCCCTGAACAAGATTCAATGCGGAAATACATCGAAGAAGCTTTACAACAAGGTTACATCCGCCCGTCTACATCCCCTGCCGCAGCTAGTTTCTTTTTTGTTCCCAAGAAGGACGGGGGCCTGAGACCATGTATCGATTACAGAGCTCTGAACCAAATTACAGTGAAATTCAGTTACCCACTACCACTTATCCCTTCACCTCTGGAACAACTCAAAGGAGCTAAAGTCTTCACCAAATTGGACCTAAGAAGCGCTTACAATCTGATCCGAATTAGAAAGGGTGATGAGTGGAAGACGGCATTCATAACTCCTGCTGGGCACTACGAATATCTTGTCATGCCGTACGGATTGGTAAACGCCCCTTCGGTCTTCCAGAGTTTCATGGATGAAGTACTTCGGGATTTCTTGGGAAAATTTGTGTTAGTGTATATCGACGACATCCTAATTTTCTCCAAAAACATAGTGGAACATCAACATCAGGTATCTCAGGTACTCCAAAGACTCCGTGAGTTCACCTTGTTTCTAAAGGCCGAGAAGTGTTCCTTCCATCAGACCAGTGTCGAGTTTCTGGGTTTTCACCTCAGTGAAAGAGGAGTAGAAATGAATACTCAGAAAACAGAGACCATCCTGTCCTGGCCAACTCCCAATTCAGTTAAAGAACTTCAGAGATTCCTAGGTTTCGCAAATTTCTACCGACGATTTATACATCAATACAGCCTGCTGACTGCTCCTCTAACCTCACTGCTAAAGGGAAAACCCAAGACACTTCTTTGGACCCCAGAAGCAGAAGGAGCCTTTAAGTCACTAAAGGCTGGATTCACCACTGCACCCTTGCTTCATCACCCAGATCCTGAAAAGGTATTCGTAGTGGAAGTAGACGCCTCCACTACAGGAGTAGGAGCAATCTTGTCCCAATACTCAGCTAATTCTTTCGAAACCATACCCTGTGCATTCTTCTCAAGAAAGCTATCAGCTGCAGAAAGCAATTACGATATCGGAAATCGGGAACTCTTGGCTGTAAAACTTGCCTTGGAAGAATGGAGACATTGGCTGGAAGGGGCCAAACATCCATTTATTGTACTCACCGATCATAAAAACCTCCAGTATTTAAGAGATGCCAAGAGATTGAACCCACGTCAGGCTAGATGGGCCCTTTTCTTCACCCGTTTTCACTTCACAATTTCATACCGTCCCGGTTCAAAGAATACTAGAGCAGATGCTCTCTCTCGTATCCATGCCCCTGAAAATCCAATTGAAGAACCTGAACCCATCTTACCCGAAAAGCTATTTGTCAACCCAATCCTTTGGGAGATCAATGAACAACTCCTTGAACTGTCACGACGGGAACCCAGAGTCCCAGGATGTCCCCCCGACAAGATTTATGTACCTGAAGATTACCGTAATTCCTTGATTTCATCAGCACATTCCTCGGTAGGCACAGGTCATCCCGGAGTAAGTAAAACTACATCTACTCTCCAACTCAAGTATTGGTGGCCCAATATGCAGAGAGACATAACAACATTTATCCAAGGTTGTATTCCCTGTGCCATGTCAAATGTTCCCAGACATCTACCAGTGGGTAAGCTAATGCCTCTTCCTGTCCCACTTAGACCTTGGTCTCACATCGGGGTAGACTTTGTTACTGATCTTCCTGTTTCAGATGGAAACACTTGTATCCTCGTGGCCATCGATCGTTTCTCCAAGGCATGTAAATTAATTCCTCTGAAGAATCTTCCCACCGCCTTTGTCACTGCAGAGCTGTTAATGGAACATGTCTTTCGAAACTTCGGTAAACCAGAGGATATCGTGTCCGACAGGGGACCTCAATTCACCTCCCGGGTATGGCGTGCCTTCTTCTCTCTAATGAATGTTACAGTAAGTCTCTCATCAGGGTACCATCCACAAACTAACGGCCAAACTGAACGAAAGATCCAAGATGTCGGACGATTCTTGCGTACGTTCTGCCACTCCAACCAAAACATCTGGAGTCGGTATTTAATTTGGGCAGAGTACGCACAAAATTCTCTCAGACAGACATCTACGCAGCTTACTCCTTTCCAATGTGTTTTAGGTTATCAACCTCCATTGTTTCCTTGGTCCGGTGAACCCTCAGAAATTCCAGCGGTAGATAAATGGTTCAGAGAGAGTGAAAGAATTTGGAACCAAACTCATCATCACCTTCGACAAGCAATCAGTCGCCAACAAAACTTTGCAGATGTCCGCCGATGTCAGACTCCTGAATACCAACCTGGACAACTAGTCTGGCTTTCTACCAAAGACATTCGTCTACGTCAACCCTGTCGGAAATTAAATCCCAAGTATATCGGACCATTCCCTATAGAGAGACAGATCAACCCAGTAACCTATAAACTTCATCTCCCGGCTCAACTTCGGATCCATTCCTCATTCCATGTATACCTCCTGAAACCTTATCATCCAGCTGTGCCCAGTTCCACTACAGAACCAACTCCAGCAGAAAATTCCCCAATACCTCCTATTGAACCAGACTCCATCTACTCAGTTAAAGAAATTTTGGACTCTCGACGTCGAGGTGGGCAACTTGAGTATTTAATTGATTGGTTAGGATATGGACCAGAGGAGAGGTGTTGGATACCTCGGAAAGACATCCTCGATCCCACTATGCTCTCTGAATTCCACGCTCAGCACCCACAGAAACCTGCACCACGACCCAGAGGTAGACCACCACGACGCCGAGGTCCACGGTCCGCTGGCGCGGACTCTGGAGGGGGGGGTAATGTCAGGAACCAATCAGGTGCTGCTTCTCACACCACACCACGATCGCTCTCTCCAGATTTCTAATCACTTGCACCTGTTCCAATCAGCGTTCAGTTCCATATAAACACCCAGTTCAGAATCAGTCTTTGTCGAGTCTCCAATAGGAACAGAAGCATACAAGTCTCAAGAAGTCTCTTACTCTACCTACACCAGTCAAGTAACGTATACTCACCTGAAAAGATACTAACCTCTATGTCCATGTTCTGATGTTCCCAGAAATCGCTGCTGAATCCAAGTTTCCTGATTCCTTGTTTTCTTTCTGAGTCTCGTTACTGGTGGAAACATTTGAAAGAGAAAGGACGAGTATCACTGAACTGTGTCAGTTTGACTGTGGATAAATGGAAGAGGATCTACAAACCTTGAATCCTTCACGATAAGTTATCCTCATCGTATTCACCTCTGAAACTTGAGAAAACTCACCATTGAACTTAATGCACTAAAATAAAGCGTTGTTCCTATTCACTTACCTCTGTCTCCGAGTCTGTATCCTGACAACATTAATATAATCTGTTTTATTTTACATGGAGCGGGTCACCTCATGGGGGCGGCCATGTTAAGATCACATGACCAGCTGAATACTACTAACATCAATAATTAATCAAATAATGTAATAAATTAATAATTAATGACTGCTAATTGTGCCATTGATCAGTTCAACTGATGAGTGTTCAGGAAACAGTCTTTAACCTTTAATTTACTGCTGTGTTATGAATAAATGTATTGCTCATATTTATAATACAATATAATTAATAACACTAAAATGATGCAACAAGCAAAGATGATTGTTTATGAGTAATATAATTATCATTAATATAAGCAGTGTCTTATAATCATGTGTTTTCTGTGTCTGTAGGTCTGAGAGAGATCGGTGTAGAGGATCCTGTTGTGTTCTTGATTTCTAGTTGGTTTCTCAACAGCTATGATTTGAATTCACTGCATGAGAGGATGGAGACTGAACTCCCACAACACAAGAGACATGTGCTGATGTTGACTGTACCAAATATCACAACAGAGATTATTGACAGAAAGAAGAAAGCTCTAGAGAAAAACATTTCAAGATTAGCTTTATTATCAGCTGCTGCGGCTGCACTTCCTGTTCCTGGTCTTTCAGTTGCTGTAGATGTAGGTCTCTTAGTATATGAGATACAAAAGTACAAGACTGCATTTGGTCTGGATGATGAATCTCTGAAGAGGATCAGTGTAAGATCTGGGAAGAGTATTGAGATTATAATGGGTGAGATGAATTCAATTGTGTGTAAAGAAATAACCACTGCTTCAATTACACTTCTGCTGAGACAAAGCTCTGTTCTTGCAGCAGGAGAAACTGTTGAGAGTGTTCTTAGTTTTATACCTATTATAGGTACTGCTGTGGCTGCAGGATTGTCTTTTGTGACAGTTTTATACATGCTGAAGAAAGTACTGAAAGAAATAGCTGAAGATGGCAAGAATGTGCTTCAGGCATCAATGAATAATCCAATGTAATTAAATCAGACGGATTTTAGGCTCCAGCAGCTTCATTTCTACCAGCGTTCATCACTGTTCTATTGTTCTACACTATTTGATCACTTTTAATATATATTATAATTGTAATAATCGATATGACTCTAATTTCTTTATAATAGTAAAAAATCAATATAACATCAGTAAAATAATCTCACAATAATAAAATGAGATTATAACAACAGGAAAATGTGAGAAACTTTGACATTTTTAATGGTTATTTTTTAAACTTGTTAATAATGATTGTGTAACTGCTTGTATTCACAGAACTGTGTTGATTTATGTGTACATGATCATATACTCCACTGATTATAGAGAATAATTCAAGTTATCCAGTGAAACTACTTTATAAATGGGATAGTTATCTGTTCACATAAATGTTGGCCTTGATTATCAGATGTCTCTTTATTTGTCTGTCTATTGTGTATTTTTTAACTGAGAAAATCAATTATAATAAAGTATAAAGTACCATAAATAATACCTGACTATGTGGAGTTTGTTGCCTTTAAAACGTTAAAATAGTTAGGATGATTGGATTAGGATTGGTAACACTCTAGAGTTTAGGGCGAGTTCCTAAACCTGTATACTTCATTTGCATAACTATTCAAATGCATAGATGCTAATCCAATCATCAATCACTATTTAACTTACAATAGAGAGAACAGGACTGTCAGGAATGTCTTGCTGGAAAACTCTGTTTAACAGCTGATATAATCATCATCTGTACCTCAAATGCTAAATGCAATCTACTCCACTTTCTCAGTTTATATACGATTGTATTGAACCTAGATTTAACTTTTTATAAATTTGTAATACAACATATGTTGTCTTTGTTTGGACACATTTTCTAAGCCATATATAAGTTGTATAAATGGAGATAAAAACAAATACAATAGAGATGACTGAACATCACATTATAAGTGGAGATTAAAACAAATGAGTTTGTCACCTGAAGATGACACTGTATCCCTCTAATTATCTTGTGTAAATAGCAGCATTTTATTCTCACACTTAAAATACACAAAATATTGTCTTAAATGTACTCTGACTTCACTAAATTTGCCTAGACTTGAATGTTATCGACACTGCCCCTGTAAAAATGAATAGATCCTCCAGACACCCTATAAAGTGGCCTCAAATATCCTGTTCATGTACTCAAAAACTATTTCAGTGGGAAGAAATAAGACACATAATCCTGCATTTGTTTTTCCTTCCTGTCTCTCATAGTATTTTTTAAAGTAAATGGCATTAAATACAGCAATAACACTGAATCAGTAACATCTCAAACACTTCCTCCCCTCCCTTCCGCTAAAAACTCATAACCCACGTGACTTATTAGTAAAGCTTTTCTTGTGTATATATAGAAGATTCACACACATGCAGATACCTCAGAGTGTTGCTGTGGATATTTCCTCTTTTCAAGCCCTTCACAAGGTGAATAAACACTTTTAACTTTCAAATAAAATAAAAATGTGTGTATTTATTTCAATGTCATTGAAATCTTGATGTTTGTATTATAGTGCAAGTGAAATGTTAATCTGTATTCAACTCAATCTTTAACAAATACCTTCATTTCTCTCATTTATATCTTCATAGACTATAGGGCGACATTATCATTTGTAATCAATCAAATATTTCTCAGTTAGCACGTCATAAATGTTCCTTTATTTACTTTAAACAAGTCATCAAACACAACTCTACAAGTGTTAAAACATATGTGTGTTGGCACTGAAGTTTAAACTGGACCTGATTGACACAACCGACTCAGAAAACTGGGGGGGACAGGGGTTCACGTGATATGAGCGTGAAGTGATCATCTGTGATCTGCAACTGCTTTCGAGTCCTTGAAGTACATTTAACGTGCGAGTAAGGGCAGCCAGTGGATAAGATGGTGCCCCCCATGGAGTTGGTGCCCCTACACAGACTGTTAGGTGCGGCGGTTCTGGGTTTAACCATGGATTTAACCAAAAAATAATAATATTTGTCCTGCATAAATTGAGATTTTGTCCAATATATTAGATGAAATCATGTATTTCATATATTCATAATCATATATTTGCTCATTCACACTGTCTCTCCACACTCCCTTTCCATTTCTTCGTTCTTTGATTTACACTTTGCATTTATTGATGTTATAAGGTTTGTAACATCACTAAAACAATGTTAGAGCTCCATAACGTCAGGCCTATTGCTTATTTAGCAGATTCCTAAACCAGCAGGTCATGACGCGCATTCTGGGTTGAGCGAGCGGCACCGAGCGGCCTGAGAGAGAGGAATCTTCAAAAAGATGCTCTCTGCTCAGGTGAAATTATCACTGCTCCACTCACAGCTCTGCGCTCACTCCGCTCCACTCACATGTTCTGTGCTCACTCCGCTCCACTCACATGTTCTGTGCTCACTCCGCTCCGCTCACATGTTCTGTGCTCACTCCGCTCCGCTCACATGTTCTGTGCTCACTCCGCTCCGCTCACATGTTCTGTGCTCACTCCGCTCCGCTCACATGTTCTGTGCTCACTCCGCTCCGCTCACATGTTCTGTGCTCACTCCGCTCCGCTCACAGCTCTGCGCTCACTCCGCTCCACTCACATGTTCTGCGCTCACTCCGCTCCACTCACAGCTCTGCGCTCACTCCGCTCCACTCACATGTTCTGCGCTCACTCCGCTCCACTCACATGTTCTGCGCTCACTCCGCTCCACTCACATGTTCTGCGCTCACTCCGCTCCACTCACTGCTCTGCGCTCACTCCGCTCCACTCACAGCTCTGCGCTCACTCCGCTCCACTCACATGTTCTGCGCTCACTCCGCTCCACTCACATGTTCTGCGCTCACTCCGCTCCACTCACTGCTCTGCGCTCACTCCGCTCCACTCACTGCTCTGCGCTCACTCCGCTCCACTCACAGCTCTGTGCTCACTCCGCTCCACTCACATGTTCTGTGCTCACTCCGCTCCACTCACATGTTCTGTGCTCACTCCACTCCGCTCACATGCTCTGGTAGAAAGGCAGAAACAAAGATTTGTATATATTCATATTTTTTTTTTTTATAAATATTTACTGCCTAAAATAATGTTTTGATATTTTTTTTACTTTTTCATTTTTGTTGTTTTATGACCTTTTGTGCCATATATTGTTTTACTTTTATAAACTGGGGCAAGTTGTCACTGAAGGTCAACATGTGTTCAATGAACTGTATCTTTATTCCTGGTCAATAATGGTGAAAATGTTCAATAGCTGTTTTGTAGTCAAGACTTCAAATATATATAGTCTTTATATAGTCTTTTCTATACTTTATATAGTCTATAGTCTATAATAAAAGATAAAGAGTTTGTGTGGATCATCATCTGTTTACACTTCTGTCTAAGTTTCTTTTTTACTTTGATAGGAAAAACAAATCACATCTTCATCTACTATCATTACTTTGGTGTTGAGAATATAACTGATTGTGACGCTTGCTCTGAAGTGTAAAGTTAAGAACAAGTTCCCTATCTGTCACTCACTCAACATTGTTTCAATGTAGTGACACTAGGGGTCGCTCTTGGGAGCCCCAAACACCTCTGACCTTTGAGAAAAGGCGAATGGGAATCGGAATTTGCATGTCAGTCCCCAGGACATATGAGTACAGGAGCTGGCTCACAACCACTCATTCAGCTTTTTTCTTCAGAGCCGAGTGGTGTTAAACAGCGAGTTCCACTGCCGTTCCATTTACCTCACTGTGAACAAGCATATGCTGTTGGATATATGGCGCATTTCGGTGGCTTTCTCTCCCTCTGCACGATTGATGCAGAGTACGCCCCTGGGCGCGTCGACAGCTAAAAGACTATATTTCCTGTGCCAGAAAAGTTTCCTGACTAAAAGAGCGCACACTGATGGATTAAAGAGTTTGTGTGGATCATCATCTGTTTACACTTCTGTCTAAGTTTCTTTTTTACTTTGATAGGAAAAACAAATCACATCTTCATCTACTATCATTACTTTGGTGTTGAGAATATAACTGATTGTGACGCTTGCTCTGAAGTGTAAAGGTAAGAACAAGTTCCCTATCTGTCACTCACTCAACATTGTTTCAATGTAGTGACACTAGGGGTCGCTCTTGGGAGCCCCAAACACCTCTGACCTTTGAGAAAAGGCGAATGGGAATCGGAATTTGCATGTCAGTCCCCAGGACATATGAGTACAGGAGCTGGCTCACAACCACTCATTCAGCTTTTTTCTTCAGAGCCGAGTGGTGTTAAACAGCGAGTTCCACTGCCGTTCCATTTACCTCACTGTGAACAAGCATATGCTGTTGGATATATGGCGCATTTCGGTGGCTTTCTCTCCCTCTGCACGATTGATGCAGAGTACGCCCCTGGGCGCTTCGACAGCTAAAAGACTATATTTCCTGTGCCAGAAAAGTTTCCTGACTAAAAGAGCGCACACTGATGGATTGATGTAGTCTTTTTAAAGATGCCTTTCCGTCTTTGTGTAATTGCTGGATGCGGTCATTATCTCTCCACTTCTGATGGCCCAATCGCTGCCTCAAGAGTCTGGGCCATAGTCACTTTAAAGCAGCATTTGCGGATGGTTCGTGTTCTCATTGTGAGAACATGACCATGGCAACGTTGCGGTCAAGCTTTCCTTCTTTCGGGTGAAAGCTGCTCCAGCCACCCATGCTTCTACTACGGGTACGAGGACGGGATGGTTGGTGCTGGAGACAATTTGGGGACTCCAGTGGGAGTGGCCCTGCCAGGTAATACCACACAGACCTCCCATTTCCCAGCATGCTCGGTCGAGTTCTAGGATGAGACAGGCAGCTCGCCTCGGGGCCAGCGTGACATCTCTTTCGGATCTTGCAAGCAGGATGAATTTTCGATCGATGCATCAGAGAGTGATTTGGCGATGACAGATGCCGAGGACTGGACTGGGCTGCCACCTTCGGGTGTGCCCGCCCAGTCTGAGGCTGACGTGGAGCTGACTGCCATGCTTGCCTGGGCTGTCTCGAGTGTCAGGCTGGAGTGGAAACCTCCACCCGCCCCTGAGCCCTTGCGCTTGATGATTGGTTCCTGGGTTTGGAGCACCGCTCATGGCCTTCTTCTCGGAAGTGCATGAAAAACTGATGAGGTCATGGAGGACACCTTTCTCTGTCCGAACCGAACTCTCACTACCTTCGATGGCGGGGTGGCCAAGGGATATACGTAAATTCCTCAGATGGCTGGCGGAATCACCTGGGACTTCCCTCCAGGGCCTGTAGGACTACGTCGTCTCTGGCGACCAAAGCATACAGTGCTGCTGGACAGGCCGCCTCCGCCCTGCATGCCACGGCCCTCCTGCAAGTACACCAGGCCAAGGCACTAAAAGAGCTGCACATGGGTAGTGCTGATCCTGATGTGATGCAGGAGCTGTGCTCAGCGACCGATCTCGCCCTCCGGGCAATGAAGTTCACGGCACAGGCACTTGGGCAGGCGAAATCCACCTTGGTGGTTCAGGAAAGCCACCTATGTCTTGGTCAAGATGAAAGACGTCTAAAAGGTTTGTTTCCTGAATGCGCCTATCTACCTGACCGTCCTATTTGGTGACAACGTCGAGGACTTCGCCCAGCAGTTCTCGGCGGTGAAAAAACAGACGGAGGCGATTCAGCACATCTTGCCCTGGCACGGCTAAAGATCCTGCACCCCGTCTGCTCAACAAGGGCATCCCCCTGTGGCTGCAAAGACCCAGATGGCTCCTCCGCAGCCCGAGCCAAGTCCTCAGCCCCAGCATATAGCCCTCCGCAGGAAGCTGATGCCCCCCCGCCTCACATTCCAGTGCTAAGACCTTGAAGTAGGCTCCTAAGCACCCCTGTGACAGAAGAGGTCTGCCAGAACCCTGGAGCTGGTATCCAGACCATCCTGTCCCCCGTTGGAGGACCGGGAGGAGAATCTTGTGTTCCCTTTTGTTTTGTTTTCGCCGCACCCAAAACGGGCTAATCTAGACAATCTAAAGAATGTCCAGTTTGCAGAAGAAGATCGACAAGGGAAAATCTTCCACCAAATTTCGCTTTGAAGAAGTTGTGTGAGATTTTCAGGACAGACAAAACTCACAAAGATGTGATCCGTAATAAGGTCAAATACATTCAAATCATTATGACAATACCAATATAGAGCAAAATATCCTACAGACACAGTTAAAGTTGTTTTTATATTGGATATTTGTTACGCATTCAATCCTTCCTTTCACATTAATTGTATGTAATCGCAAAATACTGTCGGTTCATGCTGTGTCTCATTCAGATAACACTATAAATCATGATTGCAAAAGTAATTATTATGTTTCCGATAAATGTCATTGTTTTAAGCATCAAAAGTAAAAAACGCAAAACAGCGTAACATCAAGGGCAATCCGAATTAGGGAGAGTCTCAAAAGTGAAAAATGCACAAATATCAGTTAAGAGATTCATTATTCCATGGATACATTAAAAAGATATGTAATATGTAATGTTTATGTTTGTTAAAAAATTCTTATGATTTCAATTTCTGTTCTAACTATTTAATGTAAACTGAATCCTTTAATGAAGTAAATCTATTTAACTTTCTGGCTTTCTATCACCTGCTACATATCTTACACAGATTTGTTTGTGGAAATCTGATTTTGTGTATGTATTTATTTATTTTTGAAAATCCATATAGGCCTAACTTGCGGGTCATGTGACCTGATGACGTCAGACCACCTGTTATATTTTCACACATGTCTTACGTGACCAAAAAAATCAATTAATAATAATAAATAAACAAAAACACGTCTTTCATAACCAGGAAGTTATATGGATTTGAAAAAAAAAATGAAAAATCATTAATAAAAAAAAATAATAGAGTAATTTGGATTCCAAAATCAAAGTCATGTAAGGTGGAAAGGTGTTGTGTATACATGTGTTATAGGAGGTCTGACATGCATTTATTTCTGTTAGTTACAAGTTAAATGCAATTTCAGTTACATTACATAGTTACATAGAGAATAAGCCATTTATGGCTTTAAATGTTTGTTTTTCTACACAGTTTAATCTATTTATATTATCTAACATATCCTCTTCTGCCATTACATACAAAGGGGAAAAAATAAAACTTTCTTCACTGTTCATAACATACTGTATTTTAGTACTTTATATAACGTATTTCTATTAGATTTGCAGTACGTATGTGTGTATGTGTGTATGTATGAATGTGTGTGTCAGTGTGTCTGTGTGTATGTGTGTATGTATGAATATGTATAATTATTTTTTTTATTTGTATCTATGTCTTGCTGCTGTTTTGTATTGTGTACTGGAAGCTTCTGTCACAAGACAAATTCCTTGTGTGTGTAAGCATACTTGGCAATAAAGCTGATTCTGATATTTTAGACATTTCCATTGAGGCAAAGAATTGTGGGTTGTGAGTGCCCACGAAGGGTACACCTCATGCATCCTCTGAATTACCATGAAAGAAGGTCGCATTCAAAGTGTCCAACTCGCTTTTCTGAAACGAGACAGCCTGGATGACGCATGCAACTGAGAAATACGACCTCCGGAGGACCCATCCTTCCAAACTTTAAACTATTAAAGTTAGTAAATAGGGTCTTGGTTAGTGAATATCCAGCTTAGTTATTTAATCATTTAATGTGCGTTTGCAATGTGTTAATTATTTGAATCCTCCGACTTGCCGTAGATACCTCAAACACGATAGAGGAGTATGGAAAGCCAAGAGGGTCAGAATTCACGTGTTTTGTATCACCATATTAAGCTTTGAAATGCTGTTTTCTAAACGGTGTAAAGTGTTAAGTGTTACATAAACGCTGTACGCATTAATTTGCTCATGTACATAACTCCTCCTCTATCACGTTACTTAGGAAACATGGCAAACTTGCTCAATCTACACTGATATGGGATGCAACTGCAACTCCGTAACTCCACTTTTCCAATCTGTTTGGATCTCAGTGAGAATCGGAACACAAAACTTCAAAGCTCATGAGTATCTTAAACGTGTTCAGTTTGAGCGCTATGATTTCTTCATCATCATCGCTTCAGATCGTTTCAGAGAATGTCACACTGACCTGGTCAAAGAGATCAAGAGAATGAAGAAGAATTTCTATTTTGTTCGTTCCAAGATTGACTTCAGTATTGAAGCTGAAAGAAGAAATGAACAATTGGATGAGAAAAAGACGCTGGACAAAATACGAGGGAACTGTGTTAAAGGTTTGTTTCTGATGTTTATTACATGACAGTGTTTTGTGACTTCTGACTAGTTTAAAGTGAAGTGTGTACTTTATTCACTGTTGAACTCATTTCTTGAATCCCAGTTTAAAGCTGCACTCAGTAATTATCATTATTTAAAGGAATAGTACTTTCATAAATCTGTTTAAAATCATGTACACTCACATGAAGATTTCATCAGTACATTTGTCAGGAACCAATCAGGTGCTGCTTCTCACACCACACCACGATCGCTCTCTCCAGATTTCTAATCACTTGCACCTGTTCCAATCAGCGTTCAGTTCCATATAAACACCCAGTTCAGAATCAGTCTTTGTCGAGTCCCCAACAGGAACAGAAGCATACAAGTCTCAAGAAGTCTCTTACTCTACCTACACCAGTCAAGTAACGTATACTCACCTGAGAAGATACTAACCTCTATGTCCATGTTCTGATGTTCCCAGAAATCGCTGCTGAATCCAAGTTTCCTGATTCCTTGTTTTCTTTCTGAGTCTCGTTACTGGTGGAAACATTTGAAAGAGAAAGGACGAGTATCACTGAACTGTGTCAGTTTGACTGTGGATAAATGGAAGAGGATCTACTCACCTTGAATCCTTCACGTTAAGTTATCCTCATCGTATTCACCTCTGAAACTTGAGAAAACTCACCATTGAACTTAATGCACTAAAATAAAGCGTTGATCCTATTCACTTACCTCTGTCTCCGAGTCTGTATCCTGACAGAAGACTCGACCAGCAAAAAAAAAGAGGTGAAGAAAATGACTTCCAGGCAAGCTTCAGCGCCGGATACGAATCTCATACAACCTACCGTCGCTGCTACAAGTCCCATACATGTCACCGCTGCCGCGACAAATCCATTGTTTAACACCAGTCAGCACTTCCATGAACGCCGCTTCTTCTATTACTTGCTTCGCTGTTCCACCATCGCGTCCAGCGCCATTCTCTGGTCGGGCGGAAGATTGCAATGGATTTCTGTTACAATGTTCACTTGCTCTGGAACAACAAGCTCAACTATATCCAACTGAACGGTCTAAAGTGGCATTTATTATCCAGCAATTATCCGGATCAGCCTTAAGATGGGCTGAGACATTATGGATGAAAGAATCAGCTGTGACAACGTCTGTTATGAATTTCGCGAAACACTTCAGAGAAGTTTTCGGTCGTCCAATTGAAGATTCCTCTTTCGGTGATCAGTTGTTGCAGTTACGTCAAGGGAAGAAGTCTGTTTCTGAGTGTTCTTTAGAATTTCGTACTCTAGCCTCCAACAGTGGGTGGAACGAAAAAGCGCTCCTCTCAGTTTATCGCCGTGGACTGAATCCTGCCTTACGTCTTCAGTTGGCGATTTATGATGACAGCTTAGGAATAGAGAAATTTATCCAGCAGGCCATTCGTGTGCAACAACGATCCCAAGATTGTTATCAAGACAATCTGTATTGTCATTCCACAATTCCACAAGTTATCATGAGTTCCACTTCAGAGGATCAATCAGAAAGAATGCAGGTTGACACCTCTCGACTTTCCCAGACTGAACGTTCTCGACGTAAGGAGTTGAAATTATGCATGTACTGTGGTGCCAAGGGTCATTTTAGACTTACCTGTCCAATACGACCAGAACGACTGATGGTAAGCTCCGTCCAAGACAGTTCTATTATATCCACACCCCTCACGATTCCTGTTATCCTGAAATCTCGAAACACCTATGTATCTGTAACAGCCATCATCGACTCTGGGTCAGCGGGGAATTTCATTTCAGGTCGACTCTGTAAAGAACTCAAGCTCCGGAAGATCAACACCCCCAAGCCCTACTCCGTCTACGCCGTAACAGGTGAGCAGATTAATAAGGGGCATGTAACTTCCCAGATAAAACCCATCCAGTTGTGGGTTGAGAACAAACACCAGGAAATGTTCGAACCTTTTGTTCTGCAGAATAGTCAGACGGATATAATCCTAGGTCGTCCATGGTTAATTCTTCATCAACCCACCATCAATTGGCAGACTGGGAAGATCAAGAGATGGGGTTGTGATTGTTCCCTGAGTGAAACCCCACCTCCAAACTCCTCCAGTGTCCAAAAGTCCAAAGAAATGACTGTTAACTCTACATCCATAGAAAGTCCAAAGGAAAACCTGTCCACGAATATTCCCTCTTGTTACTCCTCGTTCTCTGACATTTTTAATCCAGTTGCTGCTTCCCAGTTACCTCCCCATCGACCATGGGATTGTGCCATTGATCTGAAACCTGGAGCATCTATTCCCAAGGGTCGAATATATTCATTATCAATCCCTGAACAAGATTCAATGCGGAAATACATCGAAGAAGCTTTACAACAAGGTTACATCCGCCCGTCTACATCCCCTGCCGCAGCTAGTTTCTTTTTTGTTCCCAAGAAGGACGGGGGCCTGAGACCATGTATCGATTACAGAGCTCTGAACCAAATTACAGTGAAATTCAGTTACCCACTACCACTTATCCCTTCACCTCTGGAACAACTCAAAGGAGCTAAAGTCTTCACCAAATTGGACCTAAGAAGCGCTTACAATCTGATCCGAATTAGAAAGGGTGATGAGTGGAAGACGGCATTCATAACTCCTGCTGGGCACTACGAATATCTTGTCATGCCGTACGGATTGGTAAACGCCCCTTCGGTCTTCCAGAGTTTCATGGATGAAGTACTTCGGGATTTCTTGGGAAAATTTGTGTTAGTGTATATCGACGACATCCTAATTTTCTCCAAAAACATAGTGGAACATCAACATCAGGTATCTCAGGTACTCCAAAGACTCCGTGAGTTCACCTTGTTTCTAAAGGCCGAGAAGT
This sequence comes from Moxostoma hubbsi, assembly GCA_032164185.1. Taxonomy (NCBI): domain Eukaryota; kingdom Metazoa; phylum Chordata; class Actinopteri; order Cypriniformes; family Catostomidae; genus Moxostoma; species Moxostoma hubbsi. The sequence continues at coordinate 990,608 of JAVLUX010000076.1, forward strand.
GTTCCTTCCATCAGACCAGTGTCGAGTTTCTGGGTTTTCACCTCAGTGAAAGAGGAGTAGAAATGAATACTCAGAAAACAGAGACCATCCTGTCCTGGCCAACTCCCAATTCAGTTAAAGAACTTCAGAGATTCCTAGGTTTCGCAAATTTCTACCGACGATTTATACATCAATACAGCCTGCTGACTGCTCCTCTAACCTCACTGCTAAAGGGAAAACCCAAGACACTTCTTTGGACCCCAGAAGCAGAAGGAGTCTTTAAGTCACTAAAGGCTGGATTCACCACTGCACCCTTGCTTCATCACCCAGATCCTGAAAAGGTATTCGTAGTGGAAGTAGACGCCTCCACTACAGGAGTAGGAGCAATCTTGTCCCAATACTCAGCTAATTCTTTCGAAACCATACCCTGTGCATTCTTCTCAAGAAAGCTATCAGCTGCAGAAAGCAATTACGATATCGGAAATCGGGAACTCTTGGCTGTAAAACTTGCCTTGGAAGAATGGAGACATTGGCTGGAAGGGGCCAAACATCCATTTATTGTACTCACCGATCATAAAAACCTCCAGTATTTAAGAGATGCCAAGAGATTGAACCCACGTCAGGCTAGATGGGCCCTTTTCTTCACCCGTTTTCACTTCACAATTTCATACCGTCCCGGTTCAAAGAATACTAGAGCAGATGCTCTCTCTCGTATCCATGCCCCTGAAAATCCAATTGAAGAACCTGAACCCATCTTACCCGAAAAGCTATTTGTCAACCCAATCCTTTGGGAGATCAATGAACAACTCCTTGAACTGTCACGACGGGAACCCAGAGTCCCAGGATGTCCCCCCGACAAGATTTATGTACCTGAAGATTACCGTAATTCCTTGATTTCATCAGCACATTCCTCGGTAGGCACAGGTCATCCCGGAGTAAGTAAAACTACATCTACTCTCCAACTCAAGTATTGGTGGCCCAATATGCAGAGAGACATAACAACATTTATCCAAGGTTGTATTCCCTGTGCCATGTCAAATGTTCCCAGACATCTACCAGTGGGTAAGCTAATGCCTCTTCCTGTCCCACTTAGACCTTGGTCTCACATCGGGGTAGACTTTGTTACTGATCTTCCTGTTTCAGATGGAAACACTTGTATCCTCGTGGCCATCGATCGTTTCTCCAAGGCATGTAAATTAATTCCTCTGAAGAATCTTCCCACCGCCTTTGTCACTGCAGAGCTGTTAATGGAACATGTCTTTCGAAACTTCGGTATACCAGAGGATATCGTGTCCGACAGGGGACCTCAATTCACCTCCCGGGTATGGCGTGCCTTCTTCTCTCTAATGAATGTTACAGTAAGTCTCTCATCAGGGTACCATCCACAAACTAACGGCCAAACTGAACGAAAGATCCAAGATGTCGGACGATTCTTGCGTACGTTCTGCCACTCCAACCAAAACATCTGGAGTCGGTATTTAATTTGGGCAGAGTACGCACAAAATTCTCTCAGACAGACATCTACGCAGCTTACTCCTTTCCAATGTGTTTTAGGTTATCAACCTCCATTGTTTCCTTGGTCCGGTGAACCCTCAGAAATTCCAGCGGTAGATAAATGGTTCAGAGAGAGTGAAAGAATTTGGAACCAAACTCATCATCACCTTCGACAAGCAATCAGTCGCCAACAAAACTTTGCAGATGTCCGCCGATGTCAGACTCCTGAATACCAACCTGGACAACTAGTCTGGCTTTCTACCAAAGACATTCGTCTACGTCAACCCTGTCGGAAATTAAATCCCAAGTATATCGGACCATTCCCTATAGAGAGACAGATCAACCCAGTAACCTATAAACTTCATCTCCCGGCTCAACTTCGGATCCATTCCTCATTCCATGTATCCCTCCTGAAACCTTATCATCCAGCTGTGCCCAGTTCCACTACAGAACCAACTCCAGCAGAAAATTCCCCAATACCTCCTATTGAACCAGACTCCATCTACTCAGTTAAAGAAATTTTGGACTCTCGACGTCGAGGTGGGCAACTTGAGTATTTAATTGATTGGTTAGGATATGGACCAGAGGAGAGGTGTTGGATACCTCGGAAAGACATCCTCGATCCCACTATGCTCTCTGAATTCCACGCTCGGCACCCACAGAAACCTGCACCACGACCCAGAGGTAGACCACCACGACGCCGAGGTCCACGGTCCGCTGGCGCGGACTCTGGAGGGGGGGGTAATGTCAGGAACCAATCAGGTGCTGCTTCTCACACCACACCACGATCGCTCTCTCCAGATTTCTAATCACTTGCACCTGTTCCAATCAGCGTTCAGTTCCATATAAACACCCAGTTCAGAATCAGTCTTTGTCGAGTCCCCAACAGGAACAGAAGCATACAAGTCTCAAGAAGTCTCTTACTCTACCTACACCAGTCAAGTAACGTATACTCACCTGAAAAGATACTAACCTCTATGTCCATGTTCTGATGTTCCCAGAAATCGCTGCTGAATCCAAGTTTCCTGATTCCTTGTTTTCTTTCTGAGTCTCGTTACTGGTGGAAACATTTGAAAGAGAAAGGACGAGTATCACTGAACTGTGTCAGTTTGACTGTGGATAAATGGAAGAGGATCTACTCACCTTGAATCCTTCACGTTAAGTTATCCTCATCGTATTCACCTCTGAAACTTGAGAAAACTCACCATTGAACTTAATGCACTAAAATAAAGCGTTGTTCCTATTCACTTACCTCTGTCTCCGAGTCTGTATCCTGACAACATTAATATAATCTGTTTTATTTTACATGGAGCGGGTCACCTCATGGGGGCGGCCATGTTAAGATCACATGACCAGCTGAATACTACTAACTTCAATAATTAATCAAATAATGTAATAAATTAATAATTAATGACTGCTAATTGTGCCATTGATCAGTTCAACTGATGAGCGTTCAGGAAACAGTCTTTAACCTTTAATTTACTGCTGTGTTATGAATAAATGTATTGCTCATATTTGTAATACAATATAATTAATAACACTAAAATGATGCAACAAGCAAAGATGATTGTTTATGAGTAATATAATTATCATTAATATAAGCAGTGTCTTATAATCATGTGTTTTCTGTGTCTGTAGGTCTGAGAGAGATCGGTGTAGAGGATCCTGTTGTGTTCTTGATTTCTAGTTGGTTTCTCAACAGCTATGATTTGAATTCACTGCATGAGAGGATGGAGACTGAACTCCCACAACACAAGAGACATGTGCTGATGTTGACTGTACCAAATATCACAACAGAGATTATTGACAGAAAGAAGAAAGCTCTAGAGAAAAACATTTCAAGATTAGCTTTATTATCAGCTGGTGTGGCTGCACTTCCTGTTCCTGGTCTTTCATTTGCTGTAGATGTAGGTCTCTTAGTATATGAGATACAAAAGTACAAGACTGCATTTGGTCTGGATGATGAATCTCTGAAGAGGATCAGTGTAAGATCTGGGAAGAGTATTGAGATTATAATGGGTGAGATGAATTCAATTGTGTGTAAAGAAATAACCACTGCTTCAATTACACTTCTGCTGAGACAAAGCTCTGTTCTTGCAGCAGGAGAAGCTGTTGAGAGTGTTCTTAGTTTTATACCTATTATAGGTACTGCTGTGGCTGCAGGATTGTCTTTTGTGACAGTTTTATACATGCTGAAGAAAGTACTGAAAGAAATAGCTGAAGATGGCAGGAATGTGCTTCAGGCATCGATGAATAATCCAATGTAATTAAATCAGACGGATTTTAGGCTCCAGCAGCTTCATTTCTACCAGCGTTCATCACTGTTCTATTGTTCTACACTATTTGATCACTTTTAATATATATTATAATTGTAATAATCGATATGACTCTAATTTCTTTATAATAGTAAAAAATCAATATAACATCAGTAAAATAATCTCACAATAATAAAATGAGATTATAACAACAGGAAAATGTGAGAAACTTTGACATTTTTAATGGTTATTTTTTAAACTTGTTAATAATGATTGTGTAACTGCTTGTATTCACAGAACTGTGTTGATTTATGTGTACATGATCATATACTCCACTGATTATAGAGAATAATTCAAGTTTTCCAGTGAAACTACTTTATAAATGGGATAGTTATCTGTTCACATAAATGTTGGCCTTGATTATCAGATGTCTCTTTATTTGTCTGTCTATTGTGTATTTTTTAACTGAGAAAATCAATTATAATAAAGTATAAAGTACCATAAATAATACCTGACTATGTGGAGTTTGTTGCCTTTAAAATGTTAAAATAGTTAGGATGATTGGATTAGGATTGGTAACACTCTAGAGTTTAGGGCGAGTTCCTAAACCTGTATACTTCATTTGCATAACTATTCAAATGCATAGATGCTAATCCAATCATCAATCACTATTTAACTTACAATAGAGAGAACAGGACTGTCAGGAATCTCTTGCTGGAAAACTCTGTTTAACAGCTGATATAATCATCATCTGTACCTCAAATGCTAAATGCAATCTACTCCACTTTCTCAGTTTATATACGATTGTATTGAACCTAGATTTAACTTTTTATAAATTTGTAATACAACATATGTTGTCTTTGTTTGGACACATTTTCTAAGCCATATATAAGTTGTATAAATGGAGATAAAAACAAATACAATAGAGATGACTGAACATCACATTATAAGTGGAGATTAAAACAAATGAGTTTGTCACCTGAAGATGACACTGTATCCCTCTAATTATCTTGTGTAAATAGCAGCATTTTATTCTCACACTTAAAATACACAAAATATTGTCTTAAATGTACTCTGACTTCACTAAATTTGCCTAGACTTGAATGTTATCGACACTGCCCCTGTAAAAATGAATAGATCCTCCAGACACCCTATAAAGTGGCCTCAAATATCCTGTTCATGTACTCAAAAACTATTTCAGTGGGAAGAAATAAGACACATAATCCTGCATTTGTTTTTCCTTCCTGTCTCTCATAGTATTTTTTAAAGTAAATGGCATTAAATACAGCAATAACACTGAATCAGTAACATCTCAAACACTTCCTCCCCTCCCTTCCGCTAAAAACTCATAACCCACGTGACTTATTAGAAAAGCTTTTCTTGTGTATATATAGAAGATTCACACACATGCAGATACCTCAGAGTGTTGCTGTGGATATTTCCTCTTTTCAAGCCCTTCACAAGGTGAATAAACACTTTTAACTTTCAAATAAAATAAAAATGTGTGTATTTATTTCAATTTCATTGAAATCTTGATGTTTGTATTATAGTGCAACTGAAATGTTAATCTGTATTCAATTCAATCTTTAACAAATACCTTCATTTCTCTCATTTATATCTTCATAGACTATAGGGCGACATTATCATTTGTAATCAATCAAATATTTCTCAGTTAGCACGTCATAAATGTTCCTTTATTTACTTTAAACAAGTCATCAAACACAACTCTACAAGTGTTAAAACATATGTGTGTTGGCACTGAAGTTTAAACTGGACCTGATTGACACAACCGACCCAGAAAACTGGGGGGGACAGGGGTTCATGTGATATGAGCGTGAAGTGATCATCTGTGATCTGCAACTGCTTTCGAGTCCTTGAAGTACATTTAACGTGCGAGTAAGGGCAGCCAGTGGATAAGATGGTGCCCCCCATGGAGTTGGTGCCCCTACACAGACTGTTAGGTGCGGCGGTTCTGGGTTTAACCATGGATTTAACCAAAAAATAATAATATTTGTCCTGCATAAATTGAGATTTTGTCCAATATATTAGATGAAATCATGTATTTCATATATTCATAATCATATATTTGCTCATTCACACGGTCTCTCCACACTCCCTTTCCATTTCTTCGTTCTTTGATTTACACTTTGCATTTATTGATGTTATAAGGTTTGTAACATCACTAAAACAATGTTAGAGCTCCATAACGTCAGGCCTATTGCTTATTTAGCAGATTCCTAAACCAGCAGGTCATGACGCGCATTCTGGGTTGAGCGAGCGGCACCGAGCGGCCTGAGAGAGAGGAATCTTCAAAAAGATGCTCTCTGCTCAGGTGAAATTATCACTGCTCCACTCACAGCTCTGCGCTCACTCCACTCCACTCACATGTTCTGTGCTCACTCCACTCCACTCACATGTTCTGTGCTCACTCCACTCCACTCACATGTTCTGTGCTCACTCCACTCCACTCACATGTTCTGTGCTCACTCCACTCCACTCACATGTTCTGTGCTCACTCCGCTCCACTCACATGTTCTGTGCTCACTCCACTCCACTCACATGTTCTGTGCTCACTCCGCTCCACTCACATGTTCTGTGCTCACTCCGCTCCACTCACATGTTCTGTGCTCACTCCGCTCCACTCACATGTTCTGTGCTCACTCCACTCCACTCACATGTTCTGTGCTCACTCCGCTCCACTCACATGTTCTGTGCTCACTCCGCTCCACTCACATGTTCTGTGCTCACTCCACTCCACTCACATGTTCTGTGCTCACTCCGCTCCACTCACAGCTCTGCGCTCACTCCGCTCCACTCACATGTTCTGTGCTCACTCCGCTCCACTCACAGCTCTGCGCTCACTCCGCTCCACTCACATGTTCTGTGCTCACTCCGCTCCACTCACAGCTCTGCGCTCACTCCGCTCCACTCACATGTTCTGTGCTCACTCCACTCCACTCACATGTTCTGTGCTCACTCCGCTCCACTCACATGTTCTGTGCTCACTCCGCTCCACTCACATGTTCTGTGCTCACTCCGCTCCACTCACATGTTCTGTGCTCACTCCGCTCCACTCACATGTTCTGTGCTCACTCCACTCCACTCACATGTTCTGTGCTCACTCCGCTCCACTCACATGTTCTGTGCTCACTCCACTCCACTCACATGTTCTGTGCTCACTCCGCTCCACTCACATGTTCTGTGCTCACTCCGCTCCACTCACAGCTCTGCGCTCACTCCGCTCCACTCACATGTTCTGTGCTCACTCCACTCCACTCACATGTTCTGTGCTCACTCCACTCCACTCACATGTTCTGTGCTCACTCCGCTCCACTCACATGTTCTGTGCTCACTCCGCTCCACTCACATGTTCTGTGCTCACTCCGCTCCACTCACATGTTCTGTGCTCACTCCGCTCCACTCACATGTTCTGTGCTCACTCCACTCCACTCACATGTTCTGTGCTCACTCCACTCCACTCACATGTTCTGTGCTCACTCCGCTCCACTCACAGCTCTGCGCTCACTCCGCTCCACTCACATGTTCTGTGCTCACTCCACTCCACTCACATGTTCTGTGCTCACTCCGCTCCACTCACTGCTCTGCGCTCACTCCGCTCCGCTCACATGTTCTGTGCTCACTCCACTCCACTCACATGTTCTGCGCTCACTCCGCTCCGCTCACAGCTCTGTGCTCACTCCGCTCCGCTCACATGTTCTGTGCTCACTCCGCTCCACTCACATGTTCTGTGCTCACTCCGCTCCACTCACTGCTCTGTGCTCACTCCGCTCCGCTCACATGTTCTGTGCTCACTCCGCTCCGCTCACATGTTCTGTGCTCACTCCGCTCCACTCACATGTTCTGGTAGAAAGGCAGAAACAAAGATTTGTATATATTCATATTTTTTTTTTTTTATAAATATTTACTGCCTAAAATAATGTTTTGATATTTTTTTTACTTTTTCATTTTTGTTGTTTTATGACCTTTTGTGCCATATATTGTTTTACTTTTATAAACTGGGGCAAGTTGTCACTGAAGGTCAACATGTGTTCAATGAACTGTATCTTTATTCCTGGTCAATAATGGTGAAAATGTTCAATAGCTGTTTTGTAGTCAAGACTTCAAAGTTTTGACTAGACAGAAATTGACTTTCAGTCAAACGTATTTACTGCAGTACAGTGTGACAACTAGCCCTTATCTGCACTATAAACTGTATATGAAGGTAGCCTGATATTTCTGTTATTAATATCTAGTGTCTCATGATTCAAACAGACCTGTAAAGAGTCATGAATCAGAAATGGTCAAAGATGGAAATCAACAGATAACATGCCGAGATTAAATGTGTGAAAATAAAATGTAGAGCTAAGAATGAATATGAAGTAAACAATACTGTAATTTTGTCTGTAGAGAACTGAACTGAAACAGATCTAATTGCATTATATTATATTATATTTGATATTAATTATATTATATATTGGCCTCAGGAACTGAACTTGAGACCAAACCTTTAGCTTCCTCTAATCCATGTTACTGTGGTGATATATAGTCTATAGTCTATAATAAAAGATAAAGAGTTTGTGTGGATCATCATCTGTTTACACTTCTGTCTAAGTTTCTTTTTTACTTTGATAGGAAAAACAAATCACATCTTCATCTACTATCATTACTTTGGTGTTGAGAATATAACTGATTGTGACGCTTGCTCTGAAGTGTAAAGGTAAGAACAAGTTCCCTATCTGTCACTCACTCAACATTGTTTCAATGTAGTGACACTAGGGGTCGCTCTTGGGAGCCCCAAACACCTCTGACCTTTGAGAAAAGGCGAATGGGAATCGGAATTTGCATGTCAGTCCCCAGGACATATGAGTACAGGAGCTGGCTCACAACCACTCATTCAGCTTTTTTCTTCAGAGCCGAGTGGTGTTAAACAGCGAGTTCCACTGCCGTTCCATTTACCTCACTGTGAACAAGCATATGCTGTTGGATATATGGCGCATTTCGGTGGCTTTCTCTCCCTCTGCACGATTGATGCAGAGTACGCCCCTGGGCGCTTCGACAGCTAAAAGACTATATTTCCTGTGCCAGAAAAGTTTCCTGACTAAAAGAGCACACACTGATGGATTGATGTAGTCTTTTTAAAGATGCCTTTCCGTCTTTGTGTAATTGCTGGATGCGGTCATTATCTCTCCACTTCTGATGGCCCAATCGCTGCCTCACGTGTCTGGGCCATAGTCACTTTAAAGCAGCATTTGCGGATGGTTCGTGTTCTCATTGTGAGAACATGGCCATGGCAACGTTGCGGTCAAGCTTTCCTTCTTTCGGGTGAAAGCTGCTCCAGCCACCCATGCTTCTACTACGGGTACGAGGACAGGATGGTTGGTGCTGGAGACAACTTGGGGACTCCAGTGGGAGTGGCCCTGCCAGGTAATACCACACAGACCTCCCATTTCCCAGCATGCTCGGTCGAGTTCTAGGATGAGACAGGCAGCTCGCCTCGGGGCCAGCGTGACATCTCTTTCGGATCTTGCAAGCGGGATGAATTTTCGATCGATGCATCAGAGAGTGATTTGGCGATGACAGATGCCGAGGACTGGACTGGGCTGCCACCTTCGGGTGTGCCCGCCCAGTCTGAGGCTGACGTGGAGCTGACTGCCATGCTTGCCTGGGCTGTCTCGAGTGTCAGGCTGGAGTGGAAACCTCCACCCGCCCCTGAGCCCTTGCGCTTGATGATTGGTTCCTGGGTTTGGAGCACCGCTCATGGCCTTCTTCTCGGAAGTGCATGAAAAACTGATGAGGTCATGGAGGACACCTTTCTCTGTCCGAACCGAACTCTCACTACCTTCGATGGCGGGGTGGCCAAGGGATATACGTAAATTCCTCAGATGGCTGGCGGAATCACCTGGGACTTCCCTCCAGGGCCTGTAGGACTACGTCGTCTCTGGCGACCAAAGCATACAGTGCTGCTGGACAGGCCGCCTCCGCCCTGCATGCCACGGCCCTCCTGCAAGTACACCAGGCCAAGGCACTAAAAGAGCTGCACATGGGTAGTGCTGATCCTGATGTGATGCAGGAGCTGTGCTCAGCGACCGATCTCGCCCTCCGGGCAATGAAGTTCACGGCACAGGCACTTGGGCAGGCGAAATCCACCTTGGTGGTTCAGGAAAGCCACCTATGTCTTGGTCAAGATGAAAGACGTCGAAAAGGTTTGTTTCCTGAATGCGCCTATCTACCTGACCGTCCTATTTGGTGACAACGTCGAGGACTTCGCCCAGCAGTTCTCGGCGGTGAAAAAACAGACGGAGGCGATTCAGCACATCTTGCCCTGGCACGGCTAAAGATCCCGCACCCCGTCTGCTCAACAAGGGCATCCCCCTGTGGCTGCAAAGACCCAGATGGCTCCTCCGCAGCCCGAGCCAAGTCCTCAGCCCCAGCATATAGCCCTCCGCAGGAAGCTGATGCCCCCCCGCCTCACATTCCAGTGCTAAGACCTTGAAGTAGGCTCCTAAGCACCCCTGTGACAGAAGAGGTCTGCCAGAACCCTGGAGCTGGTATCCAGACCATCCTGTCCCCCGTTGGAGGACCGGGAGGAGAATCTTGTGTTCCCTTTTGTTTTGTTTTCGCCGCACCCAAAACGGGCTGCGGTACTCACATTTTTAAAAAAAAAAAAAAAAAAGTGGTTTCCTCACTCCCTGGGCCACACAGCCGGTGTTTATGACTGCCGTTATCACAGTAATATTCATGTGCTGGAGCAATTCACATGATTTTTCACTGATGGATGTTTTTACTTTTAACGATGGGATTATTTCACTGTTTTATCTTACATTTGTTTTATCACATCACATGAGCCAGTTTATGTCTCTATGTGAAACTGCTTCTGTCATAATCACATGAACACACATCAACATGATCGTATGTTCTTGTTATAATTATAAAACTCGTAATAATGATTTTGTTCCACATATTTTCACATTTTCGGTGTATGTGCCTCCACATAGATTCTGAATAATCCTTTATGAGTTCTAGACAAACATGTGCATGTTAGTTTCATCTAGAATACACGAGTAGCAACTTGTTTATCTCAGTGAATATGTGGATTGAGACGTATTACGTTTCCTTAACGTTCCCAGAATGTTCGTCACAACAGGAAGCGACAAACATGGACGTGTGAAAGAGATTCAGATGAGTTGGAGAGGAAAATTAACGCGTTCATCTTTAATAACGTGTTGCTCAATCCACATTGAACACGGGATAATTTGATCATGATTAATACAGTAATATTTCTGATGAACATTACTGAAGGAAAGTATCTGCTGTGGATGTGAATGTTGAGTGTTAAAACTGGATTATTAAACTGAAAGTGAATCAAGGACAGATCGGTGAAATGGCGACTAAACATGTTTCTGAGGATTTCTCTTGTCCTGTGTGCTGTGACATTTTTACAAATCCTGTTTTCCTGTCCTGTGGTCACAGTGTGTGTGAAGAGTGTATTCAGAAGTTTTGGGAAAGTAAAGAATCTAAAGAATGTCCAGTTTGCAGAAGAAGATCGACAAGGGAAAATCTTCCACCAAATTTCGCTTTGAAGAAGTTGTGTGAGATTTTCAGGACAGACAAAACTCACAAAGATGTGATCCGTAATAAGGTCAAATACATTCAAATCATTATGACAATACCAATATAGAGCAAAATATCCTACAGACACAGTTAAAGTTGTTTTTATATTGGATATTTGTTACGCATTCAATCCTTCCTTTCACATTAATTGTATGTAATCGCAAAATACTGTCGGTTCATGCTGTGTCTCATTCAGATAACACTATAAATCATGATTGCAAAAGTAATTATTATGTTTCCGATAAATGTCATTGTTTTAAGCATCAAAAGTAAAAAACGCAAAACAGCGTAACATCAAGGGCAATCCGAATTAGGGAGAGTCTCAAAAGTGAAAAATGCACAAATATCAGTTAAGAGATTCATTATTCCATGGATACATTAAAAAGATATGTAATATGTAATGTTTATGTTTGTTAAAAAATTCTTATGATTTCAATTTCTGTTCTAACTATTTAATGTAAACTGAATCCTTTAATGAAGTAAATCTATTTAACTTTCTGGCTTTCTATCACCTGCTACATATCTTACACAGATTTGTTTGTGGAAATCTGATTTTGTGTATGTATTTATTTATTTTTGAAAATCCATATAGGCCTAACTTGCGGGTCATGTGACCTGATGACGTCAGACCACCTGTTATATTTTCACACATGTCTTACGTGACCAAAAAAATCAATTAATAATAATAAATAAACAAAAACACGTCTTTCATAACCAGGAAGTTATATGGATTTGAAAAAAAAAATGAAAAATCATTAATAAAAAAAAATAATAGAGTAATTTGGATTCCAAAATCAAAGTCATGTAAGGTGGAAAGGTGTTGTGTATACATGTGTTATAGGAGGTCTGACATGCATTTATTTCTGTTAGTTACAAGTTAAATGCAATTTCAGTTACATTACATAGTTACATAGAGAATAAGCCATTTATGGCTTTAAATGTTTGTTTTTCTACACAGTTTAATCTATTTATATTATCTAACATATCCTCTTCTGCCATTACATACAAAGGGGAAAAAATAAAACTTTCTTCACTGTTCATAACATACTGTATTTTAGTACTTTATATAACGTATTTCTATTAGATTTGCAGTACGTATGTGTGTATGTGTGTATGTATGAATGTGTGTGTCAGTGTGTCTGTGTGTATGTGTGTATGTATGAATATGTATAATTATTTTTTTTATTTGTATCTATGTCTTGCTGCTGTTTTGTATTGTGTACTGGAAGCTTCTGTCACAAGACAAATTCCTTGTGTGTGTAAGCATACTTGGCAATAAAGCTGATTCTGATATTTTAGACATTTCCATTGAGGCAAAGAATTGTGGGTTGTGAGTGCCCACGAAGGGTACACCTCATGCATCCTCTGAATTACCATGAAAGAAGGTCGCATTCAAAGTGTCCAACTCGCTTTTCTGAAACGAGACAGCCTGGATGACGCATGCAACTGAGAAATACGACCTCCGGAGGACCCATCCTTCCAAACTTTAAACTATTAAAGTTAGTAAATAGGGTCTTGGTTAGTGAATATCCAGCTTAGTTATTTAATCATTTAATGTGCGTTTGCAATGTGTTAATTATTTGAATCCTCCGACTTGCCGTAGATACCTCAAACACGATAGAGGAGTATGGAAAGCCAAGAGGGTCAGAATTCACGTGTTTTGTATCACCATATTAAGCTTTGAAATGCTGTTTTCTAAACGGTGTAAAGTGTTAAGTGTTACATAAACGCTGTACGCATTAATTTGCTCATGTACATAACTCCTCCTCTATCACGTTACTTAGGAAACATGGCAAACTTGCTCAATCTACACTGATATGGGATGCAACTGCAACTCCGTAACTCCACTTTTCCAATCTGTTTGGATCTCAGTGAGAATCGGAACACAAAACTTCAAAGCTCATGAGTATCTTAAACGTGTTCAGTTTGAGCGCTATGATTTCTTCATCATCATCGCTTCAGATCGTTTCAGAGAATGTCACGCTGACCTGGTCAAAGAGATCAAGAGAATGAAGAAGAATTTCTATTTTGTTCGTTCCAAGATTGACTTCAGTATTGAAGCTGAAAGAAGAAATGAACAATTGGATGAGAAAAAGACGCTGGACAAAATACGAGGGAACTGTGTTAAAGGTTTGTTTCTGATGTTTATTACATGACAGTGTTTTGTGACTTCTGACTAGTTTAAAGTGAAGTGTGTACTTTATTCACTGTTGAACTCATTTCTTGAATCCCAGTTTAAAGCTGCACTCAGTAATTATCATTATTTAAAGGAATAGTACTTTCATAAATCTGTTTAAAATCATGTACACTCACATGAAGATTTCATCAGTACATTTGTCAGGAACCAATCAGGTGCTGCTTCTCACACCACACCACGATCGCTCTCTCCAGATTTCTAATCACTTGCACCTGTTCCAATCAGCGTTCAGTTCCATATAAACACCCAGTTCAGAATCAGTCTTTGTCGAGTCTCCAACAGGAACAGAAGCATACAAGTCTCAAGAAGTCTCTTACTCTACCTACACCAGTCAAGTAACGTATACTCACCTGAAAAGATACTAACCTCTATGTCCATGTTCTGATGTTCCCAGAAATCGCTGCTGAATCCAAGTTTCCTGATTCCTTGTTTTCTTTCTGAGTCTCGTTACTGGTGGAAACATTTGAAAGAGAAAGGACGAGTATCACTGAACTGTGTCAGTTTGACTGTGGATAAATGGAAGAGGATCTACTCACCTTGAATCCTTCACGTTAAGTTATCCTCATCGTATTCACCTCTGAAACTTGAGAAAACTCACCATTGAACTTAATGCACTAAAATAAAGCGTTGATCCTATTCACTTACCTCTGTCTCCGAGTCTGTATCCTGACAGAAGACTCGACCAGCAAAAAAAAAGAGGTGAAGAAAATGACTTCCAGGCAAGCTTCAGCGCCGGATACGAATCTCATACAACCTACCGTCGCTGCTACAAGTCCCATACATGTCACCGCTGCCGCGACAAATCCATTGTTTAACACCAGTCAGCACTTCCATGAACGCCGCTTCTTCTATTACTTGCTTCGCTGTTCCACCATCGCGTCCAGCGCCATTCTCTGGTCGGGCGGAAGATTGCAATGGATTTCTGTTACAATGTTCACTTGCTCTGGAACAACAAGCTCAACTATATCCAACTGAACGGTCTAAAGTGGCATTTATTATCCAGCAATTATCCGGATCAGCCTTAAGATGGGCTGAGACATTATGGATGAAAGAATCAGCTGTGACAACGTCTGTTATGAATTTCGCGAAACACTTCAGAGAAGTTTTCGGTCGTCCAATTGAAGATTCCTCTTTCGGTGATCAGTTGTTGCAGTTACGTCAAGGGAAGAAGTCTGTTTCTGAGTGTTCTTTAGAATTTCGTACTCTAGCCTCCAACAGTGGGTGGAACGAAAAAGCGCTCCTCTCAGTTTATCGCCGTGGACTGAATCCTGCCTTACGTCTTCAGTTGGCGATTTATGATGACAGCTTAGGAATAGAGAAATTTATCCAGCAGGCCATTCGTGTGCAACAACGATCCCAAGATTGTTATCAAGACAATCTGTATTGTCATTCCACAATTCCACAAGTTATCATGAGTTCCACTTCAGAGGATCAATCAGAAAGAATGCAGGTTGACACCTCTCGACTTTCCCAGACTGAACGTTCTCGACGTAAGGAGTTGAAATTATGCATGTACTGTGGTGCCAAGGGTCATTTTAGACTTACCTGTCCAATACGACCAGAACGACTGATGGTAAGCTCCGTCCAAGACAGTTCTATTATATCCACACCCCTCACGATTCCTGTTATCCTGAAATCTCGAAACACCTATGTATCTGTAACAGCCATCATCGACTCTGGGTCAGCGGGGAATTTCATTTCAGGTCGACTCTGTAAAGAACTCAAGCTCCGGAAGATCAACACCCCCAAGCCCTACTCCGTCTACGCCGTAACAGGTGAGCAGATTAATAAGGGGCATGTAACTTCCCAGATAAAACCCATCCAGTTGTGGGTTGAGAACAAACACCAGGAAATGTTCGAACCTTTTGTTCTGCAGAATAGTCAGACGGATATAATCCTAGGTCATCCATGGTTAATTCTTCATCAACCCACCATCAATTGGCAGACTGGGAAGATCAAGAGATGGGGTTGTGATTGTTCCCTGAGTGAAACCCCACCTCCAAACTCCTCCAGTGTCCAAAAGTCCAAAGAAATGACTGTTAACTCTACATCCATAGAAAGTCCAAAGGAAAACCTGTCCACGAATATTCCCTCTTGTTACTCCTCGTTCTCTGACATTTTTAATCCAGTTGCTGCTTCCCAGTTACCTCCCCATCGACCATGGGATTGTGCCATTGATCTGAAACCTGGAGCATCTATTCCCAAGGGTCGAATATATTCATTATCAATCCCTGAACAAGATTCAATGCGGAAATACATCGAAGAAGCTTTACAACAAGGTTACATCCGCCCGTCTACATCCCCTGCCGCAGCTAGTTTCTTTTTTGTTCCCAAGAAGGACGGGGGCCTGAGACCATGTATCGATTACAGAGCTCTGAACCAAATTACAGTGAAATTCAGTTACCCACTACCACTTATCCCTTCACCTCTGGAACAACTCAAAGGAGCTAAAGTCTTCACCAAATTGGACCTAAGAAGCGCTTACAATCTGATCCGAATTAGAAAGGGTGATGAGTGGAAGACGGCATTCATAACTCCTGCTGGGCACTACGAATATCTTGTCATGCCGTACGGATTGGTAAACGCCCCTTCGGTCTTCCAGAGTTTCATGGATGAAGTACTTCGGGATTTCTTGGGAAAATTTGTGTTAGTGTATATCGACGACATCCTAATTTTATCCAAAAACATAGTGGAACATCAACATCAGGTATCTCAGGTACTCCAAAGACTCCGTGAGTTCACCTTGTTTCTAAAGGCCGAGAAGTGTTCCTTCCATCAGACCAGTGTCGAGTTTCTGGGTTTTCACCTCAGTGAAAGAGGAGTAGAAATGAATACTCAGAAAACAGAGACCATCCTGTCCTGGCCAACTCCCAATTCAGTTAAAGAACTTCAGAGATTCCTAGGTTTCGCAAATTTCTACCGACGATTTATACATCAATACAGCCTGCTGACTGCTCCTCTAACCTCACTGCTAAAGGGAAAACCCAAGACACTTCTTTGGACCCCAGAAGCAGAAGGAGCCTTTAAGTCACTAAAGGCTGGATTCACCACTGCACCCTTGCTTCATCACCCAGATCCTGAAAAGGTATTCGTAGTGGAAGTAGACGCCTCCACTACAGGAGTAGGAGCAATCTTGTCCCAATACTCAGCTAATTCTTTCGAAACCATACCCTGTGCATTCTTCTCAAGAAAGCTATCAGCTGCAGAAAGCAATTACGATATCGGAAATCGGGAACTCTTGGCTGTAAAACTTGCCTTGGAAGAATGGAGACATTGGCTGGA
The DNA here is from genome assembly GCA_032164185.1 of Moxostoma hubbsi. Classification (NCBI taxonomy): domain Eukaryota; kingdom Metazoa; phylum Chordata; class Actinopteri; order Cypriniformes; family Catostomidae; genus Moxostoma; species Moxostoma hubbsi. The sequence continues at coordinate 1,007,426 of JAVLUX010000076.1, forward strand.
AGGGGCCAAACATCCATTTATTGTACTCACCGATCATAAAAACCTCCAGTATTTAAGAGATGCCAAGAGATTGAACCCACGTCAGGCTAGATGGGCCCTTTTCTTCACCCGTTTTCACTTCACAATTTCATACCGTCCCGGTTCAAAGAATACTAGAGCAGATGCTCTCTCTCGTATCCATGCCCCTGAAAATCCAATTGAAGAACCTGAACCCATCTTACCCGAAAAGCTATTTGTCAACCCAATCCTTTGGGAGATCAATGAACAACTCCTTGAACTGTCACGACGGCAACCCAGAGTCCCAGGATGTCCCCCCGACAAGATTTATGTACCTGAAGATTACCGTAATTCCTTGATTTCATCAGCACATTCCTCGGTAGGCACAGGTCATCCCGGAGTAAGTAAAACTACATCTACTCTCCAACTCAAGTATTGGTGGCCCAATATGCAGAGAGACATAACAACATTTATCCAAGGTTGTATTCCCTGTGCCATGTCAAATGTTCCCAGACATCTACCAGTGGGTAAGCTAATGCCTCTTCCTGTCCCACTTAGACCTTGGTCTCACATCGGGGTAGACTTTGTTACTGATCTTCCTGTTTCAGATGGAAACACTTGTATCCTCGTGGCCATCGATCGTTTCTCCAAGGCATGTAAATTAATTCCTCTGAAGAATCTTCCCACCGCCTTTGTCACTGCAGAGCTGTTAATGGAACATGTCTTTCGAAACTTCGGTATACCAGAGGATATCGTGTCCGACAGGGGACCTCAATTCACCTCCCGGGTATGGCGTGCCTTCTTCTCTCTAATGAATGTTACAGTAAGTCTCTCATCAGGGTACCATCCACAAACTAACGGCCAAACTGAACGAAAGATCCAAGATGTCGGACGATTCTTGCGTACGTTCTGCCACTCCAACCAAAACATCTGGAGTCGGTATTTAATTTGGGCAGAGTACGCACAAAATTCTCTCAGACAGACATCTACGCAGCTTACTCCTTTCCAATGTGTTTTAGGTTATCAACCTCCATTGTTTCCTTGGTCCGGTGAACCCTCAGAAATTCCAGCGGTAGATAAATGGTTCAGAGAGAGTGAAAGAATTTGGAACCAAACTCATCATCACCTTCGACAAGCAATCAGTCGCCAACAAAACTTTGCAGATGTCCGCCGATGTCAGACTCCTGAATACCAACCTGGACAACTAGTCTGGCTTTCTACCAAAGACATTCGTCTACGTCAACCCTGTCGGAAATTAAATCCCAAGTATATCGGACCATTCCCTATAGAGAGACAGATCAACCCAGTAACCTATAAACTTCATCTCCCGGCTCAACTTCGGATCCATTCCTCATTCCATGTATACCTCCTGAAACCTTATCATCCAGCTGTGCCCAGTTCCACTACAGAACCAACTCCAGCAGAAAATTCCCCAATACCTCCTATTGAACCAGACTCCATCTACTCAGTTAAAGAAATTTTGGACTCTCGACGTCGAGGTGGGCAACTTGAGTATTTAATTGATTGGTTAGGATATGGACCAGAGGAGAGGTGTTGGATACCTCGGAAAGACATCCTCGATCCCACTATGCTCTCTGAATTCCACGCTCGGCACCCACAGAAACCTGCACCACGACCCAGAGGTAGACCACCACGACGCCGAGGTCCACGGTCCGCTGGCGCGGACTCTGGAGGGGGGGGTAATGTCAGGAACCAATCAGGTGCTGCTTCTCACACCACACCACGATCGCTCTCTCCAGATTTCTAATCACTTGCACCTGTTCCAATCAGCGTTCAGTTCCATATAAACACCCAGTTCAGAATCAGTCTTTGTCGAGTCCCCAACAGGAACAGAAGCATACAAGTCTCAAGAAGTCTCTTACTCTACCTACACCAGTCAAGTAACGTATACTCACCTGAAAAGATACTAACCTCTATGTCCATGTTCTGATGTTCCCAGAAATCGCTGCTGAATCCAAGTTTCCTGATTCCTTGTTTTCTTTCTGAGTCTCGTTACTGGTGGAAACATTTGAAAGAGAAAGGACGAGTATCACTGAACTGTGTCAGTTTGACTGTGGATAAATGGAAGAGGATCTACAAACCTTGAATCCTTCACGTTAAGTTATCCTCATCGTATTCACCTCTGAAACTTGAGAAAACTCACCATTGAACTTAATGCACTAAAATAAAGCGTTGTTCCTATTCACTTACCTCTGTCTCCGAGTCTGTATCCTGACAACATTAATATAATCTGTTTTATTTTACATGGAGCGGGTCACCTCATGGGGGCGGCCATGTTAAGATCACATGACCAGCTGAATACTACTAACTTCAATAATTAATCAAATAATGTAATAAATTAATAATTAATGACTGCTAATTGTGCCATTGATCAGTTCAACTGATGAGTGTTCAGGAAACAGTCTTTAACCTTTAATTTACTGCTGTGTTATGAATAAATGTATTGCTCATATTTATAATACAATATAATTAATAACACTAAAATGATGCAACAAGCAAAGATGATTGTTTATGAGTAATATAATTATCATTAATATAAGCAGTGTCTTATAATCATGTGTTTTCTGTGTCTGTAGGTCTGAGAGAGATCGGTGTAGAGGATCCTGTTGTGTTCTTGATTTCTAGTTGGTTTCTCAACAGCTATGATTTGAATTCACTGCATGAGAGGATGGAGACTGAACTCCCACAACACAAGAGACATGTGCTGATGTTGACTGTACCAAATATCACAACAGAGATTATTGACAGAAAGAAGAAAGCTCTAGAGAAAAACATTTCAAGATTAGCTTTATTATCAGCTGGTGTGGCTGCACTTCCTGTTCCTGGTCTTTCATTTGCTGGAGATGTAGGTCTCTTAGTATATGAGATACAAAAGTACAAGACTGCATTTGGTCTGGATGATGAATCTCTGAAGAGGATCAGTGAAAGATCTGGGAAGAGTATTGAGATTATAATGGGTGAGATGAATTCAATTGTGTGTAAAGAAATAACCACTGCTTCAATTACACTTCTGCTGAGACAAAGCTCTGTTCTTGCAGCAGGAGAAACTGTTGAGAGTGTTCTTAGTTTTATACCTATTATAGGTACTGTTGTGGCTGCAGGATTGTCTTTTGTGACAGTTTTATACATGCTGAAGAAAGTACTGAAAGAAATAGCTGAAGATGGCAGGAATGTGCTTCAGGCATCAATGAATAATCCAATGTAATTAAATCAGACGGATTTTAGGCTCCAGCAGCTTCATTTCTACCAGCGTTCATCACTGTTCTATTGTTCTACACTATTTGATCACTTTTAATATATATTATAATTGTAATAATCGATATGACTCTAATTTCTTTATAATAGTAAAAAATCAATATAACATCAGTAAAATAATCTCACAATAATAAAATGAGATTATAACAACAGGAAAATGTGAGAAACTTTGACATTTTTAATGGTTATTTTTTAAACTTGTTAATAATGATTGTGTAACTGCTTGTATTCACAGAACTGTGTTGATTTATGTGTACATGATCATATACTCCACTGATTATAGAGGAATAATTCAAGTTATCCAGTGAAACTAGTTTATAAATGGGATAGTTATCTGTTCACATAAATGTTGGCCTTGATTATCAGATGTCTCTTTATTTGTCTGTCTATTGTGTATTTTTTAACTGAGAAAATCAATTATAATAAAGTATAAAGTACCATAAATAATACCTGACTATGTGGAGTTTGTTGCCTTTAAAACGTTAAAATAGTTAGGATGATTGGATTAGGATTGGTAACACTCTAGAGTTTAGGGCGAGTTCCTAAACCTGTATACTTCATTTGCAGAACTATTCAAATGCATAGATGCTAATCCAATCATCAATCACTATTTAACTTACAATAGAGAGAACAGGACTGTCAGGAATGTCTTGCTGGAAAACTCTGTTTAACAGCTGATATAATCATCATCTGTACCTCAAATGCTAAATGCAATCTACTCCACTTTCTCAGTTTATATACGATTGTATTGAACCTAGATTTAACTTTTTATAAATTTGTAATACAACATATGTTGTCTTTGTTTGGACACATTTTCTAAGCCATATATAAGTTGTATAAATGGAGATAAAAACAAATACAATAGAGATGACTGAACATCACATTATAAGTGGAGATTAAAACAAATGAGTTTGTCACCTGAAGATGACACTGTATCCCTCTAATTATCTTGTGTAAATAGCAGCATTTTATTCTCACACTTAAAATACACAAAATATTGTCTTAAATGTACTCTGACTTCACTAAATTTGCCTAGACTTGAATGTTATCGACACTGCCCCTGTAAAAATGAATAGATCCTCCAGACACCCTATAAAGTGGCCTCAAATATCCTGTTCATGTACTCAAAAACTATTTCAGTGGGAAGAAATAAGACACATAATCCTGCATTTGTTTTTCCTTCCTGTCTCTCATAGTATTTTTTAAAGTAAATGGCATTAAATACTGCAATAACACTGAATCAATAACATCTCAAACACTTCCTCCCCTCCCTTCCGCTAAAAACTCATAACCCACGTGACTTATTAGTAAAGCTTTTCTTGTGTATATATAGAAGATTCACACACATGCAGATACCTCAGAGTGTTGCTGTGGATATTTCCTCTTTTCAAGCCCTTCACAAGGTGAATAAACACTTTTAACTTTCAAATAAAATAAAAATGTGTGTATTTATTTCAATTTCATTGAAATCTTGATGTTTGTATTATAGTGCAACTGAAATGTTAATCTGTATTCAATTCAATCTTTAACAAATACCTTCATTTCTCTCATTTATATCTTCATAGACTATAGGGCGACATTATCATTTGTAATCAATCAAATATTTCTCAGTTAGCACGTCATAAATGTTCCTTTATTTACTTTAAACAAGTCATCAAACACAACTCTACAAGTGTTAAAACATATGTGTGTTGGCACTGAAGTTTAAACTGGACCTGATTGACACAACCGACCCAGAAAACTGGGGGGGGCAGGGGTTCACGTGATATGAGCGTGAAGTGATCATCTGTGATCTGCAACTGCTTTCGAGTCCTTGAAGTACATTTAACGTGCGAGTAAGGGCAGCCAGTGGATAAGATGGTGCCCCCCATGGAGTTGGTGCCCCTACACAGACTGTTAGGTGCGGCGGTTCTGGGTTTAACCATGGATTTAACCAAAAAATAATAATATTTGTCCTGCATAAATTGAGATTTTGTCCAATATATTAGATGAAATCATGTATTTCATATATTCATAATCATATATTTGCTCATTCACACGGTCTCTCCACACTCCCTTTCCATTTCTTCGTTCTTTGATTTACACTTTGCATTTATTGATGTTATAAGGTTTGTAACATCACTAAAACAATGTTAGAGCTCCATAACGTCAGGCCTATTGCTTATTTAGCAGATTCCTAAACCAGCAGGTCATGACGCGCATTCTGGGTTGAGCGAGCGGCACCGAGCGGCCTGAGAGAGAGGAATCTTCAAAAAGATGCTCTCTGCTCAGGTGAAATTATCACTGCTCCACTCACAGCTCTGCGCTCACTCCGCTCCACTCACATGTTCTGTGCTCACTCCACTCCACTCACATGTTCTGTGCTCACTCCGCTCCGCTCACATGTTCTGTGCTCACTCCGCTCCGCTCACAGCTCTGTGCTCACTCCGCTCCGCTCACATGTTCTGTGCTCACTCCGCTCCGCTCACATGTTCTGTGCTCACTCCGCTCCACTCACTGCTCTGTGCTCACTCCGCTCCACTCACATGTTCTGTGCTCACTCCGCTCCACTCACTGCTCTGTGCTCACTCCGCTCCGCTCACATGTTCTGTGCTCACTCCGCTCCACTCACATGTTCTGTGCTCACTCCGCTCCACTCACAGCTCTGTGCTCACTCCGCTCCACTCACATGTTCTGTGCTCACTCCGCTCCACTCACATGTTCTGTGCTCACTCCGCTCCCCTCACTGCTCTGTGCTCACTCCGCTCCACTCACATGTTCTGTGCTCACTCCACTCCGCTCACATGCTCTGGTAGAAAGGCAGAAACAAAGATTTGTATATATTCATATTTTTTTTTTTTTATAAATATTTACTGCCTAAAATAATGTTTTGATATTTTTTTTACTTTTTCATTTTTGTTGTTTTATGACATTTTGTGCCATATATTGTTTTACTTTTATAAACTGGGGCAAGTTGTCACTGAAGGTCAACATGTGTTCAATGAACTGTATCTTTATTCCTGGTCAATAATGGTGAAAATGTTCAATAGCTGTTTTGTAGTCAAGACTTCAAAGTTTTGACTAGACAGAAATTGACTTTCAGTCAAACGTATTTACTGCAGTACAGTGTGACAACTAGCCCTTATCTGCACTATAAACTGTATATGAAGGTAGCCTGATATTTCTGTTATTAATATCTAGTGTCTCATGATTCAAACAGACCTGTAAAGAGTCATGAATCAGAAATGGTCAAAAATGGAAATCAACAGATAACATGCCGAGATTAAATGTGTGAAAATAAAATGTAGAGCTAAGAATGAATATGAAGTAAACAATACTGTAATTTTGTCTGTAGAGAACTGAACTGAAACAGATCTAATTGCATTATATTATATTATATTTGATATTAATTATATTATATATTGGCCTCAGGAACTGAACTTGAGACCAAACCTTTAGCTTCCTCTAATCCATGTTACTGTGGTGATATATAGTCTATAGTCTATAATAAAAGATAAAGAGTTTGTGTGGATCATCATCTGTTTACACTTCTGTCTAAGTTTCTTTTTTACTTTGATAGGAAAAACAAATCACATCTTCATCTACTATCATTACTTTGGTGTTGAGAATATAACTGATTGTGACGCTTGCTCTGAAGTGTAAAGGTAAGAACAAGTTCCCTATCTGTCACTCACTCAACATTGTTTCAATGTAGTGACACTAGGGGTCGCTCTTGGGAGCCCCAAACACCTCTGACCTTTGAGAAAAGGCGAATGGGAATCGGAATTTGCATGTCAGTCCCCAGGACATATGAGTACAGGAGCTGGCTCACAACCACTCATTCAGCTTTTTTCTTCAGAGCCGAGTGGTGTTAAACAGCGAGTTCCACTGCCGTTCCATTTACCTCACTGTGAACAAGCATATGCTGTTGGATATATGGCGCATTTCGGTGGCTTTCTCTCCCTCTGCACGATTGATGCAGAGTACGCCCCTGGGCGCTTCGACAGCTAAAAGACTATATTTCCTGTGCCAGAAAAGTTTCCTGACTAAAAGAGCGCACACTGATGGATTGATGTAGTCTTTTTAAAGATGCCTTTCCGTCTTTGTGTAATTGCTGGATGCGGTCATTATCTCTCCACTTCTGATGGCCCAATCGCTGCCTCACGTGTCTGGGCCATAGTCACTTTAAAGCAGCATTTGCGGATGGTTCGTGTTCTCATTGTGAGAACATGGCCATGGCAACGTTGCGGTCAAGCTTTCCTTCTTTCGGGTGAAAGCTGCTCCAGCCACCCATGCTTCTACTACGGGTACGAGGACGGGATGGTTGGTGCTGGAGACAACTTGGGGACTCCAGTGGGAGTGGCCCTGCCAGGTAATACCACACAGACCTCCCATTTCCCAGCATGCTCGGTCGAGTTCTAGGATGAGACAGGCAGCTCGCCTCGGGGCCAGCGTGACATCTCTTTCGGATCTTGCAAGCAGGATGAATTTTCGATCGATGCATCAGAGAGTGATTTGGCGATGACAGATGCCGAGGACTGGACTGGGCTGCCACCTTCGGGTGTGCCCGCCCAGTCTGAGGCTGACGTGGAGCTGACTGCCATGCTTGCCTGGGCTGTCTCGAGTGTCAGGCTGGAGTGGAAACCTCCACCCGCCCCTGAGCCCTTGCGCTTGATGATTGGTTCCTGGGTTTGGAGCACTGCTCATGGCCTTCTTCTCGGAAGTGCATGAAAAACTGATGAGGTCATGGAGGACACCTTTCTCTGTCCGAACCGAACTCTCACTACCTTCGATGGCGGGGTGGCCAAGGGATATACGTAAATTCCTCAGATGGCTGGCGGAATCACCTGGGACTTCCCTCCAGGGCCTGTAGGACTACGTCGTCTCTGGCGACCAAAGCATACAGTGCTGCTGGACAGGCCGCCTCCGCCCTGCATGCCATGGCCCTCCTGCAAGTACACCAGGCCAAGGCACTAAAAGAGCTGCACATGGGTAGTGCTGATCCTGATGTGATGCAGGAGCTGTGCTCAGCGACCGATCTCGCCCTCCGGGCAATGAAGTTCACGGCACAGGCACTTGGGCAGGCGAAATCCACCTTGGTGGTTCAGGAAAGCCACCTATGTCTTGGTCAAGATGAAAGACGTCGAAAAGGTTTGTTTCCTGAATGCGCCTATCTACCTGACCGTCCTATTTGGTGACAACGTCGAGGACTTCGCCCAGCAGTTCTCGGCGGTGAAAAAACAGACGGAGGCGATTCAGCACATCTTGCCCTGGCACGGCTCAAGATCCCGCACCCCGTCTGCTCAACAAGGGCATCCCCCTGTGGCTGCAAAGACCCAGATGGCTCCTCCGCAGCCCGAGCCAAGTCCTCAGCCCCAGCATATAGCCCTCCGCAGGAAGCTGATGCCCCCCCGCCTCACATTCCAGTGCTAAGACCTTGAAGTAGGCTCCTAAGCACCCCTGTGACAGAAGAGGTCTGCCAGAACCCTGGAGCTGGTATCCAGACCATCCTGTCCCCCGTTGGAGGACCGGGAGGAGAATCTTGTGTTCCCTTTTGTTTTGTTTTCGCTGCACCCAAAACGGGCTGCGGTACTCACATTTTTAAAAAAAAAAAAAAGTGGTTTCCTCACTCCCTGGGCCACACAGCCGGTGTTTATGACTGCCGTTATCACAGTAATATTCATGTGCTGGAGCAATTCACATGATTTTTCACTGATGGATGTTTTTACTTTTAACAATGGGATTATTTCACTGTTTTATCTTACATTTGTTTTATCACATCACATGAGCCAGTTTATGTCTCTATGTGAAACTGCTTCTGTCATAAACACATGAACACACATCAACATGATCGTATGTTCCTGTTATAATTATAAAACTCGTAATAATGATTTTGTTCCACATATTTTCACATTTTCGGTGTATGTGCCTCCACATAGATTCTGAATAATCCTTTATGAGTTCTAGACAAACATGTGCATGTTAGTTTCATCTAGAATACACGAGTAGCAACTTGTTTATCTCAGTGAATATGTGGATTGAGACGTATTACGTTTCCTTAACGTTCCCAGAATGTTCGTCACAACAGGAAGCGACAAACACGGACGTGTGAAAGAGATTCAGATGAGTTGGAGAGGAAAATTAACGCGTTCATCTTTAATAACGTGTTGCTCAATCCACATTGAACACGGGATAATTTGATCATGATTAATACAGTAATATTTCTGATGAACATTACTGAAGGAAAGTATCTGCTGTGGATGTGAATGTTGAGTGTTAAAACTGATTTATTAAACTGAAAGTGAATCAAGGACAGATCGGTGAAATGGCGTCTAAACATGTTTCTGAGGATTTCTCTTGTCCTGTGTGCGATGACATTTTTACAAATCCTGTTTTCCTGTCCTGTGGTCACAGTGTGTGTGAAGAGTGTATTCAGAAGTTTTGGGAAAGTAAAGAATCTAAAGAATGTCCAGTTTGCAGAAGAAGATCGACAAGGGAAAATCTTCCACCAAATTTCGCTTTGAAGAAGTTGTGTGAGATTTTCAGGACAGACAAAACTCACAAAGATGTGATCCGTAATAAGGTCAAATACATTCAAATCATTATGACAATACCAATATAGAGCAAAATATCCTACAGACACAGTTAAAGTTGTTTTTATATTGGATATTTGTTACGCATTCAATCCTTCCTTTCACATTAATTGTATGTAATCGCAAAATACTGTCGGTTCATGCTGTGTCTCATTCAGATAACACTATAAATCATGATTGCAAAAGTAATTATTATGTTTCCGATAAATGTCATTGTTTTAAGCATCAAAAGTAAAAAACGCAAAACAGCGTAACATCAAGGGCAATCCGAATTAGGGAGAGTCTCAAAAGTGAAAAATGCACAAATATCAGTTAAGAGATTCATTATTCCATGGATACATTAAAAAGATATGTAATATGTAATGTTTATGTTAGTTAAAAAATTCTTATGATTTCAATTTCTGTTCTAACTATTTAATGTAAACTGAATCCTTTAATGAAGTAAATCTATTTAACTTTCTGGCTTTCTATCACCTGCTACATATCTTACACAGATTTGTTTGTGGAAATCTGATTTTGTGTATGTATTTATTTATTTTTGAAAATCCATATAGGCCTAACTTGCGGGTCATGTGACCTGATGACGTCAGACCACCTGTTATATTTTCACACATGTCTTACGTGACCAAAAAAATCAATTAATAATAATAAATAAACAAAAACACGTCTTTCATAACCAGGAAGTTATATGGATTTGAAAAAAAAAAAGAAAAATCATTAATAAAAAAAAATAATAGAGTAATTTGGATTCCAAAATCAAAGTCATGTAAGGTGGAAAGGTGTTGTGTATACATGTGTTATAGGAGGTCTTACATGCATTTATTTCTGTTAGTTACAAGTTAAATGCAATTTCAGTTACATTACATAGTTACATAGAGAATAAGCCATTTATGGCTTTAAATGTTTGTTTTTCTACACAGTTTAATCTATTTATATTATCTAACATATCCTCTTCTGCCATTACATACAAAGGGGAAAAAATAAAACTTTCTTCACTGTTCATAACATACTGTATTTTAGTACTTTATATAACGTATTTCTATTAGATTTGCAGTACGTATGTGTGTATGTGTGTATGTATGAATGTGTGTGTCAGTGTGTCTGTGTGTATGTGTGTATGTATGAATATGTATAATTATTTTTTTTATTTGTATCTATGTCTTGCTGCTGTTTTGTATTGTGTACTGGAAGCTTCTGTCACAAGACAAATTCCTTGTGTGTGTAAGTATACTTGGCAATAAAGCTGATTCTGATATTTTAGACATTTCCATTGAGGCAAAGAATTGTGGGTTGTGAGTGCCCACGAAGGGTACACCTCATGCATCCTCTGAATTACCATGAAAGAAGGTCGCATTCAAAGTGTCCAACTCGCTTTTCTGAAACGAGACAGCCTAGATGACGCATGCAACTGAGAAATACGACCTCCGGAGGACCCATCCTTCCAAACTTTAAACTATTAAAGTTAGTAAATAGGGTCTTGGTTAGTGAATATCCAGCTTAGTTATTTAATCATTTAATGTGCGTTTGCAATGTGTTAATTATTTGAATCCTCCGACTTGCCGTAGATACCTCAAACACGATAGAGGAGTATGGAAAGCCAAGAGGGTCAGAATTCACGTGTTTTGTATCACCATATTAAGCTTTGAAATGCTGTTTTCTAAACGGTGTAAAGTGTTAAGTGTTACATAAACGCTGTACGCATTAATTTGCTCATGTACATAACTCCTCCTCTATCACGTTACTTAGGAAACATGGCAAACTTGCTCAATCTACACTGATATGGGATGCAACTGCAACTCCGTAACTCCACTTTTCCAATCTGTTTGGATCTCAGTGAGAATCGGAACACAAAACTTCAAAGCTCATGAGTATCTTAAACGTGTTCAGTTTGAGCGCTATGATTTCTTCATCATCATCGCTTCAGATCGTTTCAGAGAATGTCACACTGACCTGGTCAAAGAGATCAAGAGAATGAAGAAGAATTTCTATTTTGTTCGTTCCAAGATTGACTTCAGTATTGAAGCTGAAAGAAGAAATGAACAATTGGATGAGAAAAAGACGCTGGACAAAATACGAGGGAACTGTGTTAAAGGTTTGTTTCTGATGTTTATTACATGACAGTGTTTTGTGACTTCTGACTAGTTTAAAGTGAAGTGTGTACTTTATTCACTGTTGAACTCATTTCTTGAATCCCAGTTTAAAGCTGCACTCAGTAATTATCATTATTTAAAGGAATAGTACTTTCATAAATCTGTTTAAAATCATGTACACTCACATGAAGATTTCATCAGTACATTTGTCAGGAACCAATCAGGTGCTGCTTCTCACACCACACCACGATCGCTCTCTCCAGATTTCTAATCACTTGCACCTGTTCCAATCAGCGTTCAGTTCCATATAAACACCCAGTTCAGAATCAGTCTTTGTCGAGTCCCCAACAGGAACAGAAGCATACAAGTCTCAAGAAGTCTCTTACTCTACCTACACCAGTCAAGTAACGTATACTCACCTGAAAAGATACTAACCTCTATGTCCATGTTCTGATGTTCCCAGAAATCGCTGCTGAATCCAAGTTTCCTGATTCCTTGTTTTCTTTCTGAGTCTCGTTACTGGTGGAAACATTTGAAAGAGAAAGGACGAGTATCACTGAACTGTGTCAGTTTGACTGTGGATAAATGGAAGAGGATCTACTCACCTTGAATCCTTCACGTTAAGTTATCCTCATCGTATTCACCTCTGAAACTTGAGAAAACTCACCATTGAACTTAATGCACTAAAATAAAGCGTTGATCCTATTCACTTACCTCTGTCTCCGAGTCTGTATCCTGACAGAAGACTCGACCAGCAAAAAAAAAGAGGTGAAGAAAATGACTTCCAGGCAAGCTTCAGCGCCGGATACGAATCTCATACAACCTACCGTCGCTGCTACAAGTCCCATACATGTCACCGCTGCCGCGACAAATCCATTGTTTAACACCAGTCAGCACTTCCATGAACGCCGCTTCTTCTATTACTTGCTTCGCTGTTCCACCATCGCGTCCAGCGCCATTCTCTGGTCGGGCGGAAGATTGCAATGGATTTCTGTTACAATGTTCACTTGCTCTGGAACAACAAGCTCAACTATATCCAACTGAACGGTCTAAAGTGGCATTTATTATCCAGCAATTATCCGGATCAGCCTTAAGATGGGCTGAGACATTATGGATGAAAGAATCAGCTGTGACAACGTCTGTTATGAATTTCGCGAAACACTTCAGAGAAGTTTTCGGTCGTCCAATTGAAGATTCCTCTTTCGGTGATCAGTTGTTGCAGTTACGTCAAGGGAAGAAGTCTGTTTCTGAGTGTTCTTTAGAATTTCGTACTCTAGCCTCCAACAGTGGGTGGAACGAAAAAGCGCTCCTCTCAGTTTATCGCCGTGGACTGAATCCTGCCTTACGTCTTCAGTTGGCGATTTATGATGACAGCTTAGGAATAGAGAAATTTATCCAGCAGGCCATTCGTGTGCAACAACGATCCCAAGATTGTTATCAAGACAATCTGTATTGTCATTCCACAATTCCACAAGTTATCATGAGTTCCACTTCAGAGGATCAATCAGAAAGAATGCATGTTGACACCTCTCGACTTTCCCAGACTGAACGTTCTCGACGTAAGGAGTTGAAATTATGCATGTACTGTGGTGCCAAGGGTCATTTTAGACTTACCTGTCCAATACGACCAGAACGACTGATGGTAAGCTCCGTCCAAGACAGTTCTATTATATCCACACCCCTCACGATTCCTGTTATCCTGAAATCTCGAAACACCTATGTATCTGTAACAGCCATCATCGACTCTGGGTCAGCGGGGAATTTCATTTCAGGTTGACTCTGTAAAGAACTCAAGCTCCGGAAGATCAACACCCCCAAGCCCTACTCCGTCTACGCCGTAACAGGTGAGCAGATTAATAAGGGGCATGTAACTTCCCAGATAAAACCCATCCAGTTGTGGGTTGAGAACAAACACCAGGAAATGTTCGAACCTTTTGTTCTGCAGAATAGTCAGACGGATATAATCCTAGGTCGTCCATGGTTAATTCTTCATCAACCCACCATCAATTGGCAGACTGGGAAGATCAAGAGATGGGGTTGTGATTGTTCCCTGAGTGAAACCCCACCTCCAAACTCCTCCAGTGTCCAAAAGTCCAAAGAAATGACTGTTAACTCTACATCCATAGAAAGTCCAAAGGAAAACCTGTCCACGAATATTCCCTCTTGTTACTCCTCGTTCTCTGACATTTTTAATCCAGTTGCTGCTTCCCAGTTACCTCCCCATCGACCATGGGATTGTGCCATTGATCTGAAACCTGGAGCATCTATTCCCAAGGGTCGAATATATTCATTATCAATCCCTGAACAAGATTCAATGCGGAAATACATCGAAGAAGCTTTACAACAAGGTTACATCCGCCCGTCTACATCCCCTGCCGCAGCTAGTTTCTTTTTTGTTCCCAAGAAGGACGGGGGCCTGAGACCATGTATCGATTACAGAGCTCTGAACCAAATTACAGTGAAATTCAGTTACCCACTACCACTTATCCCTTCACCTCTGGAACAACTCAAAGGAGCTAAAGTCTTCACCAAATTGGACCTAAGAAGCGCTTACAATCTGATCCGAATTAGAAAGGGTGATGAGTGGAAGACGGCATTCATAACTCCTGCTGGGCACTACGAATATCTTGTCATGCCGTACGGATTGGTAAACGCCCCTTCGGTCTTCCAGAGTTTCATGGATGAAGTACTTCGGGATTTCTTGGGAAAATTTGTGTTAGTGTATATCGACGACATCCTAATTTTCTCCAAAAACATAGTGGAACATCAACATCAGGTATCTCAGGTACTCCAAAGACTCCGTGAGTTCACCTTGTTTCTAAAGGCCGAGAAGTGTTCCTTCCATCAGACCAGTGTCGAGTTTCTGGGTTTTCACCTCAGTGAAAGAGGAGTAGAAATGAATACTCAGAAAACAGAGACCATCCTGTCCTGGCCAACTCCCAATTCAGTTAAAGAACTTCAGAGATTCCTAGGTTTCGCAAATTTCTACCGACGATTTATACATCAATACAGCCTGCTGACTGCTCCTCTAACCTCACTGCTAAAGGGAAAACCCAAGACACTTCTTTGGACCCCAGAAGCAGAAGGAGCCTTTAAGTCACTAAAGGCTGGATTCACCACTGCACCCTTGCTTCATCACCCAGATCCTGAAAAGGTATTCGTAGTGGAAGTAGACGCCTCCACTACAGGAGTAGGAGCAATCTTGTCCCAATACTCAGCTAATTCTTTCGAAACCATACCCTGTGCATTCTTCTCAAGAAAGCTATCAGCTGCAGAAAGCAATTACGATATCGGAAATCGGGAACTCTTGGCTGTAAAACTTGCCTTGGAAGAATGGAGACATTGGCTGGAAGGGGCCAAACATCCATTTATTGTACTCACCGATCATAAAAACCTCCAGTATTTAAGAGATGCCAAGAGATTGAACCCACGTCAGGCTAGATGGGCCCTTTTCTTCACCCGTTTTCACTTCACAATTTCATACCATCCCGGTTCAAAGAATACTAGAGCAGATGCTCTCTCTCGTATCCATGCCCCTGAAAATCCAATTGAAGAACCTGAACCCATCTTACCCGAAAAGCTATTTGTCAACCCAATCCTTTGGGAGATCAATGAACAACTCCTTGAACTGTCACGACGGGAACCCAGAGTCCCAGGATGTCCCCCCGACAAGATTTATGTACCTGAAGATTACCGTAATTCCTTGATTTCATCAGCACATTCCTCGGTAGGCACAGGTCATCCCGGAGTAAGTAAAACTACATCTACTCTCCAACTCAAGTATTGGTGGCCCAATATGCAGAGAGACATAACAACATTTATCCAAGGTTGTATTCCCTGTGCCATGTCAAATGTTCCCAGACATCTACCAGTGGGTAAGCTAATGCCTCTTCCTGTCCCACTTAGACCTTGGTCTCACATCGGGGTAGACTTTGTTACTGATCTTCCTGTTTCAGATGGAAACACTTGTATCCTCGTGGCCATCGATCGTTTCTCCAAGGCATGTAAATTAATTCCTCTGAAGAATCTTCCCACCGCCTTTGTCACTGCAGAGCTGTTAATGGAACATGTCTTTCGAAACTTCGGTATACCAGAGGATATCGTGTCCGACAGGGGACCTCAATTCACCTCCCGGGTATGGCGTGCCTTCTTCTCTCTAATGAATGTTACAGTAAGTCTCTCATCAGGGTACCATCCACAAACTAACGGCCAAACTGAACGAAAGATCCAAGATGTCGGACGATTCTTGCGTACGTTCTGCCACTCCAACCAAAACATCTGGAGTCGGTATTTAATTTGGGCAGAGTACGCACAAAATTCTCTCAGACAGACATCTACGCAGCTTACTCCTTTCCAATGTGTTTTAGGTTATCAACCTCCATTGTTTCCTTGGTCCGGTGAACCCTCAGAAATTCCAGCGGTAGATAAATGGTTCAGAGAGAGTGAAAGAATTTGGAACCAAACTCATCATCACCTTCGACAAGCAATCAGTCGCCAACAAAACTTTGCAGATGTCCGCCGATGTCAGACTCCTGAATACCAACCTGGACAACTAGTCTGGCTTTCTACCAAAGACATTCGTCTACGTCAACCCTGTCGGAAATTAAATCCCAAGTATATCGGACCATTCCCTATAGAGAGACAGATCAACCCAGTAACCTATAAACTTCATCTCCCGGCTCAACTTCGGATCCATTCCTCATTCCATGTATACCTCCTGAAACCTTATCATCCAGCTGTGCCCAGTTCCACTACAGAACCAACTCCAGCAGAAAATTCCCCAATACCTCCTATTGAACCAGACTCCATCTACTCAGTTAAAGAAATTTTGGACTCTCGACGTCGAGGTGGGCAACTTGAGTATTTAATTGATTGGTTAGGATATGGACCAGAGGAGAGGTGTTGGATACCTCGGAAAGACATCCTCGATCCCACTATGCTCTCTGAATTCCACGCTCAGCACCCACAGAAACCTGCACCACGACCCAGAGGTAGACCACCACGACGCCGAGGTCCACGGTCCGCTGGCGCGGACTCTGGAGGGGGGGGTAATGTCAGGAACCAATCAGGTGCTGCTTCTCACACCACACCACGATCGCTCTCTCCAGATTTCTAATCACTTGCACCTGTTCCAATCAGCGTTCAGTTCCATATAAACACCCAGTTCAGAATCAGTCTTTGTCGAGTCCCCAACAGGAACAGAAGCATACAAGTCTCAAGAAGTCTCTTACTCTACCTACACCAGTCAAGTAACGTATACTCACCTGAAAAGATACTAACCTCTATGTCCATGTTCTGATGTTCCCAGAAATCGCTGCTGAATCCAAGTTTCCTGATTCCTTGTTTTCTTTCTGAGTCTCGTTACTGGTGGAAACATTTGAAAGAGAAAGGACGAGTATCACTGAACTGTGTCAGTTTGACTGTGGATAAATGGAAGAGGATCTACTCACCTTGAATCCTTCACGTTAAGTTATCCTCATCGTATTCACCTCTGAAACTTGAGAAAACTCACCATTGAACTTAATGCACTAAAATAAAGCGTTGTTCCTATTCACTTACCTCTGTCTCCGAGTCTGTATCCTGACAACATTAATATAATCTGTTTTATTTGACATGGAGCGGGTCACCTCATGGGGGCGGCCATGTTAAGATCACATGACCAGCTGAATACTACTAACTTCAATAATTAATCAAATAATGTAATAAATTAATAATTAATGACTGCTAATTGTGCCATTGATCAGTTCAACTGATGAGTGTTCAGGAAACAGTCTTTAACCTTTAATTTACTGCTGTGTTATGAATAAATGTATTGCTCATATTTATAATACAATATAATTAATAACACTAAAATGATGCAACAAGCAAAGATGATTGTTTATGAGTAATATAATTATCATTAATATAAGCAGTGTCTTATAATCATGTGTTTTCTGTGTCTGTAGGTCTGAGAGAGATCGGTGTAGAGGATCCTGTTGTGTTCTTGATTTCTAGTTGGTTTCTCAACAGCTATGATTTTAATTCACTGCATGAGAGGATGGAGACTGAACTCCCACAACACAAGAGACATGTGCTGATGTTGACTGTACCAAATATCACAACAGAGATTATTGACAGAAAGAAGAAAGCTCTAGAGAAAAACATTTCAAGATTAGCTTTATTATCAGCTGGTGTGGCTGCACTTCCTGTTCCTGGTCTTTCATTTGCTGTAGATGTAGGTCTCTTAGTATATGAGATACAAAAGTACAAGACTGCATTTGGTCTGGATGATGAATCTCTGAAGAGGATCAGTGTAAGATCTGGGAAGAGTATTGAGATTATAATGGGTGAGATGAATTCAATTGTGTGTAAAGAAATAACCACTGCTTCAATTACACTTCTGCTGAGACAAAGCTCTGTTCTTGCAGCAGGAGAAGCTGTTGAGAGTGTTCTTAGTTTTATACCTATTATAGGTACTGTTGTGGCTGCAGGATTGTCTTTTGTGACAGTTTTATACATGCTGAAGAAAGTACTGAAAGAAATAGCTGAAGATGGCAGGAATGTGCTTCAGGCATCAATGAATAATCCAATGTAATTAAATCAGACGGATTTTAGGCTCCAGCAGCTTAATTTCTACCAGCGTTCATCACTGTTCTATTGTTCTACACTATTTGATCACTTTTAATATATATTATAATTGTAATAATCGATATGACTCTAATTTCTTTATAATAGTAAAAAATCAATATAACATCAGTAAAATAATCTCACAATAATAAAATGAGATTATAACAACAGGAAAATGTGAGAAACTTTGACATTTTTAATGGTTATTTTTTAAACTTGTTAATAATGATTGTGTAACTGCTTGTATTCACAGAACTGTGTTGATTTATGTGTACATGATCATATACTCCACTGATTATAGAGAATAATTCAAGTTTTCCAGTGAAACTACTTTATAAATGGGATAGTTATCTGTTCACATAAATGTTGGCCTTGATTATCAGATGTCTCTTTATTTGTCTGTCTATTGTGTATTTTTTAACTGAGAAAATCAATTATAATAAAGTATAAAGTACCATAAATAATACCTGACTATGTGGAGTTTGTTGCCTTTAAAATGTTAAAATAGTTAGGATGATTGGATTAGGATTGGTAACACTCTAGAGTTTAGGGCGAGTTCCTAAACCTGTATACTTCATTTGCATAACTATTCAAATGCATAGATGCTAATCCAATCATCAATCACTATTTAACTTACAATAGAGAGAACAGGACTGTCAGGAATCTCTTGCTGGAAAACTCTGTTTAACAGCTGATATAATCATCATCTGTACCTCAAATGCTAAATGCAATCTACTCCACTTTCTCAGTTTATATACGATTGTATTGAACCTAGATTTAACTTTTTATAAATTTGTAATACAACATATGTTGTCTTTGTTTGGACACATTTTCTAAGCCATATATAAGTTGTATAAATGGAGATAAAAACAAATACAATAGAGATGACTGAACATCACATTATAAGTGGAGATTAAAACAAATGAGTTTGTCACCTGAAGATGACACTGTATCCCTCTAATTATCTTGTGTAAATAGCAGCATTTTATTCTCACACTTAAAATACACAAAATATTGTCTTAAATGTACTCTGACTTCACTAAATTTGCCTAGACTTGAATGTTATCGACACTGCCCCTGTAAAAATGAATAGATCCTCCAGACACCCTATAAAGTGGCCTCAAATATCCTGTTCATGTACTCAAAAACTATTTCAGTGGGAAGAAATAAGACACATAATCCTGCATTTGTTTTTCCTTCCTGTCTCTCATAGTATTTTTTAAAGTAAATGGCATTAAATACAGCAATAACACTGAATCAGTAACATCTCAAACACTTCCTCCCCTCCCTTCCGCTAAAAACTCATAACCCACGTGACTTATTAGAAAAGCTTTTCTTGTGTATATATAGAAGATTCACACACATGCAGATACCTCAGTGTGTTGCTGTGGATATTTCCTCTTTTCAAGCCCTTCACAAGGTGAATAAACACTTTTAACTTTCAAATAAAAAAAAATGTGTGTATTTATTTCAATTTCATTGAAATCTTGATGTTTGTATTATAGTGCAAGTGAAATGTTAATCTGTATTCAATTCAATCTTTAACAAATACCTTCATTTCTCTCATTTATATCTTCATAGACTATAGGGCGACATTATCATTTGTAATCAATCAAATATTTCTCAGTTAGCACGTCATAAATGTTCCTTTATTTACTTTAAACAAGTCATCAAACACAACTCTACAAGTGTTAAAACATATGTGTGTTGGCACTGAAGTTTAAACTGGACCTGATTGACACAACCGACCCAGAAAACTGGGGGGGGCAGGGGTTCACGTGATATGAGCGTGAAGTGATCATCTGTGATCTGCAACTGCTTTCGAGTCCTTGAAGTACATTTAACGTGCGAGTAAGGGCAGCCAGTGGATAAGATGGTGCCCCCCATGGAGTTGGTGCCCCTACACAGACTGTTAGGTGCGGCGGTTCTGGGTTTAACCATGGATTTAACCAAAAAATAATAATATTTGTCCTGCATAAATTGAGATTTTGTCCAATATATTAGATGAAATCATGTATTTCATATATTCATAATCATATATTTGCTCATTCACACGGTCTCTCCACACTCCCTTTCCATTTCTTCGTTCTTTGATTTACACTTTGCATTTATTGATGTTATAAGGTTTGTAACATCACTAAAACAATGTTAGAGCTCCATAACGTCAGGCCTATTGCTTATTTAGCAGATTCCTAAACCAGCAGGTCATGACGCGCATTCTGGGTTGAGCGAGCGGCACCGAGCGGCCTGAGAGAGAGGAATCTTCAAAAAGATGCTCTCTGCTCAGGTGAAATTATCACTGCTCCACTCACAGCTCTGCGCTCACTCCGCTCCACTCACATGTTCTGTGCTCACTCCGCTCCACTCACAGCTCTGCGCTCACTCCGCTCCACTCACATGTTCTGTGCTCACTCCGCTCCACTCACATGTTCTGTGCTCACTCCACTCCACTCACAGCTCTGCGCTCACTCCGCTCCACTCACATGTTCTGTGCTCACTCCACTCCACTCACATGTTCTGTGCTCACTCCGCTCCACTCACATGTTCTGTGCTCACTCCACTCCACTCACATGTTCTGTGCTCACTCCGCTCCACTCACAGCTCTGCGCTCACTCCGCTCCACTCACATGTTCTGTGCTCACTCCGCTCCGCTCACATGTTCTGTGCTCACTCCGCTCCGCTCACAGCTCTGTGCTCACTCCGCTCCGCTCACATGTTCTGTGCTCACTCCGCTCCGCTCACATGTTCTGTGCTCACTCCGCTCCGCTCACTGCTCTGTGCTCACTCCGCTCCGCTCACATGTTCTGTGCTCACTCCGCTCCGCTCACATGTTCTGTGCTCACTCCGCTCCACTCACTGCTCTGTGCTCACTCCGCTCCACTCACATGTTCTGTGCTCACTCCACTCCGCTCACATGCTCTGGTAGAAAGGCAGAAACAAAGATTTGTATATATTCATATTTTTTTTTTTTTATAAATATTTACTGCCTAAAATAATGTTTTGATATTTTTTTTACTTTTTCATTTTTGTTGTTTTATGACATTTTGTGCCATATATTGTTTTACTTTTATAAACTGGGGCAAGTTGTCACTGAAGGTCAACATGTGTTCAATGAACTGTATCTTTATTCCTGGTCAATAATGGTGAAAATGTTCAATAGCTGTTTTGTAGTCAAGACTTCAAAGTTTTGACTAGACAGAAATTGACTTTCAGTCAAACGTATTTACTGCAGTACAGTGTGACAACTAGCCCTTATCTGCACTATAAACTGTATATGAAGGTAGCCTGATATTTCTGTTATTAATATCTAGTGTCTCATGATTCAAACAGACCTGTAAAGAGTCATGAATCAGAAATGGTCAAAGATGGAAATCAACAGATAACATGCCGAGATTAAATGTGTGAAAATAAAATGTAGAGCTAAGAATGAACATGAAGTAAACAATACTGTAATTTTGTCTGTAGAGAACTGAACTGAAACAGATCTAATTGCATTATATTATATTATATTTGATATTAATTATATTATATATTGGCCTCAGGAACTGAACTTGAGACCAAACCTTTAGCTTCCTCTAATCCATGTTACTGTGGTGATATATAGTCTATAGTCTATAATAAAAGATAAAGAGTTTGTGTGGATCATCATCTGTTTACACTTCTGTCTAAGTTTCTTTTTTACTTTGATAGGAAAAACAAATCACATCTTCATCTACTATCATTACTTTGGTGTTGAGAATATAACTGATTGTGACGCTTGCTCTGAAGTGTAAAGGTAAGAACAAGTTCCCTATCTGTCACTCACTCAACATTGTTTCAATGTAGTGACACTAGGGGTCGCTCTTGGGAGCCCCAAACACCTCTGACCTTTGAGAAAAGGCGAATGGGAATCGGAATTTGCATGTCAGTCCCCAGGACATATGAGTACAGGAGCTGGCTCACAACCACTCATTCAGCTTTTTTCTTCAGAGCCGAGTGGTGTTAAACAGCGAGTTCCACTGCCGTTCCATTTACCTCACTGTGAACAAGCATATGCTGTTGGATATATGGCGCATTTCGGTGGCTTTCTCTCCCTCTGCACGATTGATGCAGAGTACGCCCCTGGGCGCTTCGACAGCTAAAAGACTATATTTCCTGTGCCAGAAAAGTTTCCTGACTAAAAGAGCGCACACTGATGGATTGATGTAGTCTTTTTAAAGTTGCCTTTCCGTCTTTGTGTAATTGCTGGATGCGGTCATTATCTCTCCACTTCTGATGGCCCAATCGCTGCCTCACGTGTCTGGGCCATAGTCACTTTAAAGCAGCATTTGCGGATGGTTCGTGTTCTCATTGTGAGAACATGGCCATGGCAACGTTGCGGTCAAGCTTTCCTTCTTTCGGGTGAAAGCTGCTCCAGCCACCCATGCTTCTACTACGGGTACGAGGACGGGATGGTTGGTGCTGGAGACAACTTGGGGACTCCAGTGGGAGTGGCCCTGCCAGGTAATACCACACAGACCTCCCATTTCCCAGCATGCTCGGTCGAGTTCTAGGATGAGACAGGCAGCTCGCCTCGGGACCAGCGTGACATCTCTTTCGGATCTTGCAAGCAGGATGAATTTTCGATCGATGCATCAGAGAGTGATTTGGCGATGACAGATGCCGAGGACTGGACTGGGCTGCCACCTTCGGGTGTGCCCGCCCAGTCTGAGGCTGACGTGGAGCTGACTGCCATGCTTGCCTGGGCTGTCTCGAGTGTCAGGCTGGAGTGGAAACCTCCACCCGCCCCTGAGCCCTTGCGCTTGATGATTGGTTCCTGGGTTTGGAGCACCGCTCATGGCCTTCTTCTCGGAAGTGCATGAAAAACTGATGAGGTCATGGAGGACACCTTTCTCTGTCCGAACCGAACTCTCACTACCTTCGATGGCGGGGTGGCCAAGGGATATACGTAAATTCCTCAGATGGCTGGCGGAATCACCTGGGACTTCCCTCCAGGGCCTGTAGGACTACGTCGTCTCTGGCGACCAAAGCATACAGTGCTGCTGGACAGGCCGCCTCCGCCCTGCATGCCACGGCCCTCCTGCAAGTACACCAGGCCAAGGCACTAAAAGAGCTGCACATGGGTAGTGCTGATCCTGATGTGATGCAGGAGCTGTGCTCAGCGACCGATCTCGCCCTCCGGGCAATGAAGTTCACGGCACAGGCACTTGGGCAGGCGAAATCCACCTTGGTGGTTCAGGAAAGCCACCTATGTCTTGGTCAAGATGAAAGACGTCGAAAAGGTTTGTTTCCTGAATGCGCCTATCTACCTGACCGTCCTATTTGGTGACAACGTCGAGGACTTCGCCCAGCAGTTCTCGGCGGTGAAAAAACAGACGGAGGCGATTCAGCACATCTTGCCCTGGCACGGCTCAAGATCCCGCACTCCGTCTGCTCAACAAGGGCATCCCCCTGTGGCCGCAAAGACCCAGATGGCTCCTCCGCAGCCCGAGCCAAGTCCTCAGCCCCAGCATATAGCCCTCCGCAGGAAGCTGATGCCCCCCCGCCTCACATTCCAGTGCTAAGACCTTGAATTAGGCTCCTAAGCACCCCTGTGACAGAAGAGGTCTGCCAGAACCCTGGAGCTGGTATCCAGACCATCCTGTCCCCCGTTGGAGGACCGGGAGGAGAATCTTGTGTTCCCTTTTGTTTTGTTTTCGCCGCACCCAAAACGGGCTGCGGTACTCCATCCATCCATCCATCCATCGTCAACCGCTTATCCTGGCTGCGGTACTCACATTTAAAAAAAAAAAAAAAAGTGGTTTCCTCACTCCCTGGGCCACACAGCCGGTGTTTATGACTGCCGTTATCACAGTAATATTCATGTGCTGGAGCAATTCACATGATTTTTCACTGATGGATGTTTTTACTTTTAACAATGGGATTATTTCACTGTTTTATCTTACATTTGTTTTATCACATCACATGAGCCAGTTTATGTCTCTATGTGAAACTGCTTCTGTCATAAACACATGAACACACATCAACATGATCGTATGTTCTTGTTATAATTATAAAACTCGTAATAATGATTTTGTTCCACATATTTTCACATTTTCGGTGTATGTGCCTCCACATAGATTCTGAATAATCCTTTATGAGTTCTAGACAAACATGTGCATGTTAGTTTCATCTAGAATACACGAGTAGCAACTTGTTTATCTCAGTGAATATGTGGATTGAGACGTATTACGTTTCCTTAACGTTCCCAGAATGTTCGTCACAACAGGAAGCGACAAACATGGACGTGTGAAAGAGATTCAGACGAGTTGGAGAGGAAAATTAACGCGTTCATCTTTAATAACGTGTTGCTCAATCCACATTGAACACGGGATAATTTGATCATGATTAATACAGTAATATTTCTGATGAACATTACTGAAGGAAAGTATCTGCTGTGGATGTGAATGTTGAGTGTTAAAACTGGATTATTAAACTGAAAGTGAATCAAGGACAGATCGGTGAAATGGCGTCTAAACATGTTTCTGAGGATTTCTCTTGTCCTGTGTGCTGTGACATTTTTACAAATCCTGTTTTCCTGTCCTGTGGTCACAGTGTGTGTGAAGAGTGTATTCAGAAGTTTTGGGAAAGTAAAGAATCTAAAGAATGTCCAGTTTGCAGAAGAAGATCGACAAGGGAAAATCTTCCACCAAATTTCGCTTTGAAGAAGTTGTGTGAGATTTTCAGGACAGACAAAACTCACAAAGATGTGATCCGTAATAAGGTCAAATACATTCAAATCATTATGACAATACCAATATAGAGCAAAATATCCTACAGACACAGTTAAAGTTGTTTTTATATTGGATATTTGTTACGCATTCAATCATTCATTTAACATTAATTGTATGTAATCGCAAAATACTGTCGGTTCAGGCTGTGTCTCATTCAGATAACACTATAAATCATGATTGCAAAAGTAATTATTATGTTTCCGATAAATGTCATTGTTTTAAGCATCAAAAGTAAAAAACGCAAAACAGCGTAACATCAAGGGCAATCCGAATTAGGGAGAGTCTCAAAAGTGAAAAATGCACAAATATCAGTTAAGAGATTCATTATTCCATGGATACATTAAAAAGATATGTAATATGTAATGTTTATGTTTGTTAAAAAATTCTTATGATTTCAATTTCTGTTCTAACTATTTAATGTAAACTGAATCCTTTAATGAAGTAAATCTATTTAACTTTCTGGCTTTCTATCACCTGCTACATATCTTACACAGATTTGTTTGTGGAAATCTGATTTTGTGTATGTATTTATTTATTTTTGAAAATCCATATAGGCCTAACTTGCGGGTCATGTGACCTGATGACGTCAGACCACCTGTTATATTTTCACACATGTCTTACGTGACCAAAAAAATCAATTAATAATAATAAATAAACAAAAACACGTCTTTCATAACCAGGAAGTTATATGGATTTGAAAAAAAAATGAAAAATCATTAATAAAAAAAAATAATAGAGTAATTTGGATTCCAAAATCAAAGTCATGTAAGGTGGAAAGGTGTTGTGTATACATGTGTTATAGGAGGTCTGACATGCATTTATTTCTGTTAGTTACAAGTTAAATGCAATTTCAGTTACATTACATAGTTACATAGAGAATAAGCCATTTATGGCTTTAAATGTTTGTTTTTCTACACAGTTTAATCTATTTATATTATCTAACATATCGTCTTCTGCCATTACATACAAAGGGGAAAAAATAAAACTTTCTTCACTGTTCATAACATACTGTATTTTAGTACTTTATATAACATATTTCTATTAGATTTGCAGTACGTATGTGTGTATGTGTGTATGTATGAATGTGTGTGTCAGTGTGTCTGTGTGTATGTGTGTATGTATGAATATGTATAATTATTTTTTTATTTGTATCTATGTCTTGCTGCTGTTTTGTATTGTGTACTGGAAGCTTCTGTCACAAGACAAATTCCTTGTGTGTGTAAGCATACTTGGCAATAAAGCTGATTCTGATATTTTAGACATTTCCATTGAGGCAAAGAATTGTGGGTTGTGAGTGCCCACGAAGGGTACACCTCATGCATCCTCTGAATTACCATGAAAGAAGGTCGCATTCAAAGTGTCCAACTCGCTTTTCTGAAACGAGACAGCCTGGATGACGCATGCAACTGAGAAATACGACCTCCGGAGGACCCATCCTTCCAAACTTTAAACTATTAAAGTTAGTAAATAGGGTCTTGGTTAGTGAATATCCAGCTTAGTTATTTAATCATTTAATGTGCGTTTGCAATGTGTTAATTATTTGAATCCTCCGACTTGCCGTAGATACCTCAAACACGATAGAGGAGTATGGAAAGCCAAGAGGGTCAGAATTCACGTGTTTTGTATCACCATATTAAGCTTTGAAATGCTGTTTTCTAAACGGTGTAAAGTGTTAAGTGTT
This sequence comes from Moxostoma hubbsi, assembly GCA_032164185.1. Taxonomy (NCBI): domain Eukaryota; kingdom Metazoa; phylum Chordata; class Actinopteri; order Cypriniformes; family Catostomidae; genus Moxostoma; species Moxostoma hubbsi. The sequence goes on from JAVLUX010000076.1 coordinate 1,034,400, forward strand.
ACATAAACGCTGTACGCATTAATTTGCTCATGTACATAACTCCTCCTCTATCACGTTACTTAGGAAACATGGCAAACTTGCTCAATCTACACTGATATGGGATGCAACTGCAACTCCGTAACTCCACTTTTCCAATCTGTTTGGATCTCAGTGAGAATCGGAACACAAAACTTCAAAGCTCATGAGTATCTTAAACGTGTTCAGTTTGAGCGCTATGATTTCTTCATCATCATCGCTTCAGATCGTTTCAGAGAATGTCACACTGACCTGGTCAAAGAGATCAAGAGAATGAAGAAGAATTTCTATTTTGTTCGTTCCAAGATTGACTTCAGTATTGAAGCTGAAAGAAGAAATGAACAATTGGATGAGAAAAAGACGCTGGACAAAATACGAGGGAACTGTGTTAAAGGTTTGTTTCTGATGTTTATTACATGACAGTGTTTTGTGACTTCTGACTAGTTTAAAGTGAAGTGTGTACTTTATTCACTGTTGAACTCATTTCTTGAATCCCAGTTTAAAGCTGCACTCAGTAATTATCATTATTTAAAGGAATAGTACTTTCATAAATCTGTTTAAAATCATGTACACTCACATGAAGATTTCATCAGTACATTTGTCAGGAACCAATCAGGTGCTGCTTCTCACACCACACCACGATCGCTCTCTCCAGATTTCTAATCACTTGCACCTGTTCCAATCAGCGTTCAGTTCCATATAAACACCCAGTTCAGAATCAGTCTTTGTCGAGTCCCCAACAGGAACAGAAGCATACAAGTCTCAAGAAGTCTCTTACTCTACCTACACCAGTCAAGTAACGTATACTCACCTGAAAAGATACTAACCTCTATGTCCATGTTCTGATGTTCCCAGAAATCGCTGCTGAATCCAAGTTTCCTGATTCCTTGTTTTCTTTCTGAGTCTCGTTACTGGTGGAAACATTTGAAAGAGAAAGGACGAGTATCACTGAACTGTGTCAGTTTGACTGTGGATAAATGGAAGAGGATCTACTCACCTTGAATCCTTCACGTTAAGTTATCCTCATCGTATTCACCTCTGAAACTTGAGAAAACTCACCATTGAACTTAATGCACTAAAATAAAGCGTTGATCCTATTCACTTACCTCTGTCTCCGAGTCTGTATCCTGACAGAAGACTCGACCAGCAAAAAAAAAGAGGTGAAGAAAATGACTTCCAGGCAAGCTTCAGCGCCGGATACGAATCTCATACAACCTACCGTCGCTGCTACAAGTCCCATACATGTCACCGCTGCCGCGACAAATCCATTGTTTAACACCAGTCAGCACTTCCATGAACGCCGCTTCTTCTATTACTTGCTTCGCTGTTCCACCATCGCGTCCAGCGCCATTCTCTGGTCGGGCGGAAGATTGCAATGGATTTCTGTTACAATGTTCACTTGCTCTGGAACAACAAGCTCAACTATATCCAACTGAACGGTCTAAAGTGGCATTTATTATCCAGCAATTATCCGGATCAGCCTTAAGATGGGCTGAGACATTATGGATGAAAGAATCAGCTGTGACAACGTCTGTTATGAATTTCGCGAAACACTTCAGAGAAGTTTTCGGTCGTCCAATTGAAGATTCCTCTTTCGGTGATCAGTTGTTGCAGTTACGTCAAGGGAAGAAGTCTGTTTCTGAGTGTTCTTTAGAATTTCGTACTCTAGCCTCCAACAGTGGGTGGAACGAAAAAGCGCTCCTCTCAGTTTATCGCCGTGGACTGAATCCTGCCTTACGTCTTCAGTTGGCGATTTATGATGACAGCTTAGGAATAGAGAAATTTATCCAGCAGGCCATTCGTGTGCAACAACGATCCCAAGATTGTTATCAAGACAATCTGTATTGTCATTCCACAATTCCACAAGTTATCATGAGTTCCACTTCAGAGGATCAATCAGAAAGAATGCATGTTGACACCTCTCGACTTTCCCAGACTGAACGTTCTCGACGTAAGGAGTTGAAATTATGCATGTACTGTGGTGCCAAGGGTCATTTTAGACTTACCTGTCCAATACGACCAGAACGACTGATGGTAAGCTCCGTCCAAGACAGTTCTATTATATCCACACCCCTCACGATTCCTGTTATCCTGAAATCTCGAAACACCTATGTATCTGTAACAGCCATCATCGACTCTGGGTCAGCGGGGAATTTCATTTCAGGTTGACTCTGTAAAGAACTCAAGCTCCGGAAGATCAACACCCCCAAGCCCTACTCCGTCTACGCCGTAACAGGTGAGCAGATTAATAAGGGGCATGTAACTTCCCAGATAAAACCCATCCAGTTGTGGGTTGAGAACAAACACCAGGAAATGTTCGAACCTTTTGTTCTGCAGAATAGTCAGACGGATATAATCCTAGGTCGTCCATGGTTAATTCTTCATCAACCCACCATCAATTGGCAGACTGGGAAGATCAAGAGATGGGGTTGTGATTGTTCCCTGAGTGAAACCCCACCTCCAAACTCCTCCAGTGTCCAAAAGTCCAAAGAAATGACTGTTAACTCTACATCCATAGAAAGTCCAAAGGAAAACCTGTCCACGAATATTCCCTCTTGTTACTCCTCGTTCTCTGACATTTTTAATCCAGTTGCTGCTTCCCAGTTACCTCCCCATCGACCATGGGATTGTGCCATTGATCTGAAACCTGGAGCATCTATTCCCAAGGGTCGAATATATTCATTATCAATCCCTGAACAAGATTCAATGCGGAAATACATCGAAGAAGCTTTACAACAAGGTTACATCCGCCCGTCTACATCCCCTGCCGCAGCTAGTTTCTTTTTTGTTCCCAAGAAGGACGGGGGCCTGAGACCATGTATCGATTACAGAGCTCTGAACCAAATTACAGTGAAATTCAGTTACCCACTACCACTTATCCCTTCACCTCTGGAACAACTCAAAGGAGCTAAAGTCTTCACCAAATTGGACCTAAGAAGCGCTTACAATCTGATCCGAATTAGAAAGGGTGATGAGTGGAAGACGGCATTCATAACTCCTGCTGGGCACTACGAATATCTTGTCATGCCGTACGGATTGGTAAACGCCCCTTCGGTCTTCCAGAGTTTCATGGATGAAGTACTTCGGGATTTCTTGGGAAAATTTGTGTTAGTGTATATCGACGACATCCTAATTTTCTCCAAAAACATAGTGGAACATCAACATCAGGTATCTCAGGTACTCCAAAGACTCCGTGAGTTCACCTTGTTTCTAAAGGCCGAGAAGTGTTCCTTCCATCAGACCAGTGTCGAGTTTCTGGGTTTTCACCTCAGTGAAAGAGGAGTAGAAATGAATACTCAGAAAACAGAGACCATCCTGTCCTGGCCAACTCCCAATTCAGTTAAAGAACTTCAGAGATTCCTAGGTTTCGCAAATTTCTACCGACGATTTATACATCAATACAGCCTGCTGACTGCTCCTCTAACCTCACTGCTAAAGGGAAAACCCAAGACACTTCTTTGGACCCCAGAAGCAGAAGGAGCCTTTAAGTCACTAAAGGCTGGATTCACCACTGCACCCTTGCTTCATCACCCAGATCCTGAAAAGGTATTCGTAGTGGAAGTAGACGCCTCCACTACAGGAGTAGGAGCAATCTTGTCCCAATACTCAGCTAATTCTTTCGAAACCATACCCTGTGCATTCTTCTCAAGAAAGCTATCAGCTGCAGAAAGCAATTACGATATCGGAAATCGGGAACTCTTGGCTGTAAAACTTGCCTTGGAAGAATGGAGACATTGGCTGGAAGGGGCCAAACATCCATTTATTGTACTCACCGATCATAAAAACCTCCAGTATTTAAGAGATGCCAAGAGATTGAACCCACGTCAGGCTAGATGGGCCCTTTTCTTCACCCGTTTTCACTTCACAATTTCATACCGTCCCGGTTCAAAGAATACTAGAGCAGATGCTCTCTCTCGTATCCATGCCCCTGAAAATCCAATTGAAGAACCTGAACCCATCTTACCCGAAAAGCTATTTGTCAACCCAATCCTTTGGGAGATCAATGAACAACTCCTTGAACTGTCACGACGGCAACCCAGAGTCCCAGGATGTCCCCCCGACAAGATTTATGTACCTGAAGATTACCGTAATTCCTTGATTTCATCAGCACATTCCTCGGTAGGCACAGGTCATCCCGGAGTAAGTAAAACTACATCTACTCTCCAACTCAAGTATTGGTGGCCCAATATGCAGAGAGACATAACAACATTTATCCAAGGTTGTATTCCCTGTGCCATGTCAAATGTTCCCAGACATCTACCAGTGGGTAAGCTAATGCCTCTTCCTGTCCCACTTAGACCTTGGTCTCACATCGGGGTAGACTTTGTTACTGATCTTCCTGTTTCAGATGGAAACACTTGTATCCTCGTGGCCATCGATCGTTTCTCCAAGGCATGTAAATTAATTCCTCTGAAGAATCTTCCCACCGCCTTTGTCACTGCAGAGCTGTTAATGGAACATGTCTTTCGAAACTTCGGTATACCAGAGGATATCGTGTCCGACAGGGGACCTCAATTCACCTCCCGGGTATGGCGTGCCTTCTTCTCTCTAATGAATGTTACAGTAAGTCTCTCATCAGGGTACCATCCACAAACTAACGGCCAAACTGAACGAAAGATCCAAGATGTCGGACGATTCTTGCGTACGTTCTGCCACTCCAACCAAAACATCTGGAGTCGGTATTTAATTTGGGCAGAGTACGCACAAAATTCTCTCAGACAGACATCTACGCAGCTTACTCCTTTCCAATGTGTTTTAGGTTATCAACCTCCATTGTTTCCTTGGTCCGGTGAACCCTCAGAAATTCCAGCGGTAGATAAATGGTTCAGAGAGAGTGAAAGAATTTGGAACCAAACTCATCATCACCTTCGACAAGCAATCAGTCGCCAACAAAACTTTGCAGATGTCCGCCGATGTCAGACTCCTGAATACCAACCTGGACAACTAGTCTGGCTTTCTACCAAAGACATTCGTCTACGTCAACCCTGTCGGAAATTAAATCCCAAGTATATCGGACCATTCCCTATAGAGAGACAGATCAACCCAGTAACCTATAAACTTCATCTCCCGGCTCAACTTCGGATCCATTCCTCATTCCATGTATCCCTCCTGAAACCTTATCATCCAGCTGTGCCCAGTTCCACTACAGAACCAACTCCAGCAGAAAATTCCCCAATACCTCCTATTGAACCAGACTCCATCTACTCAGTTAAAGAAATTTTGGACTCTCGACGTCGAGGTGGGCAACTTGAGTATTTAATTGATTGGTTAGGATATGGACCAGAGGAGAGGTGTTGGATACCTCGGAAAGACATCCTCGATCCCACTATGCTCTCTGAATTCCACGCTCAGCACCCACAGAAACCTGCACCACGACCCAGAGGTAGACCACCACGACGCCGAGGTCCACGGTCCGCTGGCGCGGACTCTGGAGGGGGGGGTAATGTCAGGAACCAATCAGGTGCTGCTTCTCACACCACACCACGATCGCTCTCTCCAGATTTCTAATTACTTGCACCTGTTCCAATCAGCGTTCAGTTCCATATAAACACCCAGTTCAGAATCAGTCTTTGTCGAGTCCCCAACAGGAACAGAAGCATACAAGTCTCAAGAAGTCTCTTACTCTACCTACACCAGTCAAGTAACGTATACTCACCTGAAAAGATACTAACCTCTATGTCCATGTTCTGATGTTCCCAGAAATCGCTGCTGAATCCAAGTTTCCTGATTCCTTGTTTTCTTTCTGAGTCTCGTTACTGGTGGAAACATTTGAAAGAGAAAGGACGAGTATCACTGAACTGTGTCAGTTTGACTGTGGATAAATGGAAGAGGATCTACAAACCTTGAATCCTTCACGTTAAGTTATCCTCATCGTATTCACCTCTGAAACTTGAGAAAACTCACCATTGAACTTAATGCACTAAAATAAAGCGTTGTTCCTATTCACTTACCTCTGTCTCCGAGTCTGTATCCTGACAACATTAATATAATCTGTTTTATTTTACATGGAGCGGGTCACCTCATGGGGGCGGCCATGTTAAGATCACATGACCAGCTGAATACTACTAACTTCAATAATTAATCAAATAATGTAATAAATTAATAATTAATGACTGCTAATTGTGCCATTGATCAGTTCAACTGATGAGTGTTCAGGAAACAGTCTTTAACCTTTAATTTACTGCTGTGTTATGAATAAATGTATTGCTCATATTTATAATACAATATAATTAATAACACTAAAATGATGCAACAAGCAAAGATGATTGTTTATGAGTAATATAATTATCATTAATATAAGCAGTGTCTTATAATCATGTGTTTTCTGTGTCTGTAGGTCTGAGAGAGATCGGTGTAGAGGATCCTGTTGTGTTCTTGATTTCTGGTTGGTTTCTCAACAAGTATGATTTTAATTCACTGCATGAGAGGATGGAGACTGAACTCCCACAACACAAGAGACATGTGCTGATGCTGTTTGTACCAAATATCACAACAGAGATTATTGACAGAAAGAAGAAAGCTCTAGAGAAAAACATTTCAAGATTAGCTTTATTATCAGCTGGTGTGGCTGCACTTCCTGTTCCTGGTCTTTCATTTGCTGTAGATGTAGGTCTCTTAGTATATGAGATACAAAAGTACAAGACTGCATTTGGTCTGGATGATGAATCTCTGAAGAGGATCAGTGTAAGATCTGGGAAGAGTATTGAGATTATAATGGGTGAGATGAATTCAATTGTGTGTAAAGAAATAACCACTGCTTCAATTACACTTCTGCTGAGACAAAGCTCTGTTCTTGCAGCAGGAGAAGCTGTTGAGAGTGTTCTTAGTTTTATACCTATTATAGGTACTGCTGTGGCTGCAGGATTGTCTTTTGTGACAGTTTTATACATGCTGAAGAAAGTACTGAAAGAAATAGCTGAAGATGGCAGGAATGTGCTTCAGGCATCAATGAATAATCCAATGTAATTAAATCAGACGGATTTTAGGCTCCAGCAGCTTCATTTCTACCAGCGTTCATCACTGTTCTATTGTTCTACACTATTTGATCACTTTTAATATATATTATAATTGTAATAATCGATATGACTCTAATTTCTTTATAATAGTAAAAAATCAATATAACATCAGTAAAATAATCTCACAATAATAAAATGAGATTATAACAACAGGAAAATGTGAGAAACTTTGACATTTTTAATGGTTATTTTTTAAACTTGTTAATAATGATTGTGTAACTGCTTGTATTCACAGAACTGTGTTGATTTATGTGTACATGATCATATACTCCACTGATTATAGAGAATAATTCAAGTTATCCAGTGAAACTACTTTATAAATGGGATAGTTATCTGTTCACATAAATGTTGGCCTTGATTATCAGATGTCTCTTTATTTGTCTGTCTATTGTGTATTTTTTAACTGAGAAAATCAATTATAATAAAGTATAAAGTACCATAAATAATACCTGACTATGTGGAGTTTGTTGCCTTTAAAACGTTAAAATAGTTAGGATGATTGGATTAGGATTGGTAACACTCTAGAGTTTAGGGCGAGTTCCTAAACCTGTATACTTCATTTGCATAACTATTCAAATGCATAGATGCTAATCCAATCATCAATCACTATTTAACTTACAATAGAGAGAACAGGACTGTCAGGAATCTCTTGCTGGAAAACTCTGTTTAACAGCTGATATAATCATCATCTGTACCTCAAATGCTAAATGCAATCTACTCCACTTTCTCAGTTTATATACGATTGTATTGAACCTAGATTTAACTTTTTATAAATTTGTAATACAACATATGTTGTCTTTGTTTGGACACATTTTCTAAGCCATATATAAGTTGTATAAATGGAGATAAAAACAAATACAATAGAGATGACTGAACATCACATTATAAGTGGAGATTAAAACAAATGAGTTTGTCACCTGAAGATGACACTGTATCCCTCTAATTATCTTGTGTAAATAGCAGCATTTTATTCTCACACTTAAAATACACAAAATATTGTCTTAAATGTACTCTGACTTCACTAAATTTGCCTAGACTTGAATGTTATCGACACTGCCCCTGTAAAAATGAATAGATCCTCCAGACACCCTATAAAGTGGCCTCAAATATCCTGTTCATGTACTCAAAAACTATTTCAGTGGGAAGAAGTAAGACACATAATCCTGCATTTGTTTTTCCTTCCTGTCTCTCATAGTATTTTTTTAAAGTAAATGGCATTAAATACAGCAATAACACTGAATCAGTAACATCTCAAACACTTCCTCCCCTCCCTTCCGCTAAAAACTCATAACCCACGTGACTTATTAGAAAAGCTTTTCTTGTGTATATATAGAAGATTCACACACATGCAGATACCTCAGAGTGTTGCTGTGGATATTTCCTCTTTTCAAGCCCTTCACAAGGTGAATAAACACTTTTAACTTTCAAATAAAATAAAAATGTGTGTATTTATTTCAATTTCATTGAAATCTTGATGTTTGTATTATAGTGCAACTGAAATGTTAATCTGTATTCAATTCAGTCTTTAACAAATACCTTCATTTCTCTCATTTATATCTTCATAGACTATAGGGCGACATTATCATTTGTAATCAATCAAATATTTCTCAGTTAGCACGTCATAAATGTTCCTTTATTTACTTTAAACAAGTCATCAAACACAACTCTACAAGTGTTAAAACATATGTGTGTTGGCACTGAAGTTTAAACTGGACCTGATTGACACAACCGACCCAGAAAACTGGGGGGGACAGGGGTTCATGTGATATGAGCGTGAAGTGATCATCTGTGATCTGCAACTGCTTTCGAGTCCTTGAAGTACATTTAACGTGCGAGTAAGGGCAGCCAGTGGATAAGATGGTGCCCCCCATGGAGTTGGTGCCCCTACACAGACTGTTAGGTGCGGCGGTTCTGGGTTTAACCATGGATTTAACCAAAAAATAATAATATTTGTCCTGCATAAATTGAGATTTTGTCCAATATATTAGATGAAATCATGTATTTCATATATTCATAATCATATATTTGCTCATTCACACGGTCTCTCCACACTCCCTTTCCATTTCTTCGTTTTTTGATTTACACTTTGCATTTATTGATGTTATAAGGTTTGTAACATCACTAAAACAATGTTAGAGCTCCATAACGTCAGGCCTATTGCTTATTTAGCAGATTCCTAAACCAGCAGGTCATGACGCGCATTCTGGGTTGAGCGAGCGGCACCGAGCGGCCTGAGAGAGAGGAATCTTCAAAAAGATGCTCTCTGCTCAGGTGAAATTATCACTGCTCCACTCACAGCTCTGCGCTCACTCCGCTCCACTCACATGTTCTGTGCTCACTCCACTCCACTCACATGTTCTGTGCTCACTCCGCTCCACTCACAGCTCTGCGCTCACTCCGCTCCACTCACATGTTCTGTGCTCACTCCGCTCCACTCACATGTTCTGTGCTCACTCCGCTCCACTCACATGTTCTGTGCTCACTCCGCTCCGCTCACAGCTCTGTGCTCACTCCGCTCCGCTCACATGTTCTGTGCTCACTCCGCTCCGCTCACATGTTCTGTGCTCACTCCGCTCCACTCACTGCTCTGTGCTCACTCCGCTCCACTCACATGTTCTGTGCTCACTCCGCTCCGCTCACATGTTCTGTGCTCACTCCGCTCCACTCACATGTTCTGTGCTCACTCTGCTCCACTCACTGCTCTGTGCTCACTCTGCTCCACTCACTGCTCTGTGCTCACTCCGCTCCGCTCACATGTTCTGTGCTCACTCCGCTCCGCTCACAGCTCTGTGCTCACTCCGCTCCGCTCACATGTTCTGTGCTCACTCCGCTCCGCTCACATGTTCTGTGCTCACTCCGCTCCACTCACTGCTCTGTGCTCACTCCGCTCCGCTCACATGTTCTGTGCTCACTCCGCTCCGCTCACATGTTCTGTGCTCACTCCGCTCCACTCACATGTTCTGTGCTCACTCTGCTCCACTCACTGCTCTGTGCTCACTCTGCTCCACTCACTGCTCTGTGCTCACTCCGCTCCGCTCACATGTTCTGTGCTCACTCCGCTCCACTCACATGTTCTGTGCTCACTCCACTCCACTCACAGCTCTGTGCTCACTCCGCTCCACTCACATGTTCTGTGCTCACTCCGCTCCACTCACATGTTCTGTGCTCACTCCGCTCCGCTCACAGCTCTGTGCTCACTCCGCTCCGCTCACATGTTCTGTGCTCACTCCGCTCCGCTCACATGTTCTGTGCTCACTCCGCTCCGCTCACTGCTCTGTGCTCACTCCGCTCCGCTCACATGTTCTGTGCTCACTCCGCTCCGCTCACATGTTCTGTGCTCACTCCGCTCCTCTCACTGCTCTGTGCTCACTCCGCTCCACTCACTGCTCTGTGCTCACTCCGCTCCACTCACATGTTCTGTGCTCACTCCACTCCGCTCACATGCTCTGGTAGAAAGGCAGAAACAAAGATTTGTATATATTCATATTTTTTTTTTTTTATAAATATTTACTGCCTAAAATAATGTTTTGATATTTTTTTTACTTTTTCATTTTTGTTGTTTTATGACCTTTTGTGCCATATATTGTTTTACTTTTATAAACTGGGGCAAGTTGTCACTGAAGGTCAACATGTGTTCAATGAACTGTATCTTTATTCCTGGTCAATAATGGTGAAAATGTTCAATAGCTGTTTTGTAGTCAAGACTTCAAAGTTTTGACTAGACAGAAATTGACTTTCAGTCAAACGTATTTACTGCAGTACAGTGTGACAACTAGCCCTTATCTGCACTATAAACTGTATATGAAGGTAGCCTGATATTTCTGTTATTAATATCTAGTGTCTCATGATTCAAACAGACCTGTAAAGAGTCATGAATCAGAAATGGTCAAAGATGGAAATCAACAGATAACATGCCGAGATTAAATGTGTGAAAATAAAATGTAGAGCTAAGAATGAATATGAAGTAAACAATACTGTAATTTTGTCTGTAGAGAACTGAACTGAAACAGATCTAATTGCATTATATTATATTATATTTGATATTAATTATATTATATATTGGCCTCAGGAACTGAACTTGAGACCAAACCTTTAGCTTCCTCTAATCCATGTTACTGTGGTGATATATAGTCTATAGTCTATAATAAAAGATAAAGAGTTTGTGTGGATCATCATCTGTTTACACTTCTGTCTAAGTTTCTTTTTTACTTTGATAGGAAAAACAAATCACATCTTCATCTACTATCATTACTTTGGTGTTGAGAATATAACTGATTGTGACGCTTGCTCTGAAGTGTAAAGGTAAGAACAAGTTCCCTATCTGTCACTCACTCAACATTGTTTCAATGTAGTGACACTAGGGGTCGCTCTTGGGAGCCCCAAACACCTCTGACCTTTGAGAAAAGGCGAATGGGAATCGGAATTTGCATGTCAGTCCCCAGGACATATGAGTACAGGAGCTGGCTCACAACCACTCATTCAGCTTTTTTCTTCAGAGCCGAGTGGTGTTAAACAGCGAGTTCCACTGCCGTTCCATTTACCTCACTGTGAACAAGCATATGCTGTTGGATATATGGCGCATTTCGGTGGCTTTCTCTCCCTCTGCACGATTGATGCAGAGTACGCCCCTGGGCGCTTCGACAGCTAAAAGACTATATTTCCTGTGCCAGAAAAGTTTCCTGACTAAAAGAGCGCACACTGATGGATTGATGTAGTCTTTTTAAAGATGCCTTTCCGTCTTTGTGTAATTGCTGGATGCGGTCATTATCTCTCCACTTCTGATGGCCCAATCGCTGCCTCACGTGTCTGGGCCATAGTCACTTTAAAGCAGCATTTGCGGATGGTTCGTGTTCTCATTGTGAGAACATGGCCATGGCAACGTTGCGGTCAAGCTTTCCTTCTTTCGGGTGAAAGCTGCTCCAGCCACCCATGCTTCTACTACGGGTACGAGGACGGGATGGTTGGTGCTGGAGACAACTTGGGGACTCCAGTGGGAGTGGCCCTGCCAGGTAATACCACACAGACCTCCCATTTCCCAGCATGCTCGGTCGAGTTCTAGGATGAGACAGGCAGCTCGCCTCGGGGCCAGCGTGACATCTCTTTCGGATCTTGCAAGCAGGATGAATTTTCGATCGATGCATCAGAGAGTGATTTGGCGATGACTGATGCCGAGGACTGGACTGGGCTGCCACCTTCGGGTGTGCCCGCCCAGTCTGAGGCTGACGTGGAGCTGACTGCCATGCTTGCCTGGGCTGTCTCGAGTGTCAGGCTGGAGTGGAAACCTCCACCCGCCCCTGAGCCCTTGCGCTTGATGATTGGTTCCTGGGTTTGGAGCACCGCTCATGGCCTTCTTCTCGGAAGTGCATGAAAAACTGATGAGGTCATGGAGGACACCTTTCTCTGTCCGAACCGAACTCTCACTACCTTCGATGGCGGGGTGGCCAAGGGATATACGTAAATTCCTCAGATGGCTGGCGGAATCACCTGGGACTTCCCTCCAGGGCCTGTAGGACTACGTCGTCTCTGGCGACCAAAGCATACAGTGCTGCTGGACAGGCCGCCTCCGCCCTGCATGCCACGGCCCTCCTGCAAGTACACCAGGCCAAGGCACTAAAAGAGCTGCACATGGGTAGTGCTGATCCTGATGTGATGCAGGAGCTGTGCTCAGCGACCGATCTCGCCCTCCGGGCAATGAAGTTCACGGCACAGGCACTTGGGCAGGCGAAATCCACCTTGGTGGTTCAGGAAAGCCACCTATGTCTTGGTCAAGATGAAAGACGTCGAAAAGGTTTGTTTCCTGAATGCGCCTATCTACCTGACCGTCCTATTTGGTGACAACGTCGAGGACTTCGCCCAGCAGTTCTCGGCGGTGAAAAAACAGACGGAGGCGATTCAGCACATCTTGCCCTGGCACGGCTCAAGATCCCGCACCCCGTCTGCTCAACAAGGGCATCCCCCTGTGGCTGCAAAGACCCAGATGGCTCCTCCGCAGCCCGAGCCAAGTCCTCAGCCCCAGCATATAGCCCTCCGCAGGAAGCTGATGCCCCCCCGCCTCACATTCCAGTGCTAAGACCTTGAAGTAGGCTCCTAAGCACCCCTGTGACAGAAGAGGTCTGCCAGAACCCTGGAGCTGGTATCCAGACCATCCTGTCCCCCGTTGGAGGACCGGGAGGAGAATCTTGTGTTCCCTTTTGTTTTGTTTTCGCCGCACCCAAAACGGGCTGCGGTACTCACATTTTTAAAAAAAAAAAAAAAAAGTGGTTTCCTCACTCCCTGGGCCACACAGCCGGTGTTTATGACTGCCGTTATCACAGTAATATTCATGTGCTGGAGCAATTCACATGATTTTTCACTGATGGATGTTTTTACTTTTAACAATGGGATTATTTCACTGTTTTATCTTACATTTGTTTTATCACATCACATGAGCCAGTTTATGTCTCTATGTGAAACTGCTTCTGTCATAATCACATGAACACACATCAACATGATCGTATGTTCTTGTTATAATTATAAAACTCGTAATAATGATTTTGTTCCACATATTTTCACATTTTCGGTGTATGTGCCTCCACATAGATTCTGAATAATCCTTTATGAGTTCTAGACAAACATGTGCATGTTAGTTTCATCTAGAATACACGAGTAGCAACTTGTTTATCTCAGTGAATATGTGGATTGAGACGTATTACGTTTCCTTAACGTTCCCAGAATGTTCGTCACAACAGGAAGCGACAAACATGGACGTGTGAAAGAGATTCAGATGAGTTGGAGAGGAAAATTAACGCGTTCATCTTTAATAACGTGTTGCTCAATCCACATTGAACACGGGATAATTTGATCATGATTAATACAGTAATATTTCTGATGAACATTACTGAAGGAAAGTATCTGCTGTGGATGTGAATGTTGAGTGTTAAAACTGGATTATTAAACTGAAAGTGAATCAAGGACAGATCGGTGAAATGGCGTCTAAACATGTTTCTGAGGATTTCTCTTGTCCTGTGTGCTGTGACATTTTTACAAATCCTGTTTTCCTGTCCTGTGGTCACAGTGTGTGTGAAGAGTGTATTCAGAAGTTTTGGGAAAGTAAAGAATCTAAAGAATGTCCAGTTTGCAGAAGAAGATCGACAAGGGAAAATCTTCCACCAAATTTCGCTTTGAAGAAGTTGTGTGAGATTTTCAGGACAGACAAAACTCACAAAGATGTGATCGATAATAAGGTCAAATACATTCAAATCATTATGACAATACCAATATAGAGCAAAATATCCTACAGACACAGTTAAAGTTGTTTTTATATTGGATATTTGTTACGCATTCAATCCTTCCTTTCACATTAATTGTATGTAATCGCAAAATACTGTCGGTTCATGCTGTGTCTCATTCAGATAACACTATAAATCATGATTGCAAAAGTAATTATTATGTTTCCGATAAATGTCATTGTTTTAAGCATCAAAAGTAAAAAACGCAAAACAGCGTAACATCAAGGGCAATCCGAATTAGGGAGAGTCTCAAAAGTGAAAAATGCACAAATATCAGTTAAGAGATTCATTATTCCATGGATACATTAAAAAGATATGTAATATGTAATGTTTATGTTAGTTAAAAAATTCTTATGATTTCAATTTCTGTTCTAACTATTTAATGTAAACTGAATCCTTTAATGAAGTAAATCTATTTAACTTTCTGGCTTTCTATCACCTGCTACATATCTTACACAGATTTGTTTGTGGAAATCTGATTTTGTGTATGTATTTATTTATTTTTGAAAATCCATATAGGCCTAACTTGCGGGTCATGTGACCTGATGACGTCAGACCACCTGTTATATTTTCACACGTCTTACGTGACCAAAAAAATCAATTAATAATAATAAATAAACAAAAACACGTCTTTCATAACCAGGAAGTTATATGGACTTGAAAAAAAAAAAGAAAAATCATTAATAAAAAAAAATAATAGAGTAATTTGGATTCCAAAATCAAAGTCATGTAAGGTGGAAAGGTGTTGTGTATACATGTGTTATAGGAGGTCTGACATGCATTTATTTCTGTTAGTTACAAGTTAAATGCAATTTCAGTTACATTACATAGTTACATAGAGAATAAGCCATTTATGGCTTTAAATGTTTGTTTTTCTACACAGTTTAATCTATTTATATTATCTAACATATCCTCTTCTGCCATTACATACATACAAAGGGGAAAAAATAAAACTTTCTTCACTGTTCATAACATACTGTATTTTAGTACTTTATATAACGTATTTCTATTAGATTTGCAGTACGTATGTGTGTATGTGTGTATGTATGAATGTGTGTGTCAGTGTGTCTGTGTGTATGTGTGTATGTATGAATATGTATAATTATTTTTTTATTTGTATCTATGTCTTGCTGCTGTTTTGTATTGTGTACTGGAAGCTTCTGTCACAAGACAAATTCCTTGTGTGTGTAAGCATACTTGGCAATAAAGCTGATTCTGATATTTTAGACATTTCCATTGAGGCAAAGAATTGTGGGTTGTGAGTGCCCACGAAGGGTACACCTCATGCATCCTCTGAATTACCATGAAAGAAGGTCGCATTCAAAGTGTCCAACTCGCTTTTCTGAAACGAGACAGCCTGGATGACGCATGCAACTGAGAAATACGACCTCCGGAGGACCCATCCTTCCAAACTTTAAACTATTAAAGTTAGTAAATAGGGTCTTGGTTAGTGAATATCCAGCTTAGTTATTTAATCATTTAATGTGCGTTTGCAATGTGTTAATTATTTGAATCCTCCGACTTGCCGTAGATACCTCAAACACGATAGAGGAGTATGGAAAGCCAAGAGGGTCAGAATTCACGTGTTTTGTATCACCATATTAAGCTTTGAAATGCTGTTTTCTAAACGGTGTAAAGTGTTAAGTGTTACATAAACGCTGTACGCATTAATTTGCTCATGTACATAACTCCTCCTCTATCACGTTACTTAGGAAACATGGCAAACTTGCTCAATCTACACTGATATGGGATGCAACTGCAACTCCGTAACTCCACTTTTCCAATCTGTTTGGATCTCAGTGAGAATCGGAACACAAAACTTCAAAGCTCATGAGTATCTTAAACGTGTTCAGTTTGAGCGCTATGATTTCTTCATCATCATCGCTTCAGACTGTTTCAGAGAATGTCACGCTGACCTGGTCAAAGAGATCAAGAGAATGAAGAAGAATTTCTATTTTGTTCGTTCCAAGATTGACTTCAGTATTGAAGCTGAAAGAAGAAATGAACAATTGGATGAGAAAAAGACGCTGGACAAAATACGAGGGAACTGTGTTAAAGGTTTGTTTCTGATGTTTATTACATGACAGTGTTTTGTGACTTCTGACTAGTTTAAAGTGAAGTGTGTACTTTATTCACTGTTGAACTCATTTCTTGAATCCCAATTTAAAGCTGCACTCAGTAATTATCATTATTTAAAGGAATAGTACTTTCATAAATCTGTTTAAAATCATGTACACTCACATGAAGATTTCATCAGTACATTTGTCAGGAACCAATCAGGTGCTGCTTCTCACACCACACCACGATCGCTCTCTCCAGATTCCACACCAGTCAAGTAACGTATACTCACCTGAAAAGATACTAACCTCTATGTCCATGTTCTGATGTTCCCAGAAATCGCTGCTGAATCCAAGTTTCCTGATTCCTTGTTTTCTTTCTGAGTCTCGTTACTGGTGGAAACATTTGAAAGAGAAAGGACGAGTATCACTGAACTGTGTCAGTTTGACTGTGGATAAATGGAAGAGGATCTACTCACCTTGAATCCTTCACGTTAAGTTATCCTCATCGTATTCACCTCTGAAACTTGAGAAAACTCACCATTGAACTTAATGCACTAAAATAAAGCGTTGATCCTATTCACTTACCTCTGTCTCCGAGTCTGTATCCTGACAGAAGACTCGACCAGCAAAAAAAAAGAGGTGAAGAAAATGACTTCCAGGCAAGCTTCAGCGCCGGATACGAATCTCATACAACCTACCGTCGCTGCTACAAGTCCCATACATGTCACCGCTGCCGCGACAAATCCATTGTTTAACACCAGTCAGCACTTCCATGAACGCCGCTTCTTCTATTACTTGCTTCGCTGTTCCACCATCGCGTCCAGCGCCATTCTCTGGTCGGGCGGAAGATTGCAATGGATTTCTGTTACAATGTTCACTTGCTCTGGAACAACAAGCTCAACTATATCCAACTGAACGGTCTAAAGTGGCATTTATTATCCAGCAATTATCCGGATCAGCCTTAAGATGGGCTGAGACATTATGGATGAAAGAATCAGCTGTGACAACGTCTGTTATGAATTTCGTGAAACACTTCAGAGAAGTTTTCGGTCGTCCAATTGAAGATTCCTCTTTCGGTGATCAGTTGTTGCAGTTACGTCAAGGGAAGAAGTCTGTTTCTGAGTGTTCTTTAGAATTTCGTACTCTAGCCTCCAACAGTGGGTGGAACGAAAAAGCGCTCCTCTCAGTTTATCGCCGTGGACTGAATCCTGCCTTACGTCTTCAGTTGGCGATTTATGATGACAGCTTAGGAATAGAGAAATTTATCCAGCAGGCCATTCGTGTGCAACAACGATCCCAAGATTGTTATCAAGACAATCTGTATTGTCATTCCACAATTCCACAAGTTATCATGAGTTCCACTTCAGAGGATCAATCAGAAAGAATGCAGGTTGACACCTCTCGACTTTCCCAGACTGAACGTTCTCGACGTAAGGAGTTGAAATTATGCATGTACTGTGGTGCCAAGGGTCATTTTAGACTTACCTGTCCAATACGACCAGAACGACTGATGGTAAGCTCCGTCCAAGACAGTTCTATTATATCCACACCCCTCACGATTCCTGTTATCCTGAAATCTCGAAACACCTATGTATCTGTAACAGCCATCATCGACTCTGGGTCAGCGGGGAATTTCATTTCAGGTCGACTCTGTAAAGAACTCAAGCTCCGGAAGATCAACACCCCCAAGCCCTACTCCGTCTACGCCGTAACAGGTGAGCAGATTAATAAGGGGCATGTAACTTCCCAGATAAAACCCATCCAGTTGTGGGTTGAGAACAAACACCAGGAAATGTTCGAACCTTTTGTTCTGCAGAATAGTCAGACGGATATAATCCTAGGTCGTCCATGGTTAATTCTTCATCAACCCACCATCAATTGGCAGACTGGGAAGGTCAAGAGATGGGGTTGTGATTGTTCCCTGAGTGAAACCCCACCTCCAAACTCCTCCAGTGTCCAAAAGTCCAAAGAAATGACTGTTAACTCTACATCCATAGAAAGTCCAAAGGAAAACCTGTCCACGAATATTCCCTCTTGTTACTCCTCGTTCTCTGACATTTTTAATCCAGTTGCTGCTTCCCAGTTACCTCCCCATCGACCATGGGATTGTGCCATTGATCTGAAACCTGGAGCATCTATTCCCAAGGGTCGAATATATTCATTATCAATCCCTGAACAAGATTCAAATACATCGAAGAAGCTTTACAACAAGGTTACATCCGCCCGTCTACATCCCCTGCCGCAGCTAGTTTCTTTTTTGTTCCCAAGAAGGACGGGGGCCTGAGACCATGTATCAATTACAGAGCTCTGAACCAAATTACAGTGAAATTCAGTTACCCACTACCACTTATCCCTTCACCTCTGGAACAACTCAAAGGAGCTAAAGTCTTCACCAAATTGGACCTAAGAAGCGCTTACAATCTGATCCGAATTAGAAAGGGTGATGAGTGGAAGACGGCATTCATAACTCCTGCTGGGCACTACGAATATCTTGTCATGCCGTACGGATTGGTAAACGCCCCTTCGGTCTTCCAGAGTTTCATGGATGAAGTACTTCGGTATTTCTTGGGAAAATTTGTGTTAGTGTATATCGACGACATCCTAATTTTCTCCAAAAACATAGTGGAACATCAACATCAGGTATCTCAGGTACTCCAAAGACTCCGTGAGTTCACCTTGTTTCTAAAGGCCGAGAAGTGTTCCTTCCATCAGACCAGTGTCGAGTTTCTGGGTTTTCACCTCAGTGAAAGAGGAGTAGAAATGAATACTCAGAAAACAGAGACCATCCTGTCCTGGCCAACTCCCAATTCAGTTAAAGAACTTCAGAGATTCCTAGGTTTCGCAAATTTCTACCGACGATTTATACATCAATACAGCCTGCTGACTGCTCCTCTAACCTCACTGCTAAAGGGAAAACCCAAGACACTTCTTTGGACCCCAGAAGCAGAAGGAGCCTTTAAGTCACTAAAGGCTGGATTCACCACTGCACCCTTGCTTCATCACCCAGATCCTGAAAAGGTATTCGTAGTGGAAGTAGACGCCTCCACTACAGGAGTAGGAGCAATCTTGTCCCAATACTCAGCTAATTCTTTCGAAACCATACCCTGTGCATTCTTCTCAAGAAAGCTATCAGCTGCAGAAAGCAATTACGATATCGGAAATCGGGAACTCTTGGCTGTAAAACTTGCCTTGGAAGAATGGAGACATTGGCTGGAAGGGGCCAAACATCCATTTATTGTACTCACCGATCATAAAAACCTCCAGTATTTAAGAGATGCCAAGAGATTGAACCCACGTCAGGCTAGATGGGCCCTTTTCTTCACCCGTTTTCACTTCACAATTTCATACCGTCCCGGTTCAAAGAATACTAGAGCAGATGCTCTCTCTCGTATCCATGCCCCTGAAAATCCAATTGAAGAACCTGAACCCATCTTACCCGAAAAGCTATTTGTCAACCCAATCCTTTGGGAGATCAATGAACAACTCCTTGAACTGTCACGACGGCAACCCAGAGTCCCAGGATGTCCCCCCGACAAGATTTATGTACCTGAAGATTACCGTAATTCCTTGATTTCATCAGCACATTCCTCGGTAGGCACAGGTCATCCCGGAGTAAGTAAAACTACATCTACTCTCCAACTCAAGTATTGGTGGCCCAATATGCAGAGAGACATAACAACATTTATCCAAGGTTGTATTCCCTGTGCCATGTCAAATGTTCCCAGACATCTACCAGTGGGTAAGCTAATGCCTCTTCCTGTCCCACTTAGACCTTGGTCTCACATCGGGGTAGACTTTGTTACTGATCTTCCTGTTTCAGATGGAAACACTTGTATCCTCGTGGCCATCGATCGTTTCTCCAAGGCATGTAAATTAATTCCTCTGAAGAATCTTCCCACCGCCTTTGTCACTGCAGAGCTGTTAATGGAACATGTCTTTCGAAACTTCGGTATACCAGAGGATATCGTGTCCGACAGGGGACCTCAATTCACCTCCCGGGTATGGCGTGCCTTCTTCTCTCTAATGAATGTTACAGTAAGTCTCTCATCAGGGTACCATCCACAAACTAACGGCCAAACTGAACGAAAGATCCAAGATGTCGGACGATTCTTGCGTACGTTCTGCCACTCCAACCAAAACATCTGGAGTCGGTATTTAATTTGGGCAGAGTACGCACAAAATTCTCTCAGACAGACATCTACGCAGCTTACTCCTTTCCAATGTGTTTTAGGTTATCAACCTCCATTGTTTCCTTGGTCCGGTGAACCCTCAGAAATTCCAGCGGTAGATAAATGGTTCAGAGAGAGTGAAAGAATTTGGAACCAAACTCATCATCACCTTCGACAAGCAATCAGTCGCCAACAAAACTTTGCAGATGTCCGCCGATGTCAGACTCCTGAATACCAACCTGGACAACTAGTCTGGCTTTCTACCAAAGACATTCGTCTACGTCAACCCTGTCGGAAATTAAATCCCAAGTATATCGGACCATTCCCTATAGAGAGACAGATCAACCCAGTAACCTATAAACTTCATCTCCCGGCTCAACTTCGGATCCATTCCTCATTCCATGTATCCCTCCTGAAACCTTATCATCCAGCTGTGCCCAGTTCCACTACAGAACCAACTCCAGCAGAAAATTCCCCAATACCTCCTATTGAACCAGACTCCATCTACTCAGTTAAAGAAATTTTGGACTCTCGACGTCGAGGTGGGCAACTTGAGTATTTAATTGATTGGTTAGGATATGGACCAGAGGAGAGGTGTTGGATACCTCGGAAAGACATCCTCGATCCCACTATGCTCTCTGAATTCCACGCTCAGCACCCACAGAAACCTGCACCACGACCCAGAGGTAGACCACCACGACGCCGAGGTCCACGGTCCGCTGGCGCGGACTCTGGAGGGGGGGGTAATGTCAGGAACCAATCAGGTGCTGCTTCTCACACCACACCACGATCGCTCTCTCCAGATTTCTAATCACTTGCACCTGTTCCAATCAGCGTTCAGTTCCATATAAACACCCAGTTCAGAATCAGTCTTTGTCGAGTCCCCAACAGGAACAGAAGCATACAAGTCTCAAGAAGTCTCTTACTCTACCTACACCAGTCAAGTAACGTATACTCACCTGAAAAGATACTAACCTCTATGTCCATGTTCTGATGTTCCCAGAAATCGCTGCTGAATCCAAGTTTCCTGATTCCTTGTTTTCTTTCTGAGTCTCGTTACTGGTGGAAACATTTGAAAGAGAAAGGACGAGTATCACTGAACTGTGTCAGTTTGACTGTGGATAAATGGAAGAGGATCTACAAACCTTGAATCCTTCACGTTAAGTTATCCTCATCGTATTCACCTCTGAAACTTGAGAAAACTCACCATTGAACTTAATGCACTAAAATAAAGCGTTGTTCCTATTCACTTACCTCTGTCTCCGAGTCTGTATCCTGACAACATTAATATAATCTGTTTTATTTTACATGGAGCGGGTCACCTCATGGGGGCGGCCATGTTAAGATCACATGACCAGCTGAATACTACTAACTTCAATAATTAATCAAATAATGTAATAAATTAATAATTAATGACTGCTAATTGTGCCATTGATCAGTTCAACTGATGAGTGTTCAGGAAACAGTCTTTAACCTTTAATTTACTGCTGTGTTATGAATAAATGTATTGCTCATATTTATAATACAATATAATTAATAACACTAAAATGATGCAACAAGCAAAGATGATTGTTTATGAGTAATATAATTATCATTAATATAAGCAGTGTCTTATAATCATGTGTTTTCTGTGTCTGTAGGTCTGAGAGAGATCGGTGTAGAGGATCCTGTTGTGTTCTTGATTTCTAGTTGGTTTCTCAACAGCTATGATTTTAATTCAATGCATGAGAGGATGGAGACTGAACTCCCACAACACAAGAGACATGTGCTGATGTTGACTGTACCAAATATCTCAACAGAGATTATTGACAGAAAGAAGAAAGCTCTAGAGAAAAACATTTCAAGATTAGCTTTATTATCAGCTGGTGTGGCTGCACTTCCTGTTCCTGGTCTTTCATTTGCTGTAGATGTAGGTCTCTTAGTATATGAGATACAAAAGTACAAGACTGCATTTGGTCTGGATGATGAATCTCTGAAGAGGATCAGTGTAAGATCTGGGAAGAGTATTGAGATTATAATGGGTGAGATGAATTCAATTGTGTGTAAAGAAATAACCACTGCTTCAATTACACTTCTGCTGAGACAAAGCTCTGTTCTTGCAGCAGGAGAAGCTGTTGAGAGTGTTCTTAGTTTTATACCTATTATAGGTACTGTTGTGGCTGCAGGATTGTCTTTTGTGACAGTTTTATACATGCTGAAGAAAGTACTGAAAGAAATAGCTGAAGATGGCAGGAATGTGCTTCAGGCATCAATGAATAATCCAATGTAATTAAATCAGACGGATTTTAGGCTCCAGCAGCTTCATTTCTACCAGCGTTCATCACTGTTCTATTGTTCTACACTATTTGATCACTTTTAATATATATTATAATTGTAATAATCGATATGACTCTAATTTCTTTATAATAGTAAAAAATCAATATAACATCAGTAAAATAATCTCACAATAATAAAATGAGATTATAACAACAGGAAAATGTGAGAAACTTTGACATTTTTAATGGTTATTTTTTAAACTTGTTAATAATGATTGTGTAACTGCTTGTATTCACAGAACTGTGTTGATTTATGTGTACATGATCATATACTCCACTGATTATAGAGAATAATTCAAGTTATCCAGTGAAACTACTTTATAAATGGGATAGTTATCTGTTCACATAAATGTTGGCCTTGATTATCAGATGTCTCTTTATTTGTCTGTCTATTGTGTATTTTTTAACTGAGAAAATCAATTATAATAAAGTATAAAGTACCATAAATAATACCTGACTATGTGGAGTTTGTTGCCTTTAAAACGTTAAAATAGTTAGGATGATTGGATTAGGATTGGTAACACTCTAGAGTTTAGGGCGAGTTCCTAAACCTGTATACTTCATTTGCATAACTATTCAAATGCATAGATGCTAATCCAATCATCAATCACTATTTAACTTACAATAGAGAGAACAGGACTGTCAGGAATCTCTTGCTGGAAAACTCTGTTTAACAGCTGATATAATCATCATCTGTACCTCAAATGCTAAATGCAATCTACTCCACTTTCTCAGTTTATATACGATTGTATTGAACCTAGATTTAACTTTTTATAAATTTGTAATACAACATATGTTGTCTTTGTTTGGACACATTTTCTAAGCCATATATAAGTTGTATAAATGGAGATAAAAACAAATACAATAGAGATGACTGAACATCACATTATAAGTGGAGATTAAAACAAATGAGTTTGTCACCTGAAGATGACACTGTATCCCTCTAATTATCTTGTGTAAATAGCAGCATTTTATTCTCACACTTAAAATACACAAAATATTGTCTTAAATGTACTCTGACTTCACTAAATTTGCCTAGACTTGAATGTTATCGACACTGCCCCTGTAAAAATGAATAGATCCTCCAGACACCCTATAAAGTGGCCTCAAATATCCTGTTCATGTACTCAAAAACTATTTCAGTGGGAAGAAATAAGACACATAATCCTGCATTTGTTTTTCCTTCCTGTCTCTCATAGTATTTTTTAAAGTAAATGGCATTAAATACAGCAATAACACTGAATCAGTAACATCTCAAACACTTCCTCCCCTCCCTTCCGCTAAAAACTCATAACCCACGTGACTTATTAGTAAAGCTTTTCTTGTGTATATATAGAAGATTCACACACATGCAGATACCTCAGAGTGTTGCTGTGGATATTTCCTCTTTTCAAGCCCTTCACAAGGTGAATAAACACTTTTAACTTTCAAATATTATAAAAATGTATGTATTTATTTAAATTTCATTGAAATCTTGATGTTTGTATTATAGTGCAACTGAAATGTTAATCTGTATTCAATTCAATCTTTAACAAATACCTTCATTTCTCTCATTTATATCTTCATAGACTATAGGGCGACATTATCATTTGTAATCAGTCAAATATTTCTCAGTTAGCACGTCATAAATGTTCCTTTATTTACTTTAAACAAGTCATCAAACACAACTCTACAAGTGTTAAAACATATGTGTGTTGGCACTGAAGTTTAAACTGGACCTGATTGACACAACCGACCCAGAAAACTGGGGGGGACAGGGGTTCATGTGATATGAGCGTGAAGTGATCATCTGTGATCTGCAACTGCTTTCGAGTCCTTGAAGTACATTTAACGTGCGAGTAAGGGCAGCCAGTGGATAAGATGGTGCCCCCCATGGAGTTGGTGCCCCTACACAGACTGTTAGGTGCGGCGGTTCTGGGTTTAACCATGGATTTAACCAAAAAATAATAATATTTGTCCTGCATAAATTGAGATTTTGTCCAATACACTACCGTTCAAAAGTTTGGGGTCATTTACTCATTCTTTATTTATTATTATTTTTATTTTTTTTTCACATTTTATAATAATAGTAAAGTCATCAAAACTATGGAATAACAGAAATGAAAATTTGGGAATTATGCTGTGACTAAACAACCCAAAACTGTGTTATATTTTAGCATCTTAAAAGTGGCCACACTTTGCCTAGAATTTGCAGACATGCACTCTTGATATTTTCTCAACCAACTTCTTGAGGTATCACCCTGGGATGCTTTTTAAACAGTATTGAAGGAGTTCCCATCTATATGCAGGGCACTTAGTGGATGTTTTTCTTAATTATTCGGTCATCCATTTCAAAAACATATTTTTTTCTTTTAAATAAAATTTTAGTTTTGTAATTAAATAAATTAATATACTGGCACAATTATATTTTTGTCTCTAAAACTAATTTCAATCATTTAAGCAAATGTCTTCAGATCAAAAGATTTTTAAGATCATGAGAAAAATTTCAGACAAGTGACCCCAAACTTTTGAACGGTAGTGTATATTAGATGAAATCATGTTTAATGATCCTAAAACAAATAAAAAATATTGCAGGTGTGGATTTGGCTTTTGGGAAACTGACCAGCAGTTATGTGCCACTTTATCCCAAAGCAGAAATCGAAAGCTGGTCAAATAATTGAGATAATTCCACAATGAAATTCTCTATGTGAGAGCGGAAATCTTTACTAATCAAATGATCAATTGTACAATAGAGGCATGAAAGCAGAATGCTCCACCTGCAAATCAGGACACACTGATCTGCAAGATCATACATGTTTATTAGTTTTGTGTGTGTGTGTGTGTGTGTCAGCCGGGATTAAAGGAAAAATGTTTTGCCAATATACAGTATTATTCAGCTTACATATTCAATTGAGGGTGCTCTAACCTTTGCAACCCAGCAGAACCGGGCTTGCATCTAGCTGGCAGCTGCACTAACATGATGGCAAAACAACAAGATACTGTACTTATCTATTCATTTATTATCAAATAGTAGTGCAACCTACTCACTCACCTTTTGCTGCACTACATCACGTAGCACATCCTCGTGCTTTCTGCAATGTGACGCGTACGATTCCAAAAGGTATATTTGCTCATTCACACGGTCTCTCCACACTCCCTTTCCATTTCTTCGTTCTTTGATTTACACTTTGCATTTATTGATGTTATAAGGTTTGTAACATCACTAAAACAATGTTAGAGCTCCATAACGTCAGGCCTATTGCTTATTTAGCAGATTCCTAAACCAGCAGGTCATGACGCGCATTCTGGGTTGAGCGAGCGGCACCGAGCGGCCTGAGAGAGAGGAATCTTCAAAAAGATGCTCTCTGCTCAGGTGAAATTATCACTGCTCCACTCACATGTTCTGTGCTCACTCCGCTCCACTCACATGTTCTGTGCTCACTCCGCTCCACTCACATGTTCTGTGCTCACTCCGCTCCACTCACTGCTCTGTGCTCACTCCGCTCCACTCACATGTTCTGTGCTCACTCCGCTCCACTCACTGCTCTGTGCTCACTCCGCTCCACTCACATGTTCTGTGCTCACTCCGCTCCACTCACATGTTCTGTGCTCACTCCGCTCCACTCACATGTTCTGTGCTCACTCCGCTCCACTCACAGCTCTGTGCTCACTCCACTCCACTCACATGTTCTGTGCTCACTCCACTCCACTCACATGTTCTGTGCTCACTCCACTCCACTCACAGCTCTGCACTCACTCCACTCCACTCACATGTTCTGTGCTCACTCCACTCCACTCACATGTTCTGTGCTCACTCCACTCCACTCACATGTTCTGTGCTCACTCCACTCCACTCACAGCTCTGTGCTCACTCCACTCCACTCACATGTTCTGTGCTCACTCCACTCCGCTCACATGCTCTGGTAGAAAGGCAGAAACAAAGATTTGTATATATTCATATTTTTTTTTTTTTATAAATATTTACTGCCTAAAATAATGTTTTGATATTTTTTTTACTTTTTCATTTTTGTTGTTTTATGACCTTTTGTGCCATATATTGTTTTACTTTTATAAACTGGGGCAAGTTGTCACTGAAGGTCAACATGTGTTCAATGAACTGTATCTTTATTCCTGGTCAATAATGGTGAAAATGTTCAATAGCTGTTTTGTAGTCAAGACTTCAAAGTTTTGACTAGACAGAAATTGACTTTCAGTCAAACGTATTTACTGCAGTACAGTGTGACAACTATCCCTTATCTGCACTATAAACTGTATATGAAGATAGCCTGATATTTCTGTTATTAATATCTAGTGTCTCATGATTCAAACAGACCTGTAAAGAGTCATGAATCAGAAATGGTCAAAGATGGAAATCAACAGATAACATGCCGAGATTAAATGTGTGAAAATAAAATGTAGAGCTAAGAATGAATATGAAGTAAACAATACTGTAATTTTGTCTGTAGAGAACTGAACTGAAACAGATCTAATTGCATTATATTATATTATATTTGATATTAATTATATTATATATTGGCCTCAGGAACTGAACTTGAGACCAAACCTTTAGCTTCCTCTAATCCATGTTACTGTGGTGATATATAGTCTATAGTCTATAATAAAAGATAAAGAGTTTGTGTGGATCATCATCTGTTTACACTTCTGTCTAAGTTTCTTTTTTACTTTGATAGGAAAAACAAATCACATCTTCATCTACTATCATTACTTTGGTGTTGAGAATATAACTGATTGTGACGCTTGCTCTGAAGTGTAAAGGTAAGAACAAGTTCCCTATCTGTCACTCACTCAACATTGTTTCAATGTAGTGACACTAGGGGTCACTCTTGGGAGCCCCAAACACCTCTGACCTTTGAGAAAAGGCGAATGGGAATCGGAATTTGCATGTCAGTCCCCATGACATATGAGTACAGGAGCTGGCTCACAACCACTCATTCAGCTTTTTTCTTCAGAGCCGAGTGGTGTTAAACAGCGAGTTCCACTGCCGTTCCATTTACCTCACTGTGAACAAGCATATGCTGTTGGATATATGGCGCATTTCGGTGGCTTTCTCTCCCTCTGCACGATTGATGCAGAGTACGCCCCTGGGCGCTTCGACAGCTAAAAGACTATATTTCCTGTGCCAGAAAAGTTTCCTGACTAAAAGAGCACACACTGATGGATTGATGTAGTCTTTTTAAAGATGCCTTTCCGTCTTTGTGTAATTGCTGGATGCGGTCATTATCTCTCCACTTCTGATGGCCCAATCGCTGCCTCACGTGTCTGGGCCATAGTCACTTTAAAGCAGCATTTGCGGATGGTTCGTGTTCTCATTGTGAGAACATGACCATGGCAACGTTGCGGTCAAGCTTTCCTTCTTTCGGGTGAAAGCTGCTCCAGCCACCCATGCTTCTACTACGGGTACGAGGACGGGATGGTTGGTGCTGGAGACAATTTGGGGACTCCAGTGGGAGTGGCCCTGCCAGGTAATACCACACAGACCTCCCATTTCCCAGCATGCTCGGTCGAGTTCTAGGATGAGACAGGCAGCTCGCCTCGGGGCCAGCGTGACATCTCTTTCGGATCTTGCAAGCGGGATGAATTTTCGATCGATGCATCAGAGAGTGATTTGGCGATGACAGATGCCGAGGACTGGACTGGGCTGCCACCTTCGGGTGTGCCCGCCCAGTCTGAGGCTGACGTGGAGCTGACTGCCATGCTTGCCTGGGCTGTCTCGAGTGTCAGGCTGGAGTGGAAACCTACACCCGCCCCTGAGCCCTTGCGCTTGATGATTGGTTCCTGGGTTTGGAGCACCGCTCATGGCCTTCTTCTCGGAAGTGCATGAAAAACTGATGAGGTCATGGAGGACACCTTTCTCTGTCCGAACCGAACTCTCACTACCTTCGATGGCGGGGTGGCCAAGGGATATACGTAAATTCCTCAGATGGCTGGCGGAATCACCTGGGACTTCCCTCCAGGGCCTGTAGGACTACGTCGTCTCTGGCGACCAAAGCATACAGTGCTGCTGGACAGGCCGCCTCCGCCCTGCATGCCATGGCCCTCCTGCAAGTACACCAGGCCAAGGCACTAAAAGAGCTGCACATGGGTAGTGCTGATCCTGATGTGATGCAGGAGCTGTGCTCAGCGACCGATCTCGCCCTCCGGGCAATGAAGTTCACGGCATAGGCACTTGGGCAGGCGAAATCCACCTTGGTGGTTCAGGAAAGCCACCTATGTCTTGGTCAAGATGAAAGACGTCGAAAAGGTTTGTTTCCTGAATGCGCCTATCTACCTGACTGTCCTATTTGGTGACAACGTCGAGGACTTCGCCCAGCAGTTCTCGGCGGTGAAAAAACAGACGGAGGCGATTCAGCACATCTTGCCCTGGCACGGCTAAAGATCCCGCACCCCGTCTGCTCAACAAGGGCATCCCCCTGTGGCTGCAAAGACCCAGATGGCTCCTCCGCAGCCCGAGCCAAGTCCTCAGCCCCAGCATATAGCCCTCCGCAGGAAGCTGATGCCCCCCCGCCTCACATTCCAGTGCTAAGACCTTGAAGTAGGCTCCTAAGCACCCCTGTGACAGAAGAGGTCTGCCAGAACCCTGGAGCTGGTATCCAGACCATCCTGTCCCCCGTTGGAGGACCGGGAGGAGAATCTTGTGTTCCCTTTTGTTTTGTTTTCGCCGCACCCAAAACGGGCTGCGGTACTCACATTTTTAAAAAAAAAAAGTGGTTTCCTCACTCCCTGGGCCACACAGCCGGTGTTTATGACTGCCGTTATCACAGTAATATTCATGTGTTGGAGCAATTCACATGATTTTTCACTGATGGATGTTTTTACTTTTAACAATGGGATTATTTCACTGTTTTATCTTACATTTGTTTTATCACATCACATGAGCCAGTTTATGTCTCTATGTGAAACTGCTTCTGTCATAAACACATGAACACACATCAACATGATCGTATGTTCTTGTTATAATTATAAAACTCGTAATAATGATTTTGTTCCACATATTTTCACATTTTCGGTGTATGTGCCTCCACATAGATTCTGAATAATCCTTTATGAGTTCTAGACAAACATGTGCATGTTAGTTTCATCTAGAATACACGAGTAGCAACTTGTTTATCTCAGTGAATATGTGGATTGAGACGTATTACGTTTCCTTAACGTTCCCAGAATGTTCGTAACAACAGGAAGCGACAAACATGGACGTGTGAAAGAGATTCAGATGAGTTGGAGAGGAAAATTAACGCGTTCATCTTTAATAACGTGTTGCTCAATCCACATTGAACACGGGATAATTTGATCATGATTAATACAGTAATATTTCTGATGAACATTACTGAAGGAAAGTATCTGCTGTGGATGTGAATGTTGAGTGTTAAAACTGGATTATTAAACTGAAAGTGAATCAAGGACAGATCGGTGAAATGGCGTCTAAACATGTTTCTGAGGATTTCTCTTGTCCTGTGTGCGATGACATTTTTACAAATCCTGTTTTCCTGTCCTGTGGTCACAGTGTGTGTGAAGAGTGTATTCAGAAGTTTTGGGAAAGTAAAGAATCTAAAGAATGTCCAGTTTGCAGAAGAAGATCGACAAGGGAAAATCTTCCACCAAATTTCACTTTGAAGAAGTTGTGTGAGATTTTCAGGACAGACAAAACTCACAAAGATGTGATCCGTAATAAGGTCAAATACATTCAAATCATTATGACAATACCAATATAGAGCAAAATATCCTACAGACACAGTTAAAGTTGTTTTTATATTGGATATTTGTTACGCATTCAATCCTTCCTTTCACATTAATTGTATGTAATCGCAAAATACTGTCGGTTCATGCTGTGTCTCATTCAGATAAAACTATAAATCATGATTGCAAAAGTAATTATTATGTTTCCGATAAATGTCATTGTTTTAAGCATCAAAAGTAAAAAACGCAAAACAGCGTAACATCAAGGGCAATCCGAATTAGGGAGAGTCTCAAAAGTGAAAAATGCACAAATATCAGTTAAGAGATTCATTATTCCATGGATACATTAAAAAGATATGTAATATGTAATGTTTATGTTTGTTAAAAAATTCTTATGATTTCAATTTCTGTTCTAACTATTTAATGTAAACTGAATCCTTTAATGAAGTAAATCTATTTAACTTTCTGGCTTTCTATCACCTGCTACATATCTTACACAGATTTGTTTGTGGAAATCTGATTTTGTGTATGTATTTATTTATTTTTGAAAATCCATATAGGCCTAACTTGCGGGTCATGTGACCTGATGACGTCAGACCACCTGTTATATTTTCACACATGTCTTACGTGACCAAAAAAATCAATTAATAATAATAAATAAACAAAAACACGTCTTTCATAACCAGGAAGTTATATGGATTTGAAAAAAAAAAAGAAAAATCATTAATAAAAAAAAATAATAGAGTAATTTGGATTCCAAAATCAAAGTCATGTAAGGTGGAAAGGTGTTGTGTATACATGTGTTATAGGAGGTCTGACATGCATTTATTTCTGTTAGTTACAAGTTAAATGCAATTTCAGTTACATTACATAGTTACATAGAGAATAAGCCATTTATGGCTTTAAATGTTTGTTTTTCTACACAGTTTAATCTATTTATATTATCTAACATATCGTCTTCTGCCATTACATACAAAGGGGAAAAAATAAAACTTTCTTCACTGTTCATAACATACTGTATTTTAGTACTTTATATAACGTATTTCTATTAGATTTGCAGTACATATGTGTGTATGTGTGTATGTATGAATGTGTGTGTCTGTGTGTATGTATGAATGTGTGTGTCTGTGTGTATGTATGTATGAATGTGTGTGTCTGTGTATGTGTGTATGTATGAATGTGTGTGTCAGTGTGTCTGTGTGTATGTGTGTATGTATGAATATGTATAATTATTTTTTTATTTGTATCTATGTCTTGCTGCTGTTTTGTATTGTGTACTGGAAGCTTCTGTCACAAGACAAATTCCTTGTGTGTGTAAGCATACTTGGCAATAAAGCTGATTCTGATATTTTAGACATTTCCATTGAGGCAAAGAATTGTGGGTTGTGAGTGCCCACGAAGGGTACACCTCATGCATCCTCTGAATTACCATGAAAGAAGGTCGCATTCAAAGTGTCCAACTCGCTTTTCTGAAACGAGACAGCCTGGATGACGCATGCAACTGAGAAATACGACCTCCGGAGGACGCATCCTTCCAAACTTTAAACTATTAAAGTTAGTAAATAGGGTCTTGGTTAGTGAATATCCAGCACAGTTATTTAATCATTTAATGTGCGTTTGCAATGTGTTAATTATTTGAATCCTCCGACTTGCCGTAGATACCTCAAACATGATAGAGGAGTATGGAAAGCCAAGAGGGTCAGAATTCACGTGTTTTGTATCACCATATTAAGCTTTGAAACGCTGTTTTCTAAACGGTGTAAAGTGTTAAGTGTTACATAAACGCTGTACGCATTCATTTGCTCATGTACATAACTCCTCCTCTATCACGTTACTTAGGAAACATGGCAAACTTGCTCAATCTACACTGATATGGGATGCAACTGCAACTCCGTAACTCCACTTTTCCAATCGGTTTGGATCTCAGTGATCGACACTTGTGATTATGTTTTTAAATATACATTTTATGTGCTTCATATTAATGTCAAGCATTTCTATTGACAATATTTTTTTTATAGATGGCTACATCAGAAGATTACTCTGTTATAACTCAGCAGGAGCTGAAAGATCTTAAAGAATTGATATCTACTCAGGATCTGTCATCAGCTGTTGACACCATCAGACATTTCCTCGACCAGCAAGATCGTGTTGAACTTAATATTGCTGTGACGGGGGAATCTGGTTCTGGAAAGTCCACATTTATCAATGCTTTTAGGGGTTTGGGAGATGAGGACGAGGATGCAGCTGAAACTGGTGTAGTGGAGACCACTAAAGAACCCAAAGCTTACAAACACCCAAAATATGAAAATGTGAAACTCTGGGATCTTCCTGGAATCGGAACACAAAACTTCAAAGCTCACGAGTATCTTAAACGTGTTCAGTTTGAGTGCTATGATTTCTTCATCATCATCGCTTCAGATCGTTTCAGAGAATGTCACGCTGACCTGGCCAAAGAGATCAAGAAAATGAAGAAGAATTTCTATTTTGTTCGTTCAAAGATTGATTTGAGTATTGAAGCTGAAAGAAGAAAGAAAAACTTTGATGAGAAAAAGACGCTGGACAAAATACGAGGGAACTGTGTTAAAGGTTTGTTTCTGATGTTTATTACATGACAGTGTTTTGTGACTTCTGACTAGTTTAAAGTGAAGTGTGTACTTTATTCACTGTTGAACTCATTATTGAATCCCAGTTTAAAGCTGCACTCAGTAATTATCATTATTTAAAAGAATATTACTTTCATAAATCTGTTTAAAATCATGTACACTCACACGATAATGCATAATATAATCTGTTTTATTTGACATGGAGCGGGTCACCTCATGGGGGCGGCCATGTTGAGATCACATGACCAGCTGAATACTACTAACTTCACTAATTAATCAAATAATGTAATAAATTAATAATTAATGACTGCTAATTGTGCCATTGATCAGTTCAACTGATGAGTGTTCAGGAAACAGTCTTTAACCTTTAATTTACTGCTGTGTTATGAATAAATGTATTGCTCATATTTATAATACAATATAATTAATAACACTGTAATGATGCAACAAGCAAAGATGATTGTTTATGAGTAATATAATTATCATTAATATAAGCAGTGTCTTATAATCATGTGTTTTCTGTGTCTGTAGGTCTGACAGAGATCGGTGTAGAGGATCCTGTTGTGTTCTTGATTTCTAGTTGGTTTCTCAACAAGTATGATTTTAATTCACTGCATGAGAGGATGGAGACTGAACTCCCACAACACAAGAGACATGTGCTGATGCTGTTTGTACCAAATATCACAACAGAGATTATTGACAGAAAGAAGAAAGCTCTAGAGAAAAACATTTCAAGATTAGCTTTATTATCAGCTGGTGTGGCTGCACTTCCTCTTCCTGGTCTTTCATTTGCTGTAGATGTAGGTCTCTTAGTATATGAGATACAAAAGTACAAGACTGTATTTGGTCTGGATGATGAATCTCTGAAGAGGATCAGTGAAAGATCTGGGAAGAGTATTGAGATTATAATGGGTGAGATGAAATCAATTGTGTGTAAAGAAATAACCACTGCTTCAATTACACTTCTGCTGAGACAAAGCTCTGTTTATGTAGCAGAAGAAGCTGCTGAGCGTGTTCTTAGTTTTATACCTATTATAGGTACTGTTGTGGCAGCAGGATTGTCTTTTGTGACAGTTTCATACATGCTGAAGAAAGTACTGAAAGAAATAGCTGAAGATGCCAAGAATGTGCTTCTGGCATCAATGAATAATCCAATGTAATTAAATCAGACGGATTTTAGGCTCCAGCAGCTTCATTTCTACCAGCGTTCATCACTGTTCTATTGTTCTACACTATTTGATCACTTTTAATATATATTATAATTGTAATAATCGATATGACTCTAATTTCTTTATAATAGTAAAAAATCAATATAACATCAGTAAAATAATCTCACAATAATAAAATGAGATTATAACAACAGGAAAATGTGAGAAACTTTGACATTTTTAATGGTTATTTTTTAAACTTGTTAATAATGATTGTGTAACTGCTTGTATTCACAGAACTGTGTTGATTTATGTGTACATGATCATATACTCCACTGATTATAGAGAATAATTCAAGTTATCCAGTGAAACTACTTTATAAATGGGATAGTTATCTGTTCACATAAATGTTGGCCTTGATTATCAGATGTCTCTTTATTTGTCTGTCTATTGTGTATTTTTTAACTGAGAAAATCAATTATAATAAAGTATAAAGTACCATAAATAATACCTGACTATGTGGAGTTTGTTGCCTTTAAAACGTTAAAATAGTTAGGATGATTGGATTAGGATTGGTAACACTCTAGAGTTTAGGGCGAGTTCCTAAACCTGTATACTTCATTTGCATAACTATTCAAATGCATAGATGCTAATCCAATCATCAATCACTATTTAACTTACAATAGAGAGAACAGGACTGTCAGGAATCTCTTGCTGGAAAACTCTGTTTAACAGCTGATATAATCATCATCTGTACCTCAAATGCTAAATGCAATCTACTCCACTTTCTCAGTTTATATACGATTGTATTGAACCTAGATTTAACTTTTTATAAATTTGTAATACAACATATGTTGTCTTTGTTTGGACACATTTTCTAAGCCATATATAAGTTGTATAAATGGAGATAAAAACAAATACAATAGAGATGACTGAACATCACATTATAAGTGGAGATTAAAACAAATGAGTTTGTCACCTGAAGATGACACTGTATCCCTCTAATTATCTTGTGTAAATAGCAGCATTTTATTCTCACACTTAAAATACACAAAATATTGTCTTAAATGTACTCTGACTTCACTAAATTTGCCTAGACTTGAATGTTATCGACACTGCCCCTGTAAAAATGAATAGATCCTCCAGACACCCTATAAAGTGGCCTCAAATATCCTGTTCATGTACTCAAAAACTATTTCAGTGGGAAGAAATAAGACACATAATCCTGCTTTTGTTTTTCCTTCCTGTCTCTCATAGTATTTTTTAAAGTAAATGGCATTAAATACAGCAATAACACTGAATCAGTAACATCTCAAACACTTCCTCCCCTCCCTTCCGCTAAAAACTCATGACCCACGTGACTTATTAGTAAAGCTTTTCTTGTGTATATATAGAAGATTCACACACATGCAGATACCTCAGAGTGTTGCTGTGGATATTTCCTCTTTTCAAGCCCTTCACAAGGTGAATAAACACTTTTAACTTTCAAATAAAATAAAAATGTATGTATTTATTTCAATGTCATTGAAATCTTGATGTTTGTATTATAGTGCAACTGAAATGTTAATCTGTATTCAACTCAATCTTTAACAAATACCTTCATTTCTCTCATTTATATCTTCATAGACTATAGGGCGACATTATCATTTGTAATCAATCAAATATTTCTCAGTTAGCACGTCATAAATGTTCCTTTATTTACTTTAAACAAG
This sequence comes from Moxostoma hubbsi, assembly GCA_032164185.1. NCBI lineage: Eukaryota > Metazoa > Chordata > Actinopteri > Cypriniformes > Catostomidae > Moxostoma > Moxostoma hubbsi. Next base: position 1,070,380 of record JAVLUX010000076.1, read on the forward strand.
TCATCAAACACAACTCTACAAGTGTTAAAACATATGTGTGTTGGCACTGAAGTTTAAACTGGACCTGATTGACACAACCGACCCAGAAAACTGGGGGGGACAGGGGTTCATGTGATATGAGCGTGAAGTGATCATCTGTGATCTGCAACTGCTTTCGAGTCCTTGAAGTACATTTAACGTGCGAGTAAGGGCAGCCAGTGGATAAGATGGTGCCCCCCATGGAGTTGGTGCCCCTACACAGACTGTTAGGTGCGGCGGTTCTGGGTTTAACCATGGGTTTAACCAAAAAATAATAATATTTGTCCTGCATAAATTGAGATTTTGTTCAATATATTAGATGAAATCATGTTTAATGATCCTAAAACAAATAAAAAATATTGCAGGTGTGGATTTGGCTTTTGGGAAACTGACCAGCAGTTATGTGCCACTTTATCCCAAAGCAGAAATCGAAAGCTGGTCAAATAATTGAGATAATTCCACAATGAAATTCTCTATGTGAGAGCGGAAATCTTTACTAATCAAATGATCAATTGTACAATAGAGGCATGAAAGCAGAATGCTCCACCTGCAAATCAGGACACACTGATCTGCAAGATCATACATGTTTATTAGTTTTGTGTGTGTGTGTGTGTGTGTCAGCCGGGATGAAAGGAAAAATGTTTTGCCAATATACAGTATTATTCAGCTTACATATTCAATTGAGGGTGCTCTAACCTTTGCAACCCAGCAGAACCGGGCTTGCATCTAGCTGGCAGCTGCACTAACATGATGGCAAAACAACAAGATACTGTACTTATCTATTCATTTATTATCAAATAGTAGTGCAACCTACTCACTCACCTTTTGCTGCACTACATCACGTAGCACATCCTCGTGCTTTCTGCAATGTGACGCGTACGATTCCAAAAGGTATATTTGCTCATTCACACGGTCTCTCCACACTCCCTTTCCATTTCTTCGTTCTTTGATTTACACTTTGCATTTATTGATGTTATAAGGTTTGTAACATCACTAAAACAATGTTAGAGCTCCATAACGTCAGGCCTATTGCTTATTTAGCAGATTCCTAAACCAGCAGGTCATGACGCGCATTCTGGGTTGAGCGAGCGGCACCGAGCGGCCTGAGAGAGAGGAATCTTCAAAAAGATGCTCTCTGCTCAGGTGAAATTATCACTGCTCCACTCACATGTTCTGTGCTCACTCCGCTCCACTCACATGTTCTGTGCTCACTCCGCTCCACTCACATGTTCTGTGCTCACTCCGCTCCACTCACATGTTCTGTGCTCACTCCGCTCCACTCACATGTTCTGTGCTCACTCCGCTCCACTCACTGCTCTGTGCTCACTCCGCTCCACTCACATGTTCTGTGCTCACTCCGCTCCACTCACTGCTCTGTGCTCACTCCGCTCCACTCACATGTTCTGTGCTCACTCCGCTCCACTCACATGTTCTGTGCTCACTCCGCTCCACTCACTGCTCTGTGCTCACTCCGCTCCACTCACATGTTCTGCGCTCACTCCGCTCCACTCACATGTTCTGTGCTCACTCCGCTCCGCTCACATGTTCTGTGCTCACTCCACTCCGCTCAGATGTTCTGTGCTCACTCCGCTCCACTCACATGTTCTGTGCTCACTCCGCTCCACTCACATGTTCTGTGCTCACTCCGCTCCACTCACATGTTCTGTGCTCACTCCGCTCCACTCACATGTTCTGTGCTCACTCCACTCCACTCACTGCTCTGTGCTCACTCCGCTCCACTCACATGTTCTGTGCTCACTCCACTCCGCTCACATGCTCTGGTAGAAAGGCAGAAACAAAGATTTGTATATATTCATATTTTTTTTTTTTTTATAAATATTTACTGCCTAAAATAATGTTTTGATATTTTTTTTACTTTTTCATTTTTGTTGTTTTATGACCTTTTGTGCCATATATTGTTTTACTTTTATAAACTGGGGCAAGTTGTCACTGAAGGTCAACATGTGTTCAATGAACTGTATCTTTATTCCTGGTCAATAATGGTGAAAATGTTCAATAGCTGTTTTGTAGTCAAGACTTCAAAGTTTTGACTAGACAGAAATTGACTTTCAGTCAAACGTATTTACTGCAGTACACTGTGACAACTAGCCCTTATCTGCACTATAAACTGTATATGAAGGTAGCCTGATATTTCTGTTATTAATATCTAGTGTCTCATGATTCAAACAGACCTGTAAAGAGTCATGAATCAGAAATGGTCAAAGATGGAAATCAACAGATAACATGCCGAGATTAAATGTGTGAAAATAAAATGTAGAGCTAAGAATGAATATGAAGTAAACAATACTGTAATTTTGTCTGTAGAGAACTGAACTGAAACAGATCTAATTGCATTATATTATATTATATTTGATATTAATTATATTATATATTGGCCTCAGGAACTGAACTTGAGACCAAACCTTTAGCTTCCTCTAATCCATGTTACTGTGGTGATATATAGTCTATAGTCTATAATAAAAGATAAAGAGTTTGTGTGGATCATCATCTGTTTACACTTCTGTCTAAGTTTCTTTTTTACTTTGATAGGAAAAACAAATCACATCTTCATCTACTATCATTACTTTGGTGTTGAGAATATAACTGATTGTGACGCTTGCTCTGAAGTGTAAAGGTAAGAACAAGTTCCCTATCTGTCACTCACTCAACATTGTTTCAATGTAGTGACACTAGGGGTCGCTCTTGGGAGCCCCAAACACCTCTGACCTTTGAGAAAAGGCGAATGGGAATCGGAATTTGCATGTCAGTCCCCAGGACATATGAGTACAGGAGCTGGCTCACAACCACTCATTCAGCTTTTTTCTTCAGAGCCGAGTGGTGTTAAACAGCGAGTTCCACTGACGTTCCATTTACCTCACTGTGAACAAGCATATGCTGTTGGATATATGGCGCATTTCGGTGGCTTTCTCTCCCTCTGCACGATTGATGCAGAGTACGCCCCTGGGCGCTTCGACAGCTAAAAGACTATATTTCCTGTGCCAGAAAAGTTTCCTGACTAAAAGAGCACACACTGATGGATTGATGTAGTCTTTTTAAAGATGCCTTTCCGTCTTTGTGTAATTGCTGGATGCGGTCATTATCTCTCCACTTCTGATGGCCCAATCGCTGCCTCACGTGTCTGGGCCATAGTCACTTTAAAGCAGCATTTGCGGATGGTTCGTGTTCTCATTGTGAGAACATGACCATGGCAACGTTGCGGTCAAGCTTTCCTTCTTTCGGGTGAAAGCTGCTCCAGCCACCCATGCTTCTACTACGGGTACGAGGACGGGATGGTTGGTGCTGGAGACAATTTGGGGACTCCAGTGGGAGTGGCCCTGCCAGGTAATACCACACAGACCTCCCATTTCCCAGCATGCTCGGTCGAGTTCTAGGATGAGACAGGCAGCTCGCCTCGGGGCCAGCGTGACATCTCTTTCGGATCTTGCAAGCGGGATGAATTTTCGATCGATGCATCAGAGAGTGATTTGGCGATGACAGATGCCGAGGACTGGACTGGGCTGCCACCTTCGGGTGTGCCCGCCCAGTCTGAGGCTGACGTGGAGCTGACTGCCATGCTTGCCTGGGCTGTCTCGAGTGTCAGGCTGGAGTGGAAACTTCCACCCGCCCCTGAGCCCTTGCGCTTGATGATTGGTTCCTGGGTTTGGAGCACCGCTCATGGCCTTCTTCTCGGAAGTGCATGAAAAACTGATGAGGTCATGGAGGACACCTTTCTCTGTCCGAACCGAACTCTCACTACCTTCGATGGCGGGGTGGCCAAGGGATATACGTAAATTCCTCAGATGGCTGGCGGAATCACCTGGGACTTCCCTCCAGGGCCTGTAGGACTACGTCGTCTCTGGCGACCAAAGCATACAGTGCTGCTGGACAGGCCGCCTCCGCCCTGCATGCCACGGCCCTCCTGCAAGTACACCAGGCCAAGGCACTAAAAGAGCTGCACATGGGTAGTGCTGATCCTGATGTGATGCAGGAGCTGTGCTCAGCGACCGATCTCGCCCTCCGGGCAATGAAGTTCACGGCACAGGCACTTGGGCAGGCGAAATCCACCTTGGTGGTTCAGGAAAGCCACCTATGTCTTGGTCAAGATGAAAGACGTCGAAAAGGTTTGTTTCCTGAATGCGCCTATCTACCTGACCGTCCTATTTGGTGACAACGTCGAGGACTTCGCCCAGCAGTTCTCGGCGGTGAAAAAACAGACGGAGGCGATACAGCACATCTTGCCCTGGCACGGCTAAAGATCCCGCACCCCGTCTGCTCAACAAGGGCATACCCCTGTGGCTGCAAAGACCCAGATGGCTCCTCCGCAGCCCGAGCCAAGTCCTCAGCCCCAGCATATAGCCCTCCGCAGGAAGCTGATGCCCCCCCGCCTCACATTCCAGTGCTAAGACCTTGAAGTAGGCTCCTAAGCACCCCTGTGACAGAAGAGGTCTGCCAGAACCCTGGAGCTGGTATCCAGACCATCCTGTCCCCCGTTGGAGGACCGGGAGGAGAATCTTGTGTTCCCTTTTGTTTTGTTTTCGCCGCACCCAAAACGGGCTGCGGTACTCACATTTTTAAAAAAAAAAAAAAGTGGTTTCCTCACTCCCTGGGCCACACAGCCGGTGTTTATGACTGCCGTTATCACAGTAATATTCATGTGTTGGAGCAATTCACATGATTTTTCACTGATGGATGTTTTTACTTTTAACAATGGGATTATTTCACTGTTTTATCTTACATTTGTTTTATCACATCACATGAGCCAGTTTATGTCTCTATGTGAAACTGCTTCTGTCATAAACACATGAACACACATCAACATGATCGTATGTTCCTGTTATAATTATAAAACTCGTAATAATGATTTTGTTCCACATATTTTCACATTTTCGGTGTATGTGCCTCCACATAGATTCTGAATAATCCTTTATGAGTTCTAGACAAACATGTGCATGTTAGTTTCATCTAGAATACACGAGTAGCAACTTGTTTATCTCAGTGAATATGTGGATTGAGACGTATTACGTTTCCTTAACGTTCCCAGAATGTTCGTCACAACAGGAAGCGACAAACACGGACGTGTGAAAGAGATTCAGACGAGTTGGAGAGGAAAATTAACGCATTCATCTTTAATAACGTGTTGCTCAATCCACATTGAACACGGGATAATTTGATCATGATTAATACAGTAATATTTCTGATGAACATTACTGAAGGAAAGTATCTGCTGTGGATGTGAATGTTGAGTGTTAAAACTGGATTATTAAACTGAAAGTGAATCAAGGACAGATCGGTGAAATGGCGTCTAAACATGTTTCTGAGGATTTCTCTTGTCCTGTGTGCGATGACATTTTTACAAATCCTGTTGTCCTGTCCTGTGGTCACAGTGTGTGTGAAGAGTGTATTCAGAAGTTTTGGGAAAGTAAAGAATCTAAAGAATGTCCAGTTTGCAGAAGAAGATCGACAAGGGAAAATCTTCCACCAAATTTCGCTTTGAAGAAGTTGTGTGAGATTTTCAGGACAGACAAAACTCACAAAGATGTGATCGATAATAAGGTCAAATACATTCAAATCATTATGACAATACCAATATAGAGCAAAATATCCTACAGACACAGTTAAAGTTGTTTTTATATTGGATATTTGTTACGCATTCAATCCTTCCTTTCACATTAATTGTATGTAATCGCAAAATACTGTCGGTTCATGCTGTGTCTCATTCAGATAACACTATAAATCATGATTGCAAAAGTAATTATTATGTTTCCGATAAATGTCATTGTTTTAAGCATCAAAAGTAAAAAACGCAAAACAGCGTAACATCAAGGGCAATCCGAATTAGGGAGAGTCTCAAAAGTGAAAAATGCACAAATATCAGTTAAGAGATTCATTATTCCATGGATACATTAAAAAGATATGTAATATGTAATGTTTATGTTTGTTAAAAAATTCTTATGATTTCAATTTCTGTTCTAACTATTTAATGTAAACTGAATCCTTTAATGAAGTAAATCTATTTAACTTTCTGGCTTTCTATCACCTGCTACATATCTTACACAGATTTGTTTGTGGAAATCTGATTTTGTGTATGTATTTATTTATTTTTGAAAATCCATATAGGCCTAACTTGCGGGTCATGTGACCTGATGACGTCAGACCACCTGTTATATTTTCACACATGTCTTACGTGACCAAAAAAATCAATTAATAATAATAAATAAACAAAAACACGTCTTTCATAACCAGGAAGTTATATGGATTTGAAAAAAAAAAAGAAAAATCATTAATAAAAAAAAATAATAGAGTAATTTGGATTCCAAAATCAAAGTCATGTAAGGTGGAAAGGTGTTGTGTATACATGTGTTATAGGAGGTCTGACATGCATTTATTTCTGTTAGTTACAAGTTAAATGCAATTTCAGTTACATTACATAGTTACATAGAGAATAAGCCATTTATGGCTTTAAATGTTTGTTTTTCTACACAGTTTAATCTATTTATATTATCTAACATATCGTCTTCTGCCATTACATACAAAGGGGAAAAAATAAAACTTTCTTCACTGTTCATAACATACTGTATTTTAGTACTTTATATAACGTATTTCTATTAGATTTGCAGTACGTATGTGTGTATGTGTGTATGTATGAATGTGTGTGTCAGTGTGTCTGTGTGTATGTGTGTATGTATGAATATGTATAATTATTTTTTTTATTTGTATCTATGTCTTGCTGCTGTTTTGTATTGTGTACTGGAAGCTTCTGTCACAAGACAAATTCCTTGTGTGTGTAAGCATACTTGGCAATAAAGCTGATTCTGATATTTTAGACATTTCCATTGAGGCAAAGAATTGTGGGTTGTGAGTGCCCACGAAGGGTACACCTCATGCATCCTCTGAATTACCATGAAAGAAGGTCGCATTCAAAGTGTCCAACTCGCTTTTCTGAAACGAGACAGCCTGGATGACGCATGCAACTGAGAAATACGACCTCCGGAGGACCCATCCTTCCAAACTTTAAACTATTAAAGTTAGTAAATAGGGTCTTGGTTAGTGAATATCCAGCTTAGTTATTTAATCATTTAATGTGCGTTTGCAATGTGTTAATTATTTGAATCCTCCGACTTGCCGTAGATACCTCAAACACGATAGAGGAGTATGGAAAGCCAAGAGGGTCAGAATTCACGTGTTTTGTATCACCATATTAAGCTTTGAAATGCTGTTTTCTAAACGGTGTAAAGTGTTAAGTGTTACATAAACGCTGTACGCATTAATTTGCTCATGTACATAACTCCTCCTCTATCACGTTACTTAGGAAACATGGCAAACTTGCTCAATCTACACTGATATGGGATGCAACTGCAACTCCGTAACTCCACTTTTCCAATCTGTTTGGATCTCAGTGAGAATCGGAACACAAAACTTCAAAGCTCATGAGTATCTTAAACGTGTTCAGTTTGAGCGCTATGATTTCTTCATCATCATCGCTTCAGATCGTTTCAGAGAATGTCACACTGACCTGGTCAAAGAGATCAAGAGAATGAAGAAGAATTTCTATTTTGTTCGTTCCAAGATTGACTTCAGTATTGAAGCTGAAAGAAGAAATGAACAATTGGATGAGAAAAAGACGCTGGACAAAATACGAGGGAACTGTGTTAAAGGTTTGTTTCTGATGTTTATTACATGACAGTGTTTTGTGACTTCTGACTAGTTTAAAGTGAAGTGTGTACTTTATTCACTGTTGAACTCATTTCTTGAATCCCAGTTTAAAGCTGCACTCAGTAATTATCATTATTTAAAGGAATAGTACTTTCATAAATCTGTTTAAAATCATGTACACTCACATGAAGATTTCATCAGTACATTTGTCAGGAACCAATCAGGTGCTGCTTCTCACACCACACCACGATCGCTCTCTCCAGATTTCTAATCACTTGCACCTGTTCCAATCAGCGTTCAGTTCCATATAAACACCCAGTTCAGAATCAGTCTTTGTCGAGTCCCCAACAGGAACAGAAGCATACAAGTCTCAAGAAGTCTCTTACTCTACCTACACCAGTCAAGTAACGTATACTCACCTGAAAAGATACTAACCTCTATGTCCATGTTCTGATGTTCCCAGAAATCGCTGCTGAATCCAAGTTTCCTGATTCCTTGTTTTCTTTCTGAGTCTCGTTACTGGTGGAAACATTTGAAAGAGAAAGGACGAGTATCACTGAACTGTGTCAGTTTGACTGTGGATAAATGGAAGAGGATCTACTCACCTTGAATCCTTCACGTTAAGTTATCCTCATCGTATTCACCTCTGAAACTTGAGAAAACTCACCATTGAACTTAATGCACTAAAATAAAGCGTTGATCCTATTCACTTACCTCTGTCTCCGAGTCTGTATCCTGACAGAAGACTCGACCAGCAAAAAAAAAGAGGTGAAGAAAATGACTTCCAGGCAAGCTTCAGCGCCGGATACGAATCTCATACAACCTACCGTCGCTGCTACAAGTCCCATACATGTCACCGCTGCCGCGACAAATCCATTGTTTAACACCAGTCAGCACTTCCATGAACGCCGCTTCTTCTATTACTTGCTTCGCTGTTCCACCATCGCGTCCAGCGCCATTCTCTGGTCGGGCGGAAGATTGCAATGGATTTCTGTTACAATGTTCACTTGCTCTGGAACAACAAGCTCAACTATATCCAACTGAACGGTCTAAAGTGGCATTTATTATCCAGCAATTATCCGGATCAGCCTTAAGATGGGCTGAGACATTATGGATGAAAGAATCAGCTGTGACAACGTCTGTTATGAATTTCGCGAAACACTTCAGAGAAGTTTTCGGTCGTCCAATTGAAGATTCCTCTTTCGGTGATCAGTTGTTGCAGTTACGTCAAGGGAAGAAGTCTGTTTCTGAGTGTTCTTTAGAATTTCGTACTCTAGCCTCCAACAGTGGGTGGAACGAAAAAGCGCTCCTCTCAGTTTATCGCCGTGGACTGAATCCTGCCTTACGTCTTCAGTTGGCGATTTATGATGACAGCTTAGGAATAGAGAAATTTATCCAGCAGGCCATTCGTGTGCAACAACGATCCCAAGATTGTTATCAAGACAATCTGTATTGTCATTCCACAATTCCACAAGTTATCATGAGTTCCACTTCAGAGGATCAATCAGAAAGAATGCAGGTTGACACCTCTCGACTTTCCCAGACTGAACGTTCTCGACGTAAGGAGTTGAAATTATGCATGTACTGTGGTGCCAAGGGTCATTTTAGACTTACCTGTCCAATACGACCAGAACGACTGATGGTAAGCTCCGTCCAAGACAGTTCTATTATATCCACACCCCTCACGATTCCTGTTATCCTGAAATCTCGAAACACCTATGTATCTGTAACAGCCATCATCGACTCTGGGTCAGCGGGGAATTTCATTTCAGGTCGACTCTGTAAAGAACTCAAGCTCCGGAAGATCAACACCCCCAAGCCCTACTCCGTCTACGCCGTAACAGGTGAGCAGATTAATAAGGGGCATGTAACTTCCCAGATAAAACCCATCCAGTTGTGGGTTGAGAACAAACACCAGGAAATGTTCGAACCTTTTGTTCTGCAGAATAGTCAGACGGATATAATCCTAGGTCGTCCATGGTTAATTCTTCATCAACCCACCATCAATTGGCAGACTGGGAAGATCAAGAGATGGGGTTGTGATTGTTCCCTGAGTGAAACCCCACCTCCAAACTCCTCCAGTGTCCAAAAGTCCAAAGAAATGACTGTTAACTCTACATCCATAGAAAGTCCAAAGGAAAACCTGTCCACGAATATTCCCTCTTGTTACTCCTCGTTCTCTGACATTTTTAATCCAGTTGCTGCTTCCCAGTTACCTCCCCATCGACCATGGGATTGTGCCATTGATCTGAAACCTGGAGCATCTATTCCCAAGGGTCGAATATATTCATTATCAATCCCTGAACAAGATTCAATGCGGAAATACATCGAAGAAGCTTTACAACAAGGTTACATCCGCCCGTCTACATCCCCTGCCGCAGCTAGTTTCTTTTTTGTTCCCAAGAAGGACGGGGGCCTGAGACCATGTATCGATTACAGAGCTCTGAACCAAATTACAGTGAAATTCAGTTACCCACTACCACTTATCCCTTCAGCTCTGGAACAACTCAAAGGAGCTAAAGTCTTCACCAAATTGGACCTAAGAAGCGCTTACAATCTGATCCGAATTAGAAAGGGTGATGAGTGGAAGACGGCATTCATAACTCCTGCTGGGCACTACGAATATCTTGTCATGCCGTACGGATTGGTAAACGCCCCTTCGGTCTTCCAGAGTTTCATGGATGAAGTACTTCGGGATTTCTTGGGAAAATTTGTGTTAGTGTATATCGACGACATCCTAATTTTCTCCAAAAACATAGTGGAACATCAACATCAGGTATCTCAGGTACTCCAAAGACTCCGTGAGTTCACCTTGTTTCTAAAGGCCGAGAAGTGTTCCTTCCATCAGACCAGTGTCGAGTTTCTGGGTTTTCACCTCAGTGAAAGAGGAGTAGAAATGAATACTCAGAAAACAGAGACCATCCTGTCCTGGCCAACTCCCAATTCAGTTAAAGAACTTCAGAGATTCCTAGGTTTCGCAAATTTCTACCGACGATTTATACATCAATACAGCCTGCTGACTGCTCCTCTAACCTCACTGCTAAAGGGAAAACCCAAGACACTTCTTTGGACCCCAGAAGCAGAAGGAGCCTTTAAGTCACTAAAGGCTGGATTCACCACTGCACCCTTGCTTCATCACCCAGATCCTGAAAAGGTATTCGTAGTGGAAGTAGACGCCTCCACTACAGGAGTAGGAGCAATCTTGTCCCAATACTCAGCTAATTCTTTCGAAACCATACCCTGTGCATTCTTCTCAAGAAAGCTATCAGCTGCAGAAAGCAATTACGATATCGGAAATCGGGAACTCTCGGCTGTAAAACTTGCCTTGGAAGAATGGAGACATTGGCTGGAAGGGGCCAAACATCCATTTATTGTACTCACCGATCATAAAAACCTCCAGTATTTAAGAGATGCCAAGAGATTGAACCCACGTCAGGCTAGATGGGCCCTTTTCTTCACCCGTTTTCACTTCACAATTTCATACCGTCCCGGTTCAAAGAATACTAGAGCAGATGCTCTCTCTCGTATCCATGCCCCTGAAAATCCAATTGAAGAACCTGAACCCATCTTACCCGAAAAGCTATTTGTCAACCCAATCCTTTGGGAGATCAATGAACAACTCCTTGAACTGTCACGACGGGAACCCAGAGTCCCAGGATGTCCCCCCGACAAGATTTATGTACCTGAAGATTACCGTAATTCCTTGATTTCATCAGCACATTCCTCGGTAGGCACAGGTCATCCCGGAGTAAGTAAAACTACATCTACTCTCCAACTCAAGTATTGGTGGCCCAATATGCAGAGAGACATAACAACATTTATCCAAGGTTGTATTCCCTGTGCCATGTCAAATGTTCCCAGACATCTACCAGTGGGTAAGCTAATGCCTCTTCCTGTCCCACTTAGACCTTGGTCTCACATCGGGGTAGACTTTGTTACTGATCTTCCTGTTTCAGATGGAAACACTTGTATCCTCGTGGCCATCGATCGTTTCTCCAAGGCATGTAAATTAATTCCTCTGAAGAATCTTCCCACCGCCTTTGTCACTGCAGAGCTGTTAATGGAACATGTCTTTCGAAACTTCGGTATACCAGAGGATATCGTGTCCGACAGGGGACCTCAATTCACCTCCCGGGTATGGCGTGCCTTCTTCTCTCTAATGAATGTTACAGTAAGTCTCTCATCAGGGTACCATCCACAAACTAACGGCCAAACTGAACGAAAGATCCAAGATGTCGGACGATTCTTGCGTACGTTCTGCCACTCCAACCAAAACATCTGGAGTCGGTATTTAATTTGGGCAGAGTACGCACAAAATTCTCTCAGACAGACATCTACGCAGCTTACTCCTTTCCAATGTGTTTTAGGTTATCAACCTCCATTGTTTCCTTGGTCCGGTGAACCCTCAGAAATTCCAGCGGTAGATAAATGGTTCAGAGAGAGTGAAAGAATTTGGAACCAAACTCATCATCACCTTCGACAAGCAATCAGTCGCCAACAAAACTTTGCAGATGTCCGCCGATGTCAGACTCCTGAATACCAACCTGGACAACTAGTCTGGCTTTCTACCAAAGACATTCGTCTACGTCAACCCTGTCGGAAATTAAATCCCAAGTATATCGGACCATTCCCTATAGAGAGACAGATCAACCCAGTAACCTATAAACTTCATCTCCCGGCTCAACTTCGGATCCATTCCTCATTCCATGTATCCCTCCTGAAACCTTATCATCCAGCTGTGCCCAGTTCCACTACAGAACCAACTCCAGCAGAAAATTCCCCAATACCTCCTATTGAACCAGACTCCATCTACTCAGTTAAAGAAATTTTGGACTCTCGACGTCGAGGTGGGCAACTTGAGTATTTAATTGATTGGTTAGGATATGGACCAGAGGAGAGGTGTTGGATACCTCGGAAAGACATCCTCGATCCCACTATGCTCTCTGAATTCCACGCTCGGCACCCACAGAAACCTGCACCACGACCCAGAGGTAGACCACCACGACGCCGAGGTCCACGGTCCGCTGGCGCGGACTCTGGAGGGGGGGGTAATGTCAGGAACCAATCAGGTGCTGCTTCTCACACCACACCACGATCGCTCTCTCCAGATTTCTAATCACTTGCACCTGTTCCAATCAGCGTTCAGTTCCATATAAACACCCAGTTCAGAATCAGTCTTTGTCGAGTCCCCAACAGGAACAGAAGCATACAAGTCTCAAGAAGTCTCTTACTCTACCTACACCAGTCAAGTAACGTATACTCACCTGAAAAGATACTAACCTCTATGTCCATGTTCTGATGTTCCCAGAAATCGCTGCTGAATCCAAGTTTCCTGATTCCTTGTTTTCTTTCTGAGTCTCGTTACTGGTGGAAACATTTGAAAGAGAAAGGACGAGTATCACTGAACTGTGTCAGTTTGACTGTGGATAAATGGAAGAGGATCTACTCACCTTGAATCCTTCACGTTAAGTTATCCTCATCGTATTCACCTCTGAAACTTGAGAAAACTCACCATTGAACTTAATGCACTAAAATAAAGCGTTGTTCCTATTCACTTACCTCTGTCTCCGAGTCTGTATCCTGACAACATTAATATAATCTGTTTTATTTGACATGGAGCGGGTCACCTCATGGGGGCGGCCATGTTAAGATCACATGACCAGCTGAATACTACTAACTTCAATAATTAATCAAATAATGTAATAAATTAATAATTAATGACTGCTAATTGTGCCATTGATCAGTTCAACTGATGAGTGTTCAGGAAACAGTCTTTAACCTTTAATTTACTGCTGTGTTATGAATAAATGTATTGCTCATATTTATAATACAATATAATTAATAACACTAAAATGATGCAACAAGCAAAGATGATTGTTTATGAGTAATATAATTATCATTAATATAAGCAGTGTCTTATAATCATGTGTTTTCTGTGTCTGTAGGTCTGAGAGAGATCGGTGTAGAGGATCCTGTTGTGTTCTTGATTTCTAGTTGGTTTCTCAACAGCTATGATTTGAATTCACTGCATGAGAGGATGGAGACTGAACTCCCACAACACAAGAGACATGTGCTGATGTTGACTGTACCAAATATCACAACAGAGATTATTGACAGAAAGAAGAAAGCTCTAGAGAAAAACATTTCAAGATTAGCTTTATTATCAGCTGGTGTGGCTGCACTTCCTGTTCCTGGTCTTTCATTTGCTGTAGATGTAGGTCTCTTAGTATATGAGATACAAAAGTACAAGACTGCATTTGGTCTGGATGATGAATCTCTGAAGAGGATCAGTGTAAGATCTGGGAAGAGTATTGAGATTATAATGGGTGAGATGAATTCAATTGTGTGTAAAGAAATAACCACTGCTTCAATTACACTTCTGCTGAGACAAAGCTCTGTTCTTGCAGCAGGAGAAGCTGTTGAGAGTGTTCTTAGTTTTATACCTATTATAGGTACTGCTGTGGCTGCAGGATTGTCTTTTGTGACAGTTTTATACATGCTGAAGAAAGTACTGAAAGAAATAGCTGAAGATGGCAGGAATGTGCTTCAGGCATCAATGAATAATCCAATGTAATTAAATCAGACGGATTTTAGGCTCCAGCAGCTTCATTTCTACCAGCGTTCATCACTGTTCTATTGTTCTACACTATTTGATCACTTTTAATATATATTATAATTGTAATAATCGATATGACTCTAATTTCTTTATAATAGTAAAAAATCAATATAACATCAGTAAAATAATCTCACAATAATAAAATGAGATTATAACAACAGGAAAATGTGAGAAACTTTGACATTTTTAATGGTTATTTTTTAAACTTGTTAATAATGATTGTGTAACTGCTTGTATTCACAGAACTGTGTTGATTTATGTGTACATGATCATATACTCCACTGATTATAGAGAATAATTCAAGTTATCCAGTGAAACTACTTTATAAATGGGATAGTTATCTGTTCACATAAATGTTGGCCTTGATTATCAGATGTCTCTTTATTTGTCTGTCTATTGTGTATTTTTTAACTGAGAAAATCAATTATAATAAAGTATAAAGTACCATAAATAATACCTGACTATGTGGAGTTTGTTGCCTTTAAAACGTTAAAATAGTTAGGATGATTGGATTAGGATTGGTAACACTCTAGAGTTTAGGGCGAGTTCCTAAACCTGTATACTTCATTTGCATAACTATTCAAATGCATAGATGCTAATCCAATCATCAATCACTATTTAACTTACAATAGAGAGAACAGGACTGTCAGGAATGTCTTGCTGGAAAACTCTGTTTAACAGCTGATATAATCATCATCTGTACCTCAAATGCTAAATGCAATCTACTCCACTTTCTCAGTTTATATACGATTGTATTGAACCTAGATTTAACTTTTTATAAATTTGTAATACAACATATGTTGTCTTTGTTTGGACACATTTTCTAAGCCATATATAAGTTGTATAAATGGAGATAAAAACAAATACAATAGAGATGACTGAACATCACATTATAAGTGGAGATTAAAACAAATGAGTTTGTCACCTGAAGATGACACTGTATCCCTCTAATTATCTTGTGTAAATAGCAGCATTTTATTCTCACACTTAAAATACACAAAATATTGTCTTAAATGTACTCTGACTTCACTAAATTTGCCTAGACTTGAATGTTATCGACACTGCCCCTGTAAAAATGAATAGATCCTCCAGACACCCTATAAAGTGGCCTCAAATATCCTGTTCATGTACTCAAAAACTATTTCAGTGGGAAGAAATAAGACACATAATCCTGCATTTGTTTTTCCTTCCTGTCTCTCATAGTATTTTTTTAAAGTAAATGGCATTAAATACAGCAATAACACTGAATCAATAACATCTCAAACACTTCCTCCCCTCCCTTCCGCTAAAAACTCATAACCCACGTGACTTATTAGAAAAGCTTTTCTTGTGTATATATAGAAGATTCACACACATGCAGATACCTCAGAGTGTTGCTGTGGATATTTCCTCTTTTCAAGCCCTTCACAAGGTGAATAAACACTTTTAACTTTCAAATAAAATAAAAATGTGTGTATTTATTTCAATTTCATTGAAATCTTGATGTTTGTATTATAGTGCAACTGAAATGTTAATCTGTATTCAATTCAATCTTTAACAAATACCTTCATTTCTCTCATTTATATCTTCATAGACTATAGGGCGACATTATCATTTGTAATCAGTCAAATATTTCTCAGTTAGCACGTCATAAATGTTCCTTTATTTACTTTAAACAAGTCATCAAACACAACTCTACAAGTGTTAAAACATATGTGTGTTGGCACTGAAGTTTAAACTGGACCTGATTGACACAACCGACCCAGAAAACTGGGGGGGACAGGGGTTCATGTGATATGAGCGTGAAGTGATCATCTGTGATCTGCAACTGCTTTCGAGTCCTTGAAGTACATTTAACGTGCGAGTAAGGGCAGCCAGTGGATAAGATGGTGCCCCCCATGGAGTTGGTGCCCCTACACAGACTGTTAGGTGCGGCGGTTCTGGGTTTAACCATGGATTTAACCAAAAAATAATAATATTTGTCCTGCATAAATTGAGATTTTGTCCAATATATTAGATGAAATCATGTATTTCATATATTCATAATCATATATTTGCTCATTCACACGGTCTCTCCACACTCCCTTTCCATTTCTTCGTTCTTTGATTTACACTTTGCATTTATTGATGTTATAAGGTTTGTAACATCACTAAAACAATGTTAGAGCTCCATAACGTCAGGCCTATTGCTTATTTAGCAGATTCCTAAACCAGCAGGTCATGACGCGCATTCTGGGTTGAGCGAGCGGCACCGAGCGGCCTGAGAGAGAGGAATCTTCAAAAAGATGCTCTCTGCTCAGGTGAAATTATCACTGCTCCACTCACAGCTCTGCGCTCACTCCGCTCCACTCACATGTTCTGTGCTCACTCCACTCCACTCACATGTTCTGTGCTCACTCCACTCCACTCACAGCTCTGCACTCACTCCGCTCCACTCACATGTTCTG
This sequence comes from Moxostoma hubbsi, assembly GCA_032164185.1. Classification (NCBI taxonomy): domain Eukaryota; kingdom Metazoa; phylum Chordata; class Actinopteri; order Cypriniformes; family Catostomidae; genus Moxostoma; species Moxostoma hubbsi. The sequence goes on from JAVLUX010000076.1 coordinate 1,087,093, forward strand.
TGCTCACTCCGCTCCACTCACATGTTCTGTGCTCACTCCACTCCACTCACATGTTCTGTGCTCACTCCACTCCACTCACAGCTCTGCACTCACTCCGCTCCACTCACATGTTCTGTGCTCACTCCACTCCACTCACATGTTCTGTGCTCACTCCGCTCCACTCACATGTTCTGTGCTCACTCCGCTCCACTCACATGTTCTGTGCTCACTCCGCTCCGCTCACATGTTCTGTGCTCACTCCGCTCCGCTCACATGTTCTGTGCTCACTCCGCTCCGCTCACAGCTCTGCGCTCACTCCGCTCCACTCACATGTTCTGCGCTCACTCCGCTCCACTCACATGTTCTGCGCTCACTCCGCTCCACTCACTGCTCTGCGCTCACTCCGCTCCACTCACATGTTCTGTGCTCACTCCGCTCCACTCACATGTTCTGTGCTCACTCCACTCCGCTCACATGTTCTGCGCTCACTCCGCTCCACTCACATGTTCTGTGCTCACTCCACTCCGCTCACATGTTCTGCGCTCACTCCGCTCCACTCACATGTTCTGTGCTCACTCCACTCCGCTCACATGTTCTGTGCTCACTCCACTCCGCTCACATGTTCTGTGCTCACTCCACTCCGCTCACATGTTCTGCGCTCACTCCGCTCCACTCACATGTTCTGCGCTCACTCCGCTCCACTCACATGTTCTGTGCTCACTCCGCTCCACTCACATGTTCTGTGCTCACTCCACTCCGCTCACATGCTCTGGTAGAAAGGCAGAAACAAAGATTTGTATATATTCATATTTTTTTTTTTTATAAATATTTACTGCCTAAAATAATGTTTTGATATTTTTTTTTACTTTTTCATTTTTGTTGTTTTATGACCTTTTGTGCCATATATTGTTTTACTTTTATAAACTGGGGCAAGTTGTCACTGAAGGTCAACATGTGTTCAATGAACTGTATCTTTATTCCTGGTCAATAATGGTGAAAATGTTCAATAGCTGTTTTGTAGTCAAGACTTCAAATATATATAGTCTTTATATAGTCTTTTCTATACTTTATATAGTCTATAGTCTATAATAAAAGATAAAGAGTTTGTGTGGATCATCATCTGTTTACACTTCTGTCTAAGTTTCTTTTTTACTTTGATAGGAAAAACAAATCACATCTTCATCTACTATCATTACTTTGGTGTTGAGAATATAACTGATTGTGACGCTTGCTCTGAAGTGTAAAGTTAAGAACAAGTTCCCTATCTGTCACTCACTCAACATTGTTTCAATGTAGTGACACTAGGGGTCGCTCTTGGGAGCCCCAAACACCTCTGACCTTTGAGAAAAGGCGAATGGGAATCGGAATTTGCATGTCAGTCCCCAGGACATATGAGTACAGGAGCTGGCTCACAACCACTCATTCAGCTTTTTTCTTCAGAGCCGAGTGGTGTTAAACAGCGAGTTCCACTGCCGTTCCATTTACCTCACTGTGAACAAGCATATGCTGTTGGATATATGGCGCATTTCGGTGGCTTTCTCTCCCTCTGCACGATTGATGCAGAGTACGCCCCTGGGCGCTTCGACAGCTAAAAGACTATATTTCCTGTGCCAGAAAAGTTTCCTGACTAAAAGAGCGCACACTGATGGATTAAAGAGTTTGTGTGGATCATCATCTGTTTACACTTCTGTCTAAGTTTCTTTTTTACTTTGATAGGAAAAACAAATCACATCTTCATCTACTATCATTACTTTGGTGTTGAGAATATAACTGATTGTGACGCTTGCTCTGAAGTGTAAAGGTAAGAACAAGTTCCCTATCTGTCACTCACTCAACATTGTTTCAATGTAGTGACACTAGGGGTCGCTCTTGGGAGCCCCAAACACCTCTGACCTTTGAGAAAAGGCGAATGGGAATCGGAATTTGCATGTCAGTCCCCAGGACATATGAGTACAGGAGCTGGCTCACAACCACTCATTCAGCTTTTTTCTTCAGAGCCGAGTGGTGTTAAACAGCGAGTTCCACTGCCGTTCCATTTACCTCACTGTGAACAAGCATATGCTGTTGGATATATGGCGCATTTCGGTGGCTTTCTCTCCCTCTGCACGATTGATGCAGAGTATGCCCCTGGGCGCTTCGACAGCTAAAAGACTATATTTCCTGTGCCAGAAAAGTTTCCTGACTAAAAGAGCGCACACTGATGGATTGATGTAGTCTTTTTAAAGATGCCTTTCCGTCTTTGTGTAATTGCTGGATGCGGTCATTATCTCTCCACTTCTGATGGCCCAATCGCTGCCTCACGAGTCTGGGCCATAGTCACTTTAAAGCAGCATTTGCGGATGGTTCGTGTTCTCATTGTGAGAACATGACCATGGCAACGTTGCGGTCAAGCTTTCCTTCTTTCGGGTGAAAGCTGCTCCAGCCACCCATGCTTCTACTACGGGTACGAGGACGGGATGGTTGGTGCTGGAGACAATTTGGGGACTCCAGTGGGAGTGGCCCTGCCAGGTAATACCACACAGACCTCCCATTTCCCAGCATGCTCGGTCGAGTTCTAGGATGAGACAGGCAGCTCGCCTCGGGGCCAGCGTGACATCTCTTTCGGATCTTGCAAGCAGGATGAATTTTCGATCGATGCATCAGAGAGTGATTTGGCGATGACAGATGCCGAGGACTGGACTGGGCTGCCACCTTCGGGTGTGCCCGCCCAGTCTGAGGCTGACGTGGAGCTGACTGCCATGCTTGCCTGGGCTGTCTCGAGTGTCAGGCTGGAGTGGAAACCTCCACCCGCCCCTGAGCCCTTGCGCTTGATGATTGGTTCCTGGGTTTGGAGCACCGCTCATGGCCTTCTTCTCGGAAGTGCATGAAAAACTGATGAGGTCATGGAGGACACCTTTCTCTGTCCGAACCGAACTCTCACTACCTTCGATGGCGGGGTGGCCAAGGGATATACGTAAATTCCTCAGATGGCTGGCGGAATCACCTGGGACTTCCCTCCAGGGCCTGTAGGACTACGTCATCTCTGGCGACCAAAGCATACAGTGCTGCTGGACAGGCCGCCTCCGCCCTGCATGCCACGGCCCTCCTGCAAGTACACCAGGCCAAGGCACTAAAAGAGCTGCACATGGGTAGTGCTGATCCTGATGTGATGCAGGAGCTGTGCTCAGCGTCCGATCTCGCCCTCCGGGCAATGAAGTTCACGGCACAGGCACTTGGGCAGGCGAAATCCACCTTGGTGGTTCAGGAAAGCCACCTATGTCTTGGTCAAGATGAAAGACGTCTAAAAGGTTTGTTTCCTGAATGCGCCTATCTACCTGACCGTCCTATTTGGTGACAACGTCGAGGACTTCGCCCAGCAGTTCTCGGCGGTGAAAAAACAGACGGAGGCGATTCAGCACATCTTGCCCTGGCACGGCTAAAGATCCTGCACCCCGTCTGCTCAACAAGGGCATCCCCCTGTGGCTGCAAAGACCCAGATGGCTCCTCCGCAGCCCGAGCCAAGTCCTCAGCCCCAGCATATAGCCCTCCGCAGGAAGCTGATGCCCCCCCGCCTCACATTCCAGTGCTAAGACCTTGAAGTAGGCTCCTAAGCACCCCTGTGACAGAAGAGGTCTGCCAGAACCCTGGAGCTGGTATCCAGACCATCCTGTCCCCCGTTGGAGGACCGGGAGGAGAATCTTGTGTTCCCTTTTGTTTTGTTTTCGCCGCACCCAAAACGGGCTGCGGTACTCACATTTTTAAAAAAAAAAAGTGGTTTCCTCACTCCCTGGGCCACACAGCCGGTGTTTATGACTGCCGTTATCACAGTAATATTCATGTGTTGGAGCAATTCACATGATTTTTCACTGATGGATGTTTTTACTTTTAACAATGGGATTATTTCACTGTTTTATCTTACATTTGTTTTATCACATCACATGAGCCAGTTTATGTCTCTATGTGAAACTGCTTCTGTCATAAACACATGAACACACATCAACATGATCGTATGTTCTTGTTATAATTATAAAACTCGTAATAATGATTTTGTTCCACATATTTTCACATTTTCGGTGTATGTGCCTCCACATAGATTCTGAATAATCCTTTATGAGTTCTAGACAAACATGTGCATGTTAGTTTCATCTAGAATACACGAGTAGCAACTTGTTTATCTCAGTGAATATGTGGATTGAGACGTATTACGTTTCCTTAACGTTCCCAGAATGTTCGTCACAACAGGAAGCGACAAACATGGACGTGTGAAAGAGATTCAGATGAGTTGGAGAGGAAAATTAACGCGTTCATCTTTAATAACGTGTTGCTCAATCCACATTGAACACGGGATAATTTGATCATGATTAATACAGTAATATTTCTGATGAACATTACTGAAGGAAAGTATCTGCTGTGGATGTGAATGTTGAGTGTTAAAACTGATTTATTAAACTGAAAGTGAATCAAGGACAGATCGGTGAAATGGCGTCTAAACATGTTTCTGAGGATTTCTCTTGTCCTGTGTGCGATGACATTTTTACAAATCCTGTTTTCCTGTCCTGTGGTCACAGTGTGTGTGAAGAGTGTATTCAGAAGTTTTGGGAAAGTAAAGAATCTAAAGAATGTCCAGTTTGCAGAAGAAGATCGACAAGGGAAAATCTTCCACCAAATTTCGCTTTGAAGAAGTTGTGTGAGATTTTCAGGACAGACAAAACTCACAAAGATGTGATCCGTAATAAGGTCAAATACATTCAAATCATTATGACAATACCAATATAGAGCAAAATATCCTACAGACACAGTTAAAGTTGTTTTTATATTGGATATTTGTTACGCATTCAATCCTTCCTTTCACATTAATTGTATGTAATCGCAAAATACTGTCGGTTCATGCTGTGTCTCATTCAGATAACACTATAAATCATGATTGCAAAAGTAATTATTATGTTTCCGATAAATGTCATTGTTTTAAGCATCAAAAGTAAAAAACGCAAAACAGCGTAACATCAAGGGCAATCCGAATTAGGGAGAGTCTCAAAAGTGAAAAATGCACAAATATCAGTTAAGAGATTCATTATTCCATGGATACATTAAAAAGATATGTAATATGTAATGTTTATGTTTGTTAAAAAATTCTTATGATTTCAATTTCTGTTCTAACTATTTAATGTAAACTGAATCCTTTAATGAAGTAAATCTATTTAACTTTCTGGCTTTCTATCACCTGCTACATATCTTACACAGATTTGTTTGTGGAAATCTGATTTTGTGTATGTATTTATTTATTTTTGAAAATCCATATAGGCCTAACTTGCGGGTCATGTGACCTGATGACGTCAGACCACCTGTTATATTTTCACACATGTCTTACGTGACCAAAAAAATCAATTAATAATAATAAATAAACAAAAACACGTCTTTCATAACCAGGAAGTTATATGGATTTGAAAAAAAAAAAGAAAAATCATTAATAAAAAAAAATAATAGAGTAATTTGGATTCCAAAATCAAAGTCATGTAAGGTGGAAAGGTGTTGTGTATACATGTGTTATAGGAGGTCTTACATGCATTTATTTCTGTTAGTTACAAGTTAAATGCAATTTCAGTTACATTACATAGTTACATAGAGAATAAGCCATTTATGGCTTTAAATGTTTGTTTTTCTACACAGTTTAATCTATTTATATTATCTAACATATCCTCTTCTGCCATTACATACAAAGGGGAAAAAATAAAACTTTCTTCACTGTTCATAACATACTGTATTTTAGTACTTTATATAACGTATTTCTATTAGATTTGCAGTACGTATGTGTGTATGTGTGTATGTATGAATGTGTGTGTCAGTGTGTCTGTGTGTATGTGTGTATGTATGAATATGTATAATTATTTTTTTTATTTGTATCTATGTCTTGCTGCTGTTTTGTATTGTGTACTGGAAGCTTCTGTCACAAGACAAATTCCTTGTGTGTGTAAGCATACTTGGCAATAAAGCTGATTCTGATATTTTAGACATTTCCATTGAGGCAAAGAATTGGGGGTTGTGAGTGCCCACGAAGGGTACACCTCATGCATCCTCTGAATTACCATGAAAGAAGGTCGCATTCAAAGTGTCCAACTCGCTTTTCTGAAACGAGACAGCCTAGATGACGCATGCAACTGAGAAATACGACCTCCGGAGGACCCATCCTTCCAAACTTTAAACTATTAAAGTTAGTAAATAGGGTCTTGGTTAGTGAATATCCAGCTTAGTTATTTAATCATTTAATGTGCGTTTGCAATGTGTTAATTATTTGAATCCTCCGACTTGCCGTAGATACCTCAAACACGATAGAGGAGTATGGAAAGCCAAGAGGGTCAGAATTCACGTGTTTTGTATCACCATATTAAGCTTTGAAATGCTGTTTTCTAAACGGTGTAAAGTGTTAAGTGTTACATAAACGCTGTACGCATTAATTTGCTCATGTACATAACTCCTCCTCTATCACGTTACTTAGGAAACATGGCAAACTTGCTCAATCTACACTGATATGGGATGCAACTGCAACTCCGTAACTCCACTTTTCCAATCTGTTTGGATCTCAGTGAGAATCGGAACACAAAACTTCAAAGCTCATGAGTATCTTAAACGTGTTCAGTTTGAGCGCTATGATTTCTTCATCATCATCGCTTCAGATCGTTTCAGAGAATGTCACACTGACCTGGTCAAAGAGATCAAGAGAATGAAGAAGAATTTCTATTTTGTTCGTTCCAAGATTGACTTCAGTATTGAAGCTGAAAGAAGAAATGAACAATTGGATGAGAAAAAGACGCTGGACAAAATACGAGGGAACTGTGTTAAAGGTTTGTTTCTGATGTTTATTACATGACAGTGTTTTGTGACTTCTGACTAGTTTAAAGTGAAGTGTGTACTTTATTCACTGTTGAACTCATTTCTTGAATCCCAGTTTAAAGCTGCACTCAGTAATTATCATTATTTAAAGGAATAGTACTTTCATAAATCTGTTTAAAATCATGTACACTCACATGAAGATTTCATCAGTACATTTGTCAGGAACCAATCAGGTGCTGCTTCTCACACCACACCACGATCGCTCTCTCCAGATTTCTAATCACTTGCACCTGTTCCAATCAGCGTTCAGTTCCATATAAACACCCAGTTCAGAATCAGTCTTTGTCGAGTCTCCAACAGGAACAGAAGCATACAAGTCTCAAGAAGTCTCTTACTCTACCTACACCAGTCAAGTAACGTATACTCACCTGAAAAGATACTAACCTCTATGTCCATGTTCTGATGTTCCCAGAAATCGCTGCTGAATCCAAGTTTCCTGATTCCTTGTTTTCTTTCTGAGTCTCGTTACTGGTGGAAACATTTGAAAGAGAAAGGACGAGTATCACTGAACTGTGTCAGTTTGACTGTGGATAAATGGAAGAGGATCTACTCACCTTGAATCCTTCACGTTAAGTTATCCTCATCGTATTCACCTCTGAAACTTGAGAAAACTCACCATTGAACTTAATGCACTAAAATAAAGCGTTGATCCTATTCACTTACCTCTGTCTCCGAGTCTGTATCCTGACAGAAGACTCGACCAGCAAAAAAAAAGATTTGTCACCGCTGCCGCGACAAATCCATTGTTTAACACCAGTCAGCACTTCCATGAACGCCGCTTCTTCTATTACTTGCTTCGCTGTTCCACCATCGCGTCCAGCGCCATTCTCTGGTCGGGCGGAAGATTGCAATGGATTTCTGTTACAATGTTCACTTGCTCTGGAACAACAAGCTCAACTATATCCAACTGAACGGTCTAAAGTGGCATTTATTATCCAGCAATTATCCGGATCAGCCTTAAGATGGGCTGAGACATTATGGATGAAAGAATCAGCTGTGACAACGTCTGTTATGAATTTCGCGAAACACTTCAGAGAAGTTTTCGGTCGTCCAATTGAAGATTCCTCTTTCGGTGATCAGTTGTTGCAGTTACGTCAAGGGAAGAAGTCTGTTTCTGAGTGTTCTTTAGAATTTCGTACTCTAGCCTCCAACAGTGGGTGGAACGAAAAAGCGCTCCTCTCAGTTTATCGCCGTGGACTGAATCCTGCCTTACGTCTTCAGTTGGCGATTTATGATGACAGCTTAGGAATAGAGAAATTTATCCAGCAGGCCATTCGTGTGCAACAACGATCCCAAGATTGTTATCAAGACAATCTGTATTGTCATTCCACAATTCCACAAGTTATCATGAGTTCCACTTCAGAGGATCAATCAGAAAGAATGCAGGTTGACACCTCTCGACTTTCCCAGACTGAACGTTCTCGACGTAAGGAGTTGAAATTATGCATGTACTGTGGTGCCAAGGGTCATTTTAGACTTACCTGTCCAATACGACCAGAACGACTGATGGTAAGCTCCGTCCAAGACAGTTCTATTATATCCACACCCCTCACGATTCCTGTTATCCTGAAATCTCGAAACACCTATGTATCTGTAACAGCCATCATCGACTCTGGGTCAGCGGGGAATTTCATTTCAGGTCGACTCTGTAAAGAACTCAAGCTCCGGAAGATCAACACCCCCAAGCCCTACTCCGTCTACGCCGTAACAGGTGAGCAGATTAATAAGGGGCATGTAACTTCCCAGATAAAACCCATCCAGTTGTGGGTTGAGAACAAACACCAGGAAATGTTCGAACCTTTTGTTCTGCAGAATAGTCAGACGGATATAATCCTAGGTCGTCCATGGTTAATTCTTCATCAACCCACCATCAATTGGCAGACTGGGAAGATCAAGAGATGGGGTTGTGATTGTTCCCTGAGTGAAACCCCACCTCCAAACTCCTCCAGTGTCCAAAAGTCCAAAGAAATGACTGTTAACTCTACATCCATAGAAAGTCCAAAGGAAAACCTGTCCACGAATATTCCCTCTTGTTACTCCTCATTCTCTGACATTTTTAATCCAGTTGCTGCTTCCCAGTTACCTCCCCATCGACCATGGGATTGTGCCATTGATCTGAAACCTGGAGCATCTATTCCCAAGGGTCGAATATATTCATTATCAATCCCTGAACAAGATTCAATGCGGAAATACATCGAAGAAGCTTTACAACAAGGTTACATCCGCCCGTCTACATCCCCTGCCGCAGCTAGTTTCTTTTTTGTTCCCAAGAAGGACGGGGGCCTGAGACCATGTATCGATTACAGAGCTCTGAACCAAATTACAGTGAAATTCAGTTACCCACTACCACTTATCCCTTCACCTCTGGAACAACTCAAAGGAGCTAAAGTCTTCACCAAATTGGACCTAAGAAGCGCTTACAATCTGATCCGAATTAGAAAGGGTGATGAGTGGAAGACGGCATTCATAACTCCTGCTGGGCACTACGAATATCTTGTCATGCCGTACGGATTGGTAAACGCCCCTTCGGTCTTCCAGAGTTTCATGGATGAAGTACTTCGGGATTTCTTGGGAAAATTTGTGTTAGTGTATATCGACGACATCCTAATTTTCTCCAAAAACATAGTGGAACATCAACATCAGGTATCTCAGGTACTCCAAAGACTCCGTGAGTTCACCTTGTTTCTAAAGGCCGAGAAGTGTTCCTTCCATCAGACCAGTGTCGAGTTTCTGGGTTTTCACCTCAGTGAAAGAGGAGTAGAAATGAATACTCAGAAAACAGAGACCATCCTGTCCTGGCCAACTCCCAATTCAGTTAAAGAACTTCAGAGATTCCTAGGTTTCGCAAATTTCTACCGACGATTTATACATCAATACAGCCTGCTGACTGCTCCTCTAACCTCACTGCTAAAGGGAAAACCCAAGACACTTCTTTGGACCCCAGAAGCAGAAGGAGCCTTTAAGTCACTAAAGGCTGGATTCACCACTGCACCCTTGCTTCATCACCCAGATCCTGAAAAGGTATTCGTAGTGGAAGTAGACGCCTCCACTACAGGAGTAGGAGCAATCTTGTCCCAATACTCAGCTAATTCTTTCGAAACCATACCCTGTGCATTCTTCTCAAGAAAGCTATCAGCTGCAGAAAGCAATTACGATATCGGAAATCGGGAACTCTTGGCTGTAAAACTTGCCTTGGAAGAATGGAGACATTGGCTGGAAGGGGCCAAACATCCATTTATTGTACTCACCGATCATAAAAACCTCCAGTATTTAAGAGATGCCAAGAGATTGAACCCACGTCAGGCTAGATGGGCCCTTTTCTTCACCCGTTTTCACTTCACAATTTCATACCGTCCCGGTTCAAAGAATACTAGAGCAGATGCTCTCTCTCGTATCCATGCCCCTGAAAATCCAATTGAAGAACCTGAACCCATCTTACCCGAAAAGCTATTTGTCAACCCAATCCTTTGGGAGATCAATGAACAACTCCTTGAACTGTCACGACGGGAACCCAGAGTCCCAGTATGTCCCCCCGACAAGATTTATGTACCTGAAGATTACCGTAATTCCTTGATTTCATCAGCACATTCCTCGGTAGGCACAGGTCATCCCGGAGTAAGTAAAACTACATCTACTCTCCAACTCAAGTATTGGTGGCCCAATATGCAGAGAGACATAACAACATTTATCCAAGGTTGTATTCCCTGTGCCATGTCAAATGTTCCCAGACATCTACCAGTGGGTAAGCTAATGCCTCTTCCTGTCCCACTTAGACCTTGGTCTCACATCGGGGTAGACTTTGTTACTGATCTTCCTGTTTCAGATGGAAACACTTGTATCCTCGTGGCCATCGATCGTTTCTCCAAGGCATGTAAATTAATTCCTCTGAAGAATCTTCCCACCGCCTTTGTCACTGCAGAGCTGTTAATGGAACATGTCTTTCGAAACTTCGGTATACCAGAGGATATCGTGTCCGACAGGGGACCTCAATTCACCTCCCGGGTATGGCGTGCCTTCTTCTCTCTAATGAATGTTACAGTAAGTCTCTCATCAGGGTACCATCCACAAACTAACGGCCAAACTGAACGAAAGATCCAAGATGTCGGACGATTCTTGCGTACGTTCTGCCACTCCAACCAAAACATCTGGAGTCGGTATTTAATTTGGGCAGAGTACGCACAAAATTCTCTCAGACAGACATCTACGCAGCTTACTCCTTTCCAATGTGTTTTAGGTTATCAACCTCCATTGTTTCCTTGGTCCGGTGAACCCTCAGAAATTCCAGCGGTAGATAAATGGTTCAGAGAGAGTGAAAGAATTTGGAACCAAACTCATCATCACCTTCGACAAGCAATCAGTCGCCAACAAAACTTTGCAGATGTCCGCTGATGTCAGACTCCTGAATACCAACCTGGACAACTAGTCTGGCTTTCTACCAAAGACATTCGTCTACGTCAACCCTGTCGGAAATTAAATCCCAAGTATATCGGACCATTCCCTATAGAGAGACAGATCAACCCAGTAACCTATAAACTTCATCTCCCGGCTCAACTTCGGATCCATTCCTCATTCCATGTATACCTCCTGAAACCTTATCATCCAGCTGTGCCCAGTTCCACTACAGAACCAACTCCAGCAGAAAATTCCCCAATACCTCCTATTGAACCAGACTCCATCTACTCAGTTAAAGAAATTTTGGACTCTCGACGTCGAGGTGGGCAACTTGAGTATTTAATTGATTGGTTAGGATATGGACCAGAGGAGAGGTGTTGGATACCTCGGAAAGACATCCTCGATCCCACTATGCTCTCTGAATTCCACGCTCAGCACCCACAGAAACCTGCACCACGACCCAGAGGTAGACCACCACGACGCCGAGGTCCACGGTCCGCTGGCGCGGACTCTGGAGGGGGGGGTAATGTCAGGAACCAATCAGGTGCTGCTTCTCACACCACACCACGATCGCTCTCTCCAGATTTCTAATCACTTGCACCTGTTCCAATCAGCGTTCAGTTCCATATAAACACCCAGTTCAGAATCAGTCTTTGTCGAGTCCCCAACAGGAACAGAAGCATACAAGTCTCAAGAAGTCTCTTACTCTACCTACACCAGTCAAGTAACGTATACTCACCTGAAAAGATACTAACCTCTATGTCCATGTTCTGATGTTCCCAGAAATCGCTGCTGAATCCAAGTTTCCTGATTCCTTGTTTTCTTTCTGAGTCTCGTTACTGGTGGAAACATTTGAAAGAGAAAGGACGAGTATCACTGAACTGTGTCAGTTTGACTGTGGATAAATGGAAGAGGATCTACTCACCTTGAATCCTTCACGTTAAGTTATCCTCATCGTATTCACCTCTGAAACTTGAGAAAACTCACCATTGAACTTAATGCACTAAAATAAAGCGTTGTTCCTATTCACTTACCTCTGTCTCCGAGTCTGTATCCTGACAACATTAATATAATCTGTTTTATTTGACATGGAGCGGGTCACCTCATGGGGGCGGCCATGTTAAGATCACATGACCAGCTGAATACTACTAACTTCAATAATTAATCAAATAATGTAATAAATTAATAATTAATGACTGCTAATTGTGCCATTGATCAGTTCAACTGATGAGTGTTCAGGAAACAGTCTTTAACCTTTAATTTACTGCTGTGTTATGAATAAATGTATTGCTCATATTTATAATACAATATAATTAATAACACTAAAATGATGCAACAAGCAAAGATGATTGTTTATGAGTAATATAATTATCATTAATATAAGCAGTGTCTTATAATCATGTGTTTTCTGTGTCTGTAGGTCTGAGAGAGATCGGTGTAGAGGATCCTGTTGTGTTCTTGATTTCTAGTTGGTTTCTCAACAGCTATGATTTTAATTCACTGCATGAGAGGATGGAGACTGAACTCCCACAACACAAGAGACATGTGCTGATGTTGACTGTACCAAATATCACAACAGAGATTATTGACAGAAAGAAGAAAGCTCTAGAGAAAAACATTTCAAGATTAGCTTTATTATCAGCTGGTGTGGCTGCACTTCCTGTTCCTGGTCTTTCATTTGCTGTAGATGTAGGTCTCTTAGTATATGAGATACAAAAGTACAAGACTGCATTTGGTCTGGATGATGAATCTCTGAAGAGGATCAGTGTAAGATCTGGGAAGAGTATTGAGATTATAATGGGTGAGATGAATTCAATTGTGTGTAAAGAATAACCACTGCTTCAATTACACTTCTGCTGAGACAAAGCTCTGTTCTTGCAGCAGGAGAAGCTGTTGAGAGTGTTCTTAGTTTTATACCTATTATAGGTACTGTTGTGGCTGCAGGATTGTCTTTTGTGACAGTTTTATACATGCTGAAGAAAGTACTGAAAGAAATAGCTGAAGATGGCAGGAATGTGCTTCAGGCATCAATGAATAATCCAATGTAATTAAATCAGACGGATTTTAGGCTCCAGCAGCTTAATTTCTACCAGCGTTCATCACTGTTCTATTGTTCTACACTATTTGATCACTTTTAATATATATTATAATTGTAATAATCGATATGACTCTAATTTCTTTATAATAGTAAAAAATCAATATAACATCAGTAAAATAATCTCACAATAATAAAATGAGATTATAACAACAGGAAAATGTGAGAAACTTTGACATTTTTAATGGTTATTTTTTAAACTTGTTAATAATGATTGTGTAACTGCTTGTATTCACAGAACTGTGTTGATTTATGTGTACATGATCATATACTCCACTGATTATAGAGAATAATTCAAGTTTTCCAGTGAAACTACTTTATAAATGGGATAGTTATCTGTTCACATAAATGTTGGCCTTGATTATCAGATGTCTCTTTATTTGTCTGTCTATTGTGTATTTTTTAACTGAGAAAATCAATTATAATAAAGTATAAAGTACCATAAATAATACCTGACTATGTGGAGTTTGTTGCCTTTAAAATGTTAAAATAGTTAGGATGATTGGATTAGGATTGGTAACACTCTAGAGTTTAGGGCGAGTTCCTAAACCTGTATACTTCATTTGCATAACTATTCAAATGCATAGATGCTAATCCAATCATCAATCACTATTTAACTTACAATAGAGAGAACAGGACTGTCAGGAATCTCTTGCTGGAAAACTCTGTTTAACAGCTGATATAATCATCATCTGTACCTCAAATGCTAAATGCAATCTACTCCACTTTCTCAGTTTATATACGATTGTATTGAACCTAGATTTAACTTTTTATAAATTTGTAATACAACATATGTTGTCTTTGTTTGGACACATTTTCTAAGCCATATATAAGTTGTATAAATGGAGATAAAAACAAATACAATAGAGATGACTGAACATCACATTATAAGTGGAGATTAAAACAAATGAGTTTGTCACCTGAAGATGACACTGTATCCCTCTAATTATCTTGTGTAAATAGCAGCATTTTATTCTCACACTTAAAATACACAAAATATTGTCTTAAATGTACTCTGACTTCACTAAATTTGCCTAGACTTGAATGTTATCGACACTGCCCCTGTAAAAATGAATAGATCCTCCAGACACCCTATAAAGTGGCCTCAAATATCCTGTTCATGTACTCAAAAACTATTTCAGTGGGAAGAAATAAGACACATAATCCTGCATTTGTTTTTCCTTCCTGTCTCTCATAGTATTTTTTAAAGTAAATGGCATTAAATACAGCAATAACACTGAATCAGTAACATCTCAAACACTTCCTCCCCTCCCTTCCGCTAAAAACTCATGACCCACGTGACTTATTAGAAAAGCTTTTCTTGTGTATATATAGAAGATTCACACACATGCAGATACCTCAGTGTGTTGCTGTGGATATTTCCTCTTTTCAAGCCCTTCACAAGGTGAATAAACACTTTTAACTTTCAAATAAAAAAAAATGTGTGTATTTATTTCAATTTCATTGAAATCTTGATGTTTGTATTATAGTGCAAGTGAAATGTTAATCTGTATTCAATTCAATCTTTAACAAATACCTTCATTTCTCTCATTTATATCTTCATAGACTATAGGGCGACATTATCATTTGTAATCAATCAAATATTTCTCAGTTAGCACGTCATAAATGTTCCTTTATTTACTTTAAACAAGTCATCAAACACAACTCTACAAGTGTTAAAACATATGTGTGTTGGCACTGAAGTTTAAACTGGACCTGATTGACACAACCGACCCAGAAAACTGGGGGGGGCAGGGGTTCACGTGATATGAGCGTGAAGTGATCATCTGTGATCTGCAACTGCTTTCGAGTCCTTGAAGTACATTTAACGTGCGAGTAAGGGCAGCCAGTGGATAAGATGGTGCCCCCCATGGAGTTGGTGCCCCTACACAGACTGTTAGGTGCGGCGGTTCTGGGTTTAACCATGGATTTAACCAAAAAATAATAATATTTGTCCTGCATAAATTGAGATTTTGTCCAATATATTAGATGAAATCATGTATTTCATATATTCATAATCATATATTTGCTCATTCACACGGTCTCTCCACACTCCCTTTCCATTTCTTCGTTCTTTGATTTACACTTTGCATTTATTGATGTTATAAGGTTTGTAACATCACTAAAACAATGTTAGAGCTCCATAACGTCAGGCCTATTGCTTATTTAGCAGATTCCTAAACCAGCAGGTCATGACGCGCATTCTGGGTTGAGCGAGCGGCACCGAGCGGCCTGAGAGAGAGGAATCTTCAAAAAGATGCTCTCTGCTCAGGTGAAATTATCACTGCTCCACTCACAGCTCTGCGCTCACTCCGCTCCACTCACATGTTCTGTGCTCACTCCACTCCACTCACAGCTCTGCGCTCACTCCGCTCCACTCACATGTTCTGTGCTCACTCCACTCACATGTTCTGTGCTCACTCCGCTCCACTCACATGTTCTGTGCTCACTCCACTCCACTCACATGTTCTGTGCTCACTCCGCTCCACTCACAGCTCTGCGCTCACTCCGCTCCACTCACATGTTCTGTGCTCACTCCGCTCCGCTCACATGTTCTGTGCTCACTCCGCTCCGCTCACAGCTCTGTGCTCACTCCGCTCCGCTCACATGTTCTGTGCTCACTCCGCTCCGCTCACATGTTCTGTGCTCACTCCGCTCCGCTCACTGCTCTGTGCTCACTCCGCTCCGCTCACATGTTCTGTGCTCACTCCGCTCCGCTCACATGTTCTGTGCTCACTCCGCTCCACTCACTGCTCTGTGCTCACTCCGCTCCACTCACATGTTCTGTGCTCACTCCACTCCGCTCACATGCTCTGGTAGAAAGGCAGAAACAAAGATTTGTATATATTCATATTTTTTTTTTTTTTATAAATATTTACTGCCTAAAATAATGTTTTGATATTTTTTTTACTTTTTCATTTTTGTTGTTTTATGACCTTTTGTGCCATATATTGTTTTACTTTTATAAACTGGGGCAAGTTGTCACTGAAGGTCAACATGTGTTCAATGAACTGTATCTTTATTCCTGGTCAATAATGGTGAAAATGTTCAATAGCTGTTTTGTAGTCAAGACTTCAAAGTTTTGACTAGACAGAAATTGACTTTCAGTCAAACGTATTTACTGCAGTACAGTGTGACAACTAGCCCTTATCTGCACTATAAACTGTATATGAAGGTAGCCTGATATTTCTGTTATTAATATCTAGTGTCTCATGATTCAAACAGACCTGTAAAGAGTCATGAATCAGAAATGGTCAAAGATGGAAATCAACAGATAACATGCCGAGATTAAATGTGTGAAAATAAAATGTAGAGCTAAGAATGAATATGAAGTAAACAATACTGTAATTTTGTCTGTAGAGAACTGAACTGAAACAGATCTAATTGCATTATATTATATTATATTTGATATTAATTATATTATATATTGGCCTCAGGAACTGAACTTGAGACCAAACCTTTAGCTTCCTCTAATCCATGTTACTGTGGTGATATATAGTCTATAGTCTATAATAAAAGATAAAGAGTTTGTGTGGATCATCATCTGTTTACACTTCTGTCTAAGTTTCTTTTTTACTTTGATAGGAAAAACAAATCACATCTTCATCTACTATCATTACTTTGGTGTTGAGAATATAACTGATTGTGACGCTTGCTCTGAAGTGTAAAGGTAAGAACAAGTTCCCTATCTGTCACTCACTCAACATTGTTTCAATGTAGTGACACTAGGGGTCGCTCTTGGGAGCCCCAAACACCTCTGACCTTTGAGAAAAGGCGAATGGGAATCGGAATTTGCATGTCAGTCCCCAGGACATATGAGTACAGGAGCTGGCTCACAACCACTCATTCAGCTTTTTTCTTCAGAGCCGAGTGGTGTTAAACAGCGAGTTCCACTGCCGTTCCATTTACCTCACTGTGAACAAGCATATGCTGTTGGATATATGGCGCATTTCGGTGGCTTTCTCTCCCTCTGCACGATTGATGCAGAGTACGCCCCTGGGCGCTTCGACAGCTAAAAGACTATATTTCCTGTGCCAGAAAAGTTTCCTGATTAAAAGAGCGCACACTGATGGATTGATGTAGTCTTTTTAAAGATGCCTTTCCGTCTTTGTGTAATTGCTGGATGCGGTCATTATCTCTCCACTTCTGATGGCCCAATCGCTGCCTCACGTGTCTGGGCCATAGTCACTTTAAAGCAGCATTTGCGGATGGTTCGTGTTCTCATTGTGAGAACATGGCCATGGCAACGTTGCGGTCAAGCTTTCCTTCTTTCGGGTGAAAGCTGCTCCAGCCACCCATGCTTCTACTACGGGTACGAGGACGGGATGGTTGGTGCTGGAGACAACTTGGGGACTCCAGTGGGAGTGGCCCTGCCAGGTAATACCACACAGACCTCCCATTTCCCAGCATGCTCGGTCGAGTTCTAGGATGAGACAGGCAGCTCGCCTCGGGGCCAGCGTGACATCTCTTTCGGATCTTGCAAGCAGGATGAATTTTCGATCGATGCATCAGAGAGTGATTTGGCGATGACAGATGCCGAGGACTGGACTGGGCTGCCACCTTCGGGTGTGCCCGCCCAGTCTGAGGCTGACGTGGAGCTGACTGCCATGCTTGCCTGGGCTGTCTCGAGTGTCAGGCTGGAGTGGAAACCTCCACCCGCCCCTGAGCCCTTGCGCTTGATGATTGGTTCCTGGGTTTGGAGCACCGCTCATGGCCTTCTTCTCGGAAGTGCATGAAAAACTGATGAGGTCATGGAGGACACCTTTCTCTGTCCGAACCGAACTCTCACTACCTTCGATGGCGGGGTGGCCAAGGGATATACGTAAATTCCTCAGATGGCTGGCGGAATCACCTGGGACTTCCCTCCAGGGCCTGTAGGACTACGTCGTCTCTGGCGACCAAAGCATACAGTGCTGCTGGACAGGCCGCCTCCGCCCTGCATGCCACGGCCCTCCTGCAAGTACACCAGGCCAAGGCACTAAAAGAGCTGCACATGGGTAGTGCTGATCCTGATGTGATGCAGGAGCTGTGCTCAGCGACCGATCTCGCCCTCCGGGCAATGAAGTTCACGGCACAGGCACTTGGGCAGGCGAAATCCACCTTGGTGGTTCAGGAAAGCCACCTATGTCTTGGTCAAGATGAAAGACGTCGAAAAGGTTTGTTTCCTGAATGCGCCTATCTACCTGACCGTCCTATTTGGTGACAACGTCGAGGACTTCGCCCAGCAGTTCTCGGCGGTGAAAAAACAGACGGAGGCGATTCAGCACATCTTGCCCTGGCACGGCTCAAGATCCCGCACCCCGTCTGCTCAACAAGGGCATCCCCCTGTGGCTGCAAAGACCCAGATGGCTCCTCCGCAGCCCGAGCCAAGTCCTCAGCCCCAGCATATAGCCCTCCGCAGGAAGCTGATGCCCCCCCGCCTCACATTCCAGTGCTAAGACCTTGAAGTAGGCTCCTAAGCACCCCTGTGACAGAAGAGGTCTGCCAGAACCCTGGAGCTGGTATCCAGACCATCCTGTCCCCCGTTGGAGGACCGGGAGGAGAATCTTGTGTTCCCTTTTGTTTTGTTTTCGCCGCACCCAAAACGGGCTGCGGTACTCACATTTTTAAAAAAAAAAAAAAAAAGTGGTTTCCTCACTCCCTGGGCCACACAGCCGGTGTTTATGACTGCCGTTATCACAGTAATATTCATGTGCTGGAGCAATTCACATGATTTTTCACTGATGGATGTTTTTACTTTTAACAATGGGATTATTTCACTGTTTTATCTTACATTTGTTTTATCACATCACATGAGCCAGTTTATGTCTCTATGTGAAACTGCTTCTGTCATAATCACATGAACACACATCAACATGATCGTATGTTCTTGTTATAATTATAAAACTCGTAATAATGATTTTGTTCCACATATTTTCACATTTTCGGTGTATGTGCCTCCACATAGATTCTGAATAATCCTTTATGAGTTCTAGACAAACATGTGCATGTTAGTTTCATCTAGAATACACGAGTAGCAACTTGTTTATCTCAGTGAATATGTGGATTGAGACGTATTACGTTTCCTTAACGTTCCCAGAATGTTCGTCACAACAGGAAGCGACAAACATGGACGTGTGAAAGAGATTCAGATGAGTTGGAGAGGAAAATTAACGCGTTCATCTTTAATAACGTGTTGCTCAATCCACATTGAACACGGGATAATTTGATCATGATTAATACAGTAATATTTCTGATGAACATTACTGAAGGAAAGTATCTGCTGTGGATGTGAATGTTGAGTGTTAAAACTGGATTATTAAACTGAAAGTGAATCAAGGACAGATCGGTGAAATGGCGTCTAAACATGTTTCTGAGGATTTCTCTTGTCCTGTGTGCTGTGACATTTTTACAAATCCTGTTTTCCTGTCCTGTGGTCACAGTGTGTGTGAAGAGTGTATTCAGAAGTTTTGGGAAAGTAAAGAATCTAAAGAATGTCCAGTTTGCAGAAGAAGATCGACAAGGGAAAATCTTCCACCAAATTTCGCTTTGAAGAAGTTGTGTGAGATTTTCAGGACAGACAAAACTCACAAAGATGTGATCGATAATAAGGTCAAATACATTCAAATCATTATGACAATACCAATATAGAGCAAAATATCCTACAGACACAGTTAAAGTTGTTTTTATATTGGATATTTGTTACGCATTCAATCCTTCCTTTCACATTAATTGTATGTAATCGCAAAATACTGTCGGTTCATGCTGTGTCTCATTCAGATAACACTATAAATCATGATTGCAAAAGTAATTATTATGTTTCCGATAAATGTCATTGTTTTAAGCATCAAAAGTAAAAAACGCAAAACAGCGTAACATCAAGGGCAATCCGAATTAGGGAGAGTCTCAAAAGTGAAAAATGCACAAATATCAGTTAAGAGATTCATTATTCCATGGATACATTAAAAAGATATGTAATATGTAATGTTTATGTTTGTTAAAAAATTCTTATGATTTCAATTTCTGTTCTAACTATTTAATGTAAACTGAATCCTTTAATGAAGTAAATCTATTTAACTTTCTGGCTTTCTATCACCTGCTACATATCTTACACAGATTTGTTTGTGGAAATCTGATTTTGTGTATGTATTTATTTATTTTTGAAAATCCATATAGGCCTAACTTGCGGGTCATGTGACCTGATGACGTCAGACCACCTGTTATATTTTCACACATGTCTTACGTGACCAAAAAAATCAATTAATAATAATAAATAAACAAAAACACGTCTTTCATAACCAGGAAGTTATATGGACTTGAAAAAAAAAAAGAAAAATCATTAATAAAAAAAAATAATAGAGTAATTTGGATTCCAAAATCAAAGTCATGTAAGGTGGAAAGGTGTTGTGTATACATGTGTTATAGGAGGTCTGACATGCATTTATTTCTGTTAGTTACAAGTTAAATGCAATTTCAGTTACATTACATAGTTACATAGAGAATAAGCCATTTATGGCTTTAAATGTTTGTTTTTCTACACAGTTTAATCTATTTATATTATCTAACATATCCTCTTCTGCCATTACATACATACAAAGGGGAAAAAATAAAACTTTCTTCACTGTTCATAACATACTGTATTTTAGTACTTTATATAACGTATTTCTATTAGATTTGCAGTACGTATGTGTGTATGTGTGTATGTATGAATGTGTGTGTCAGTGTGTCTGTGTGTATGTGTGTATGTATGAATATGTATAATTATTTTTTTATTTGTATCTATGTCTTGCTGCTGTTTTGTATTGTGTACTGGAAGCTTCTGTCACAAGACAAATTCCTTGTGTGTGTAAGCATACTTGGCAATAAAGCTGATTCTGATATTTTAGACATTTCCATTGAGGCAAAGAATTGTGGGTTGTGAGTGCCCACGAAGGGTACACCTCATGCATCCTCTGAATTACCATGAAAGAAGGTCGCATTCAAAGTGTCCAACTCGCTTTTCTGAAACGAGACAGCCTGGATGACGCATGCAACTGAGAAATACGACCTCCGGAGGACCCATCCTTCCAAACTTTAAACTATTAAAGTTAGTAAATAGGGTCTTGGTTAGTGAATATCCAGCTTAGTTATTTAATCATTTAATGTGCGTTTGCAATGTGTTAATTATTTGAATCCTCCGACTTGCCGTAGATACCTCAAACACGATAGAGGAGTATGGAAAGCCAAGAGGGTCAGAATTCACGTGTTTTGTATCACCATATTAAGCTTTGAAATGCTGTTTTCTAAACGGTGTAAAGTGTTAAGTGTTACATAAACGCTGTACGCATTAATTTGCTCATGTACATAACTCCTCCTCTATCACGTTACTTAGGAAACATGGCAAACTTGCTCAATCTACACTGATATGGGATGCAACTGCAACTCCGTAACTCCACTTTTCCAATCTGTTTGGATCTCAGTGAGAATCGGAACACAAAACTTCAAAGCTCATGAGTATCTTAAACGTGTTCAGTTTGAGCGCTATGATTTCTTCATCATCATCGCTTCAGACCGTTTCAGAGAATGTCACGCTGACCTGGTCAAAGAGATCAAGAGAATGAAGAAGAATTTCTATTTTGTTCGTTCCAAGATTGACTTCAGTATTGAAGCTGAAAGAAGAAATGAACAATTGGATGAGAAAAAGACGCTGGACAAAATACGAGGGAACTGTGTTAAAGGTTTGTTTCTGATGTTTATTACATGACAGTGTTTTGTGACTTCTGACTAGTTTAAAGTGAAGTGTGTACTTTATTCACTGTTGAACTCATTTCTTGAATCCCAATTTAAAGCTGCACTCAGTAATTATCATTATTTAAAGGAATAGTACTTTCATAAATCTGTTTAAAATCATGTACACTCACATGAAGATTTCATCAGTACATTTGTCAGGAACCAATCAGGTGCTGCTTCTCACACCACACCACGATCGCTCTCTCCAGATTTCTAATCACTTGCACCTGTTCCAATCAGCGTTCAGTTCCATATAAACACCCAGTTCAGAATCAGTCTTTGTCGAGTCCCCAACAGGAACAGAAGCATACAAGTCTCAAGAAGTCTCTTACTCTACCTACACCAGTCAAGTAACGTATACTCACCTGAAAAGATACTAACCTCTATGTCCATGTTCTGATGTTCCCAGAAATCGCTGCTGAATCCAAGTTTCCTGATTCCTTGTTTTCTTTCTGAGTCTCGTTACTGGTGGAAACATTTGAAAGAGAAAGGACGAGTATCACTGAACTGTGTCAGTTTGACTGTGGATAAATGGAAGAGGATCTACAAACCTTGAATCCTTCACGTTAAGTTATCCTCATCGTATTCACCTCTGAAACTTGAGAAAACTCACCATTGAACTTAATGCACTAAAATAAAGCGTTGTTCCTATTCACTTACCTCTGTCTCCGAGTCTGTATCCTGACAACATTAATATAATCTGTTTTATTTTACATGGAGCGGGTCACCTCATGGGGGCGGCCATGTTAAGATCACATGACCAGCTGAATACTACTAACTTCAATAATTAATCAAATAATGTAATAAATTAATAATTAATGACTGCTAATTGTGCCATTGATCAGTTCAACTGATGAGTGTTCAGGAAACAGTCTTTAACCTTTAATTTACTGCTGTGTTATGAATAAATGTATTGCTCATATTTATAATACAATATAATTAATAACACTAAAATGATGCAACAAGCAAAGATAATTGTTTATGAGTAATATAATTATCATTAATATAAGCAGTGTCTTATAATCATGTGTTTTCTGTGTCTGTAGGTCTGAGAGAGATCGGTGTAGAGGATCCTGTTGTGTTCTTGATTTCTAGTTGGTTTCTCAACAGCTATGATTTTAATTCAATGCATGAGAGGATGGAGACTGAACTCCCACAACACAAGAGACATGTGCTGATGTTGACTGTACCAAATATCACAACAGAGATTATTGAGAGAAAGAAGAAAGATCTAGAGAAAAACATTTCAAGATTAGCTTTATTATCAGCTGGTGTGGCTGCACTTCCTGTTCCTGGTCTTTCATTTGCTGTAGATGTAGGTCTCTTAGTATATGAGATACAAAAGTACAAGACTGCATTTGGTCTGGATGATGAATCTCTGAAGAGGATCAGTGTAAGATCTGGGAAGAGTATTGAGATTATAATGGGTGAGATGAATTCAATTGTGTGTAAAGAAATAACCACTGCTTCAATTACACTTCTGCTGAGACAAAGCTCTGTTCTTGCAGCAGGAGAAGCTGTTGAGAGTGTTCTTAGTTTTATACCTATTATAGGTACTGTTGTGGCTGCAGGATTGTCTTTTGTGACAGTTTTATACATGCTGAAGAAAGTACTGAAAGAAATAGCTGAAGATGGCAGGAATGTGCTTCAGGCATCAATGAATAATCCAATGTAATTAAATCAGACGGATTTTAGGCTCCAGCAGCTTCATTTCTACCAGCGTTCATCACTGTTCTATTGTTCTACACTATTTGATCACTTTTAATATATATTATAATTGTAATAATCGATATGACTCTAATTTCTTTATAATAGTAAAAAATCAATATAACATCAGTAAAATAATCTCACAATAATAAAATGAGATTATAACAACAGGAAAATGTGAGAAACTTTGACATTTTTAATGGTTATTTTTTAAACTTGTTAATAATGATTGTGTAACTGCTTGTATTCACAGAACTGTGTTGATTTATGTGTACATGATCATATACTCCACTGATTATAGAGAATAATTCAAGTTATCCAGTGAAACTACTTTATAAATGGGATAGTTATCTGTTCACATAAATGTTGGCCTTGATTATCAGATGTCTCTTTATTTGTCTGTCTATTGTGTATTTTTTAACTGAGAAAATCAATTATAATAAAGTATAAAGTACCATAAATAATACCTGACTATGTGGAGTTTGTTGCCTTTAAAACGTTAAAATAGTTAGGATGATTGGATTAGGATTGGTAACACTCTAGAGTTTAGGGCGAGTTCCTAAACCTGTATACTTCATTTGCATAACTATTCAAATGCATAGATGCTAATCCAATCATCAATCACTATTTAACTTACAATAGAGAGAACAGGACTGTCAGGAATGTCTTGCTGGAAAACTCTGTTTAACAGCTGATATAATCATCATCTGTACCTCAAATGCTAAATGCAATCTACTCCACTTTCTCAGTTTATATACGATTGTATTGAACCTAGATTTAACTTTTTATAAATTTGTAATACAACATATGTTGTCTTTGTTTGGACACATTTTCTAAGCCATATATAAGTTGTATAAATGGAGATAAAAACAAATACAATAGAGATGACTGAACATCACATTATAAGTGGAGATTAAAACAAATGAGTTTGTCACCTGAAGATGACACTGTATCCCTCTAATTATCTTGTGTAAATAGCAGCATTTTATTCTCACACTTAAAATACACAAAATATTGTCTTAAATGTACTCTGACTTCACTAAATTTGCCTAGACTTGAATGTTATCGACACTGCCCCTGTAAAAATGAATAGATCCTCCAGACACCCTATAAAGTGGCCTCAAATATCCTGTTCATGTACTCAAAAACTATTTCAGTGGGAAGAAATAAGACACATAATCCTGCATTTGTTTTTCCTTCCTGTCTCTCATAGTATTTTTTAAAGTAAATGGCATTAAATACAGCAATAACACTGAATCAGTAACATCTCAAACACTTCCTCCCCTCCCTTCCGCTAAAAACTCATAACCCACGTGACTTATTAGTAAAGCTTTTCTTGTGTATATATAGAAGATTCACACACATGCAGATACCTCAGAGTGTTGCTGTGGATATTTCCTCTTTTCAAGCCCTTCACAAGGTGAATAAACACTTTTAACTTTCAAATATTATAAAAATGTATGTATTTATTTAAATTTCATTGAAATCTTGATGTTTGTATTATAGTGCAACTGAAATGTTAATCTGTATTCAATTCAATCTTTAACAAATACCTTCATTTCTCTCATTTATATCTTCATAGACTATAGGGCGACATTATCATTTGTAATCAGTCAAATATTTCTCAGTTAGCACGTCATAAATGTTCCTTTATTTACTTTAAACAAGTCATCAAACACAACTCTACAAGTGTTAAAACATATGTGTGTTGGCACTGAAGTTTAAACTGGACCTGATTGACACAACCGACCCAGAAAACTGGGGGGGACAGGGGTTCATGTGATATGAGCGTGAAGTGATCATCTGTGATCTGCAACTGCTTTCGAGTCCTTGAAGTACATTTAACGTGCGAGTAAGGGCAGCCAGTGGATAAGATGGTGCCCCCCATGGAGTTGGTGCCCCTACACAGACTGTTAGGTGCGGCGGTTCTGGGTTTAACCATGGATTTAACCAAAAAATAATAATATTTGTCCTGCATAAATTGAGATTTTGTCCAATACACTACCGTTCAGAAGTTTGGGGTCATTTACTCATTCTTTATTTATTATTATTTTTATTTTTTTTTCACATTTTATAATAATAGTAAAGTCATCAAAACTATGGAATAACAGAAATGAAAATTTGGGAATTATGCTGTGACTAAACAACCCAAAACTGTGTTATATTTTAGCATCTTAAAAGTGGCCACACTTTGCCTAGAATTTGCAGACATGCACTCTTGATATTTTCTCAACCAACTTCTTGAGGTATCACCCTGGGATGCTTTTTAAACAGTATTGAAGGAGTTCCCATCTATATGCAGGGCACTTAGTGGATGTTTTTCTTAATTATTCGGTCATCCATTTCAAAAACATATTTTTTTCTTTTAAATAAAATTTTAGTTTTGTAATTAAATAAATTAATATACTGGCACAATTATATTTTTGTCTCTAAAACTAATTTCAATCATTTAAGCAAATGTCTTCAGATCAAAAGATTTTTAAGATCATGAGAAAAATTTCAGACAAGTGACCCCAAACTTTTGAACGGTAGTTTATATTAGATGAAATCATGTTTAATGATCCTAAAACAAATAAAAAATATTGCAGGTGTGGATTTGGCTTTTGGGAAACTGACCAGCAGTTATGTGCCACTTTATCCCAAAGCAGAAATCGAAAGCTGGTCAAATAATTGAGATAATTCCACAATGAAATTCTCTATGTGAGAGCGGAAATCTTTACTAATCAAATGATCAATTGTACAATAGAGGCATGAAAGCAGAATGCTCCACCTGCAAATCAGGACACACTGATCTGCAAGATCATACATGTTTATTAGTTTTGTGTGTGTGTGTGTGTGTGTCAGCCGGGATGAAAGGAAAAATGTTTTGCCAATATACAGTATTATTCAGCTTACATATTCAATTGAGGGTGCTCTAACCTTTGCAACCCAGCAGAACCGGGCTTGCATCTAGCTGGCAGCTGCACTAACATGATGGCAAAACAACAAGATACTGTACTTATCTATTCATTTATTATCAAATAGTAGTGCAACCTACTCACTCACCTTTTGCTGCACTACATCACGTAGCACATCCTCGTGCTTTCTGCAATGTGACGCGTACGATTCCAAAAGGTATATTTGCTAATTCTCACGGTCTCTCCACACTCCCTTTCCATTTCTTCGTTCTTTGATTTACACTTTGCATTTATTGATGTTATAAGGTTTGTAACATCACTAAAACAATGTTAGAGCTCCATAATGTCAGGCCTATTGCTTATTTAGCAGATTCCTAAACCAGCAGGTCATGACGCGCATTCTGGGTTGAGCGAGCGGCACCGAGCGGCCTGAGAGAGAGGAATCTTCAAAAAGATGCTCTCTGCTCAGGTGAAATTATCACTGCTCCACTCACAGCTCTGCACTCACTCCGCTCCACTCACATGTTCTGTGCTCACTCCACTCCACTCACATGTTCTGTGCTCACTCCACTCCACTCACTGCTCTGTGCTCACTCCACTCCACTCACATGTTCTGTGCTCACTCCACTCCACTCACATGTTCTGTGCTCACTCCGCTCCACTCACATGTTCTGTGCTCACTCAACTCCACTCACATGTTCTGTGCTCACTCCGCTCCACTCACATGTTCTGTGCTCACTCCACTCCACTCACATGTTCTGTGCTCACTCCACTCCACTCACATGTTCTGTGCTCACTCCGCTCCACTCACATGTTCTGTGCTCACTCCGCTCCACTCACATGTTCTGTGCTCACTCCGCTCCACTCACATGTTCTGTGCTCACTCCGCTCCACTCACATGTTCTGTGCTCACTCCGCTCCACTCACATGTTCTGCGCTCACTCCGCTCCGCTCACAGCTCTGCGCTCACTCCGCTCCACTCACATGTTCTGTGCTCACTCCGCTCCACTCACATGTTCTGTGCTCACTCCGCTCCGCTCACATGTTCTGTGCTCACTCCACTCCGCTCACATGCTCTGGTAGAAAGGCAGAAACAAAGATTTGTATATATTCATATTTTTTTTTTTTTATAAATATTTACTGCCTAAAATAATGTTTTGATATTTTTTTTACTTTTTCATTTTTGTTGTTTTATGACCTTTTGTGCCATATATTGTTTTACTTTTATAAACTGGGGCAAGTTGTCACTGAAGGTCAACATGTGTTCAATGAACTGTATCTTTATTCCTGGTCAATAATGGTGAAAATGTTCAATAGCTGTTTTGTAGTCAAGACTTCAAAGTTTTGACTAGACAGAAACTGACTTTCAGTCAAACGTATTTACTGCAGTACAGTGTGACAACTAGCCCTTATCTGCACTATAAACTGTATATGAAGATAGCCTGATATTTCTGTTATTAATATCTAGTGTCTCATGATTCAAACAGACCTGTAAAGAGTCATGAATCAGAAATGGTCAAAGATGGAAATCAACAGATAACATGCCGAGATTAAATGTGTGAAAATAAAATGTAGAGCTAAGAATGAATATGAAGTAAACAATACTGTAATTTTGTCTGTAGAGAACTGAACTGAAACAGATCTAATTGCATTATATTATATTATATTTGATATTAATTATATTATATATTGGCCTCAGGAACTGAACTTGAGACCAAACCTTTAGCTTCCTCTAATCCATGTTACTGTGGTGATATATAGTCTATAGTCTATAATAAAAGATAAAGAGTTTGTGTGGATCATCATCTGTTTACACTTCTGTCTAAGTTTCTTTTTTACTTTGATAGGAAAAACA
This sequence comes from Moxostoma hubbsi, assembly GCA_032164185.1. Lineage (NCBI taxonomy): Eukaryota > Metazoa > Chordata > Actinopteri > Cypriniformes > Catostomidae > Moxostoma > Moxostoma hubbsi. Next base: position 1,115,633 of record JAVLUX010000076.1, read on the forward strand.
AATCACATCTTCATCTACTATCATTACTTTGGTGTTGAGAATATAACTGATTGTGACGCTTGCTCTGAAGTGTAAAGGTAAGAACAAGTTCCCTATCTGTCACTCACTCAACATTGTTTCAATGTAGTGACACTAGGGGTCACTCTTGGGAGCCCCAAACACCTCTGACCTTTGAGAAAAGGCGAATGGGAATCGGAATTTGCATGTCAGTCCCCATGACATATGAGTACAGGAGCTGGCTCACAACCACTCATTCAGCTTTTTTCTTCAGAGCCGAGTGGTGTTAAACAGCGAGTTCCACTGCCGTTCCATTTACCTCACTGTGAACAAGCATATGCTGTTGGATATATGGCGCATTTCGGTGGCTTTCTCTCCCTCTGCACGATTGATGCAGAGTATGCCCCTGGGCGCTTCGACAGCTAAAAGACTATATTTCCTGTGCCAGAAAAGTTTCCTGACTAAAAGAGCACACACTGATGGATTGATGTAGTCTTTTTAAAGATGCCTTTCCGTCTTTGTGTAATTGCTGGATGCGGTCATTATCTCTCCACTTCTGATGGCCCAATCGCTGCCTCACGTGTCTGGGCCATAGTCACTTTAAAGCAGCATTTGCGGATGGTTCGTGTTCTCATTGTGAGAACATGACCATGGCAACGTTGCGGTCAAGCTTTCCTTCTTTCGGGTGAAAGCTGCTCCAGCCACCCATGCTTCTACTACGGGTACGAGGACGGGATGGTTGGTGCTGGAGACAATTTGGGGACTCCAGTGGGAGTGGCCCTGCCAGGTAATACCACACAGACCTCCCATTTCCCAGCATGCTCGGTCGAGTTCTAGGATGAGACAGGCAGCTCGCCTCGGGGCCAGCGTGACATCTCTTTCGGATCTTGCAAGCAGGATGAATTTTCGATCGATGCATCAGAGAGTGATTTGGCGATGACAGATGCCGAGGACTGGACTGGGCTGCCACCTTCGGGTGTGCCCGCCCAGTCTGAGGCTGACGTGGAGCTGACTGCCATGCTTGCCTGGGCTGTCTCGAGTGTCAGGCTGGAGTGGAAACCTCCACCCGCCCCTGAGCCCTTGCGCTTGATGATTGGTTCCTGGGTTTGGAGCACCGCTCATGGCCTTCTTCTCGGAAGTGCATGAAAAACTGATGAGGTCATGGAGGACACCTTTCTCTGTCCGAACCGAACTCTCACTACCTTCGATGGCGGGGTGGCCAAGGGATATACGTAAATTCCTCAGATGGCTGGCGGAATCACCTGGGACTTCCCTCCAGGGCCTGTAGGACTACGTCGTCTCTGGCGACCAAAGCATACAGTGCTGCTGGACAGGCCGCCTCCGCCCTGCATGCCATGGCCCTCCTGCAAGTACACCAGGCCAAGGCACTAAAAGAGCTGCACATGGGTAGTGCTGATCCTGATGTGATGCAGGAGCTGTGCTCAGCGACCGATCTCGCCCTCCGGGCAATGAAGTTCACGGCATAGGCACTTGGGCAGGCGAAATCCACCTTGGTGGTTCAGGAAAGCCACCTATGTCTTGGTCAAGATGAAAGACGTCGAAAAGGTTTGTTTCCTGAATGCGCCTATCTACCTGACTGTCCTATTTGGTGACAACGTCGAGGACTTCGCCCAGCAGTTCTCGGCGGTGAAAAAACAGACGGAGGCGATTCAGCACATCTTGCCCTGGCACGGCTAAAGATCCCGCACCCCGTCTGCTCAACAAGGGCATCCCCCTGTGGCTGCAAAGACCCAGATGGCTCCTCCGCAGCCCGAGCCAAGTCCTCAGCCCCAGCATATAGCCCTCCGCAGGAAGCTGATGCCCCCCCGCCTCACATTCCAGTGCTAAGACCTTGAAGTAGGCTCCTAAGCACCCCTGTGACAGAAGAGGTCTGCCAGAACCCTGGAGCTGGTATCCAGACCATCCTGTCCCCCGTTGGAGGACCGGGAGGAGAATCTTGTGTTCCCTTTTGTTTTGTTTTCGCCGCACCCAAAACGGGCTGCGGTACTCACATTTTTAAAAAAAAAAAGTGGTTTCCTCACTCCCTGGGCCACACAGCCGGTGTTTATGACTGCCGTTATCACAGTAATATTCATGTGTTGGAGCAATTCACATGATTTTTCACTGATGGATGTTTTTACTTTTAACAATGGGATTATTTCACTGTTTTATCTTACATTTGTTTTATCACATCACATGAGCCAGTTTATGTCTCTATGTGAAACTGCTTCTGTCATAAACACATGAACACACATCAACATGATCGTATGTTCCTGTTATAATTATAAAACTCGTAATAATGATTTTGTTCCACATATTTTCACATTTTCGGTGTATGTGCCTCCACATAGATTCTGAATAATCCTTTATGAGTTCTAGACAAACATGTGCATGTTAGTTTCATCTAGAATACACGAGTAGCAACTTGTTTATCTCAGTGAATATGTGGATTGAGACGTATTACGTTTCCTTAACGTTCCCAGAATGTTCGTCACAACAGGAAGCGACAAACACGGACGTGTGAAAGAGATTCAGACGAGTTGGAGAGGAAAATTAACGCGTTCATCTTTAATAACGTGTTGCTCAATCCACATTGAACACGGGATAATTTGATCATGATTAATACAGTAATATTTCTGATGAACATTACTGAAGGAAAGTATCTGCTGTGGATGTGAATGTTGAGTGTTAAAACTGGATTATTAAACTGAAAGTGAATCAAGGACAGACCGGTGAAATGGCGTCTAAACATGTTTCTGAGGATTTCTCTTGTCCTGTGTGCGATGACATTTTTACAAATCCTGTTTTCCTGTCCTGTGGTCACAGTGTGTGTGAAGAGTGTATTCAGAAGTTTTGGGAAGGTAAAGAATCTAAAGAATGTCCAGTTTGCAGAAGAAGATCGACAAGGGAAAATCTTCCACCAAATTTCGCTTTGAAGAAGTTGTGTGAGATTTTCAGGACAGACAAAACTCACAAAGATGTGATCCGTAATAAGGTCAAATACATTCAAATCATTATGACAATACCAATATAGAGCAAAATATCCTACAGACACAGTTAAAGTTGTTTTTATATTGGATATTTGTTACGCATTCAATCCTTCCTTTCACATTAATTGTATGTAATCGCAAAATACTGTCGGTTCATGCTGTGTCTCATTCAGATAACACTATAAATCATGATTGCAAAAGTAATTATTATGTTTCCGATAAATGTCATTGTTTTAAGCATCAAAAGTAAAAAACGCAAAACAGCGTAACATCAAGGGCAATCCGAATTAGGGAGAGTCTCAAAAGTGAAAAATGCACAAATATCAGTTAAGAGATTCATTATTCCATGGATACATTAAAAAGATATGTAATATGTAATGTTTATGTTTGTTAAAAAATTCTTATGATTTCAAATTCTGTTATAACTATATAATGTAAACTGAATCCTTTAATGAAGTAAATCTATTTAACTTTCTGGCTTTCTATCACCTGCTACATATCTTACACAGATTTGTTTGTGGAAATCTGATTTTGTGTATGTATTTATTTATTTTTGAAAATCCATATAGGCCTAACTTGCGGGTCATGTGACCTGATGACGTCAGACCACCTGTTATATTTTCACACATGTCTTACGTGACCAAAAAAATCAATTAATAATAATAAATAAACAAAAACACGTCTTTCATAACCAGGAAGTTATATGGATTTGAAAAAAAAATGAAAAATCATTAATAAAAAAAAATAATAGAGTAATTTGGATTCCAAAATCAAAGTCATGTAAGGTGGAAAGGTGTTGTGTATACATGTGTTATAGGAGGTCTGACATGCATTTATTTCTGTTAGTTACAAGTTAAATGCAATTTCAGTTACATTACATAGATACATAGAGAATAAGCCATTTATGGCTTTAAATGTTTGTTTTTCTACACAGTTTAATCTATTTATATTATCTAACATATCGTCTTCTGCCATTACATACAAAGGGGAAAAAATAAAACTTTCTGCACTGTTCATAACATACTGTATTTTAGTACTTTATATAACGTATTTCTATTAGATTTGAGTATATATGTGTATGTGTGTATGTATGAATGTGTGTGTCAGTGTGTATGTGTGTATGTATGTATGAATGTGTGTGTCTGTGTGTATGTGTGTATGTATGTATGAATGTGTGTGTCTGTGTGTATGTGTGTGTATGTGTATAATTATTTTTTTATTTGTATCTATGTCTTGCTGCTGTTTTGTATTGTGTACTGGAAGCTTCTGTCACCAAGACAAATTCCTTGTGTGTGTAAGCATACTTGGCAATAAAGCTGATTCTGATATTTTAAACATATCCATTGAAGCAAAGAATTGTGGGTTGTGAGTGCCCACGAAGGGTACACCTCATGCATCCTCTGAATTCCCATGAAAGAAGGTCGCATTCAAAGTGTCCAACTCGCTTTTCTGAAACGAGACAGCCTAAATGACGCATGCAACTGAGAAATACGACCTCCGGAGGACGCATCCTTCCAAACTTTAAACTATTAAAGTTAGTAAATAGGGTCTTGGTTAGTGAATATCCAGCACAGTTATTTAATCATTTAATGTGCGTTTGCAATGTGAAACAAAGTTCCTCGTTACTGTTAATGATTTGAATCCTCCGACTTGCCGTAGATACCTCAAACACAATAGAGGAGTATGGAAAGTCTAGAGGGTCAGAATTCACGTGTTTTGTATCACCATATTAAGCTTTGAAATGCTGTTTTCTAAACGGTGTATAGTGTTAAGTGTTACATAAACGCTGTATGCATTCATTTGCTCATGTACATGACTCCTCCTCTATCTCGTTACTTAGGAAACATGTCAAACTTGCTCAATCTACAGTGATATGGGATGCAACTGCAACTCCGTAACTCCACTTTTCCAATCTGTTTGGATCTCAGTGATTGACACTTGTGATTATATTTTAACATTTTATGTGCTTCATTTTAATGTCAAGCATTTCTATTGACAATAATTTTTTTTATAGATGGATCCATCAGAAGATGACTCTGTTATAACTCAGGAGGATCTGGAAGATCTTAAAGAATCGATATCTACTCAGAATCTGCCATCAGTTGTTGACACCATCAAACATTTCCTCGACCAGCAAGATCGTGTTGAACTTAATATTGCTGTGACGGGGGAATCTGGTTCTGGAAAGTCCACATTTATCAATGCTTTTAGGGGATTGGGAGATGATGATGAGGATTCAGCTGAAACTGGTGTAGTGGAGACCACTAAAGAACCCACACATTACAAACACCCACAATATGAAAATGTGAAACTCTGGGATCTTCCTGGAATCGGAACACCAATGTTCAAAGCTCACGAGTATCTTAAACGTGTTCAGTTTGAGCGCTATGATTTCTTCATCATCATCGCTTCAGATCGTTTCAGAGAATGTCACGCTGACCTGGTCAAAGAGATCAAGAGAATGAAGAAGAATTTCTATTTTATTCGTTCCAAGATTGATTTGAGTATTGAAGCTGAAAGAAGAAAGAAACACTTTGATGAGAAAAAGACGCTGGACAAAATACGAGGGAACTGTGTTAAAGGTTTGTTTCTGATGTTTATTACATGACAGTGTTTTGTGACTTCTGACTAGTTTAAAGTGAAGTGTGTACTTTATTCACTGTTGAACTCATTTATTGAATCCCAGTTTAAAGCTGCACTCAGTAATTATCATTATTTAAAAGAATATTACTTTCATAAATCTGTTTAAAATCATGTACACTCACACGATAATGCATAATATAATCTGTTTTATTTTACATGGAGCGGGTCACCTCATGGGGGCGGCCATGTTGAGATCACATGACCAGCTGAATACTACTAACTTCACTAATTAATAAAATAATGTAATAAATTAATAATTAATGACTGCTAAATGTGCCATTGATCAGTTCAACTTATGAGTGTTCAGGAAACAGTCTTTAACCTTTAATTTACTGCTGTGTTATGAATAAATGTATTGCTCATATTTATAATACAATATAATTAATAACACTGTAATGATGCAACAAGCAAAGATGATTGTTTATGAGTAATATAATTATGATTAATATAAGCAGTGTCTTATAATCATGTGTTTTCTGTGTCTGTAGGTCTGAGAAAGATCGGTGTAGAGGATCCTGTTGTGTTCTTGATTTCTAGTTGGCATCTCAACAAGTATGATTTTAATTTGCTTGAGGAGAGGATGGAGACTGAACTCCCACAACACAAGAGACATGTGCTGATGCTGACTGTATCAAATATCACAACGGAGATTATTGAGAGAAAGAAGAAAGTTCTAGAGACAAATATTTCAAGAGCAGCTTTATTATCTGCAGTTCCTGGTCTTGCATTTGCTGTAGATGTAGCTCTGATAGTAAATGAGATACAAAAGTACAAGACTGCATTTGGTCTGGATGATGAATCTCTGCAGAGGATCAGTGAAAGATCTGGGAAGAGCATTGAGTTTCTAAAGAGTGAGATGAAATCAGTTGTGTGTGAAGGAATAACTACTAGATCAATTAGACTTCAGCTGAGTGAAAGCACAGTTGGGCATGTTCTTAGTTGCATCCCCATAATAGGCTCAGGAATTTCTTTTGTGTCAGTTTCAAACATTCTAAAGAAATTTCTGAATGAAATAGCTGAAGATGCCAAAAATGTGCTGCTGGCATCAGTTAATTACAAGTAATTAAATCAGACAGATTCAGAGTATATAGCTGCTCCAGTAGCATCATTTCTACCAGCATTCAAAACTAGTCTAGAGTTCTACATAATTTTTTACATACAGTTTATTATATTTGTAATAATCATTATGACTATGAATTTAAAAAGGTTTATAATAGTAAGGAACAATATAAAATCAGTAAGACAACCTCACAATGCTGGAATAAAATTATATAGATTATAACAAAACATACTAAGCAACAAATAAATGTGATTATTTTTTTATTTTAATGGTTATTAAGTTAGTTTTAAATGATTGTGTAACTGCTTGTTTTCACAGAACTGCATTGATTTATGTTACATGATCTATTTTTTATTTTTATTTTTTTTACTGAAATAATAAATGATAAATGATCTGGAGTATAATAAATAACAGCTGACCGTATGGACTATGTTGTCTTTGTTCAGACAGTTTTTCTAAATTAAAGTGTAGTTGAATTGTAACATTTGTTTCACGGCGTTTTACACAAATAAATGAGCTCTTGTATTCATTGTACAGTACAAGTAAAACACTGTTCAATAATTCAAACACTATTCTAATTTCACTTAGTGACCTATTATAAAATTCCTGTCAAACACCAGCGATATTAACCAAGACAGCACTTCATAAGAAGTTGACCGTGTAAATGAACTGTATGCAACGAATTATAATAGAAATATTGACTTATGTTCTTTTCTGCATTAACTGCATACTTTTAAACTCATGGAAAATGTGTTTCAGGATATGGATGTTGGTACTGTTAAATTAGCGAGAATGTAGGTACTATTAATCAATTTCAACAGTGCCGATCCTCCCTAAAGGCAAACAAAGGAAGTTTCTTAGGGCCCCCAATCCGCAGGGTCCCCCAGATTGTAAAAGACATTATAAGTATTGTTATGAACATACAGATGGGGGACCGGCACTGACTGACACACAAACCATGTCTATTAACAGTGTTTGTATTGAACAATATGAAAACAGTCGATTTTGATTTTGAAAAATAATTTATTGAAACATGAAAATGTTTTTTCCAAAAATACTGTGTTTCTATATTCAAATTACAGTTCCAATGAAACAAAAAATATAATTGTAACGTTGGTGTCTTGGAGTGGAAGAGGAAGAGAGAAGATGCAGGAGTAGATTCTATTAATCCTTTAAGAATAATCGCTGGAGTAGAACAAACAATAAACCTTAACATCAAATCTTAATGTAACACTTCACTAACTCAACGTAACACTTCAAGGACTGACAAATGAGGGTATATATACACAGGAAAACTAATGAGGGAATGGAAGGCAGGTGCGGATGATGAACCGATGGAAGTGATTATGGACATTACTGTGACATTACTCCCCCCTATAAAGGGCATATCATCATAAAGATATGCTGACGCAGAAGATGAAGGATCCAAGGAGGATGATCAGGAGTTCTAGGGGCGGCTTCAGGGCTGGGAAAGGATCAGGAGGCCTAGGGGGCGGTTTCAGGGCTGGGAAAGGATCAGGAGGCCTGAGAAGCAGCCACAGGGCAGGGACTGGGTCTGGAGGCCTGGGAGGTGGCCACAGGGCAAGGACTGTGTCAAGAGGCCTGGGAGGTGGCCACAGGGCAAGGACTGGGTTGGGAGGCGGAACCACTGGAGGAGACTCTGGGGAAGCAGGCGGAGCCAAGGAAGACTCAGAGGGCAGAGCCGAGGAAGAGAGTACAGGCAGAGACTTGGTATCGACCTCCGTGGTCATGAACATGGGCAGTGACTGGGGAATGACCTCCATGGTCGTGAGCATGGGCAGAGACTGGGGAATGACCTCTATGGTCGTGAGCATGGGCAGAGACTGGGGAACGACCTCCGTGGTCTCCGTGGGCTCATTAACCGTGGTAGGCATGGACACTGGCTCATTAACCGTGGCAGGCATGGATACTGGCTCATTAACCGTGGCAGGCATGGGCACAGGTAGTAGCCCGGGGTTCCTGCCACAATTCACAGCATATGTGGGAATTGAACTTCTGTGGTCACTACCGCTGACTGCGGCAAGAAAGAGTGCTAGAGATGACTGTATTTATATTTTCTGTTATTTCATCAAGTTATTCTAGGCTTTGGGGTTTACTGAGTGTATGAGATAGATCTGGAAGATTATTAGTGAAGCTATCTTTAGTGGTCAAAAGAATAGTTCTACTAACAACTTGGTGTAATTAAGTAACATTAGCTGATCGCAGCAAACAAGAGACCAGATAATGATCCGAGTTGTCATCGTTCTGCGGTAGAATTTCTATAGTATTAACATCAACTCCATATGACAGAATTAAATTTAGTGTACGATTATGGTGATGAGATGGTCCTGTTACATTTTGTCTGAATTCAAGAGTCATTTTGAGTCATTTTCAATATCTATGTGAATGTTGAAGTCACCAACATTAAAGTTCTATCTGATGTAACTAATTAAACTAAATTAGCTAATTCACCAAGGAAATCAGAATAAGATCTGGGTGATCTATACATTGTAGCAAGGGTAAAAGATGACAGAGTTTTTTTATTTATATCTGACTGTCACATTAAGCATTATTAGTCCAAAAGACTTACTTTTATATCCTGTTTTTATATATTTATAAAAACTTCACTGTAAATTGTAGCAACACCTCCTTCAACCCTTCAGATGAGGCTCATGTTTATAACAATAACCTAGGGGAGTAGATTCAATTAAACTAATATATTCATCCGGTTTTAACCAGGTTTCAGTCAAACAAAGCATATCCAATCTATGATCTGTAATAATTTAATTTATAATTAGTGCTTTGTTATAAATCGATCTAATGTTTAGTAGCCCTATCTTTATATGATAATTATCTTTAATTTGTTTGTTTTGTTCAAGTTTGACCATAATCAAATTTGTTCTAAATGATTTAGTGAGGGTTTTGTGTTTGGTAGTTCGGGGAACAGACACAGTCTCTATGAGATATCTATGTGATACAGTCTCTATGTGTTGTAGTTCATGTGACCTGTGTGACATCTCAAGGCAGCTAGCAGATGTTCGGTTTAACCAGTTTGTCTGCTTCCTGACCTGGGCCCCAGTTAGTCAGATACTATCATTATAAGTATTATTTTACTTATACATACTAACATGTCTAGTTCACTAATAACACATGCCTTCAAGCACATCCCTGTTATCTGTTATAGACCGTTCACAAAATAAAGATGCAAGACCAAACGCAACCCACACAACCTACGACCACTTTGCACTTCAGCACATGCTCCGCTGTCATTCTCAGTGGGACTCTGGAACTGCCAGTCTGCTGTGAAAAAAGCTGCCTTCATTCCAGACTTTGCCACACAGCAACCTGGCACTGACGGAGACATGGATATGTCCTCTATTTTGCTCTCTCCAACAACTTCTCCTTCTCTCGCAACCCTTGACATACTGGTAGGGGTGGGAGAACAGGTTTGCTTGTTCAGAATAACTGGACTTTTTCACTACAGGCTTCACTATGTAACAATACATCTTTTGAATTCGATGCCATTACTAAAATGCAACCCACAAAAATACATGTTATTGTCATCTGTCATCCTCCAGAGTAGAACATTCGCTGGAGTGGAAACAAACGTATTAACAAACATAACAATTCAACATTCACAATTCAAGGACTGACCCAGACTGACAAAACTAAACGAGGGAATGACACACAGGTGTGGATAACGAGGGAGTGATCAGGGCAGTGAGTTCTGGGAAAAGTAGTGAGGGAGAGAACTTCAAAATAAGAGTCCATGGAACAGGTGAAGACAAAACATGACACCCATCTATAGTAAAACCGACTCCACCTTTGGTTTCCTTTCGCCGTAAACTCTGTTCCCTCTCACCCTCTTGCCTTTCCACTGCTGTCTCTACCTCTCTTCCCACAATAAATGTATTTTCCACGCTTGATGTAAACACTGCCACAGAGACACTTAGCTCTACTTTAACAACCTGTCTAGACAACATCTGTCCTCTCTCCTCTAGACCAGCATGTACTACACCACCCAGCCCCTGGCTGTCTGACGTCCTTTGTGAACATCGGACTGATCTCAGGGCAGCTGAGTGGAGATGGCGGAAATCTAAATATCCAGCAGATCTAGGTAAATATCAACTTCTGCTTGCAACTTTTTCAGATAACGTTAAAGCTGCAAAAACTTCCTATTACCAGACCAAGATCAACAGCACCTCAGACACTCGTAGCTTATATAGAACATTCAACACACTTCTCTGACCTCCCCCTCCACCAACAGACACATCACTGACAGCAGATATCTTCGCCACATTTTTTACTAATAAGGTTACAACTATCAGCAATACATTCACAGCACCACATCCTGGCAAACACTCACCTCCTGTATGCAACTCTTCTTTCTCTATGTTCTCTCCTTTGACTGACGCTGAGGTCTCTAAACTACTCCTCCCCAACCACCCCACCACCTGTTCCCTTGACCCTATTGTAAGGTGCTAGCGAGTCTGGGCTACCCCTCGGGAGAACAAAAGGCTCTCATGAGAATCAACATTTGAACTGTCCTTGCATATGTGTAAAACTGTAAGGTGCTAGCGAGTCTGGGCTACCCCTCGGGTGAACAAAAGGCTCTCATGAGAATCAACATTTGAACTGTCTCTTGCGTATGTAACAGCAACATCGGAGACACAGCCAGCAGGGGCTCGCGCCTCAATTCTACCGTCTGATTATCTTCCCTTCCTCACTCAAAACTCACTAAAAACCTATACAAAGTGTGTCCAAAAAAGTAACTATAACATGTTTGATATCATTTTAAGTGTCTCAGTGTGCCTGGTAAACTGGTCTCATCCTCCCAGCCATAATGAAAAGCTAAAAGAAGTTATAGAATATGAGAGATGTAGTGTGCCTCTTAAAGGTGTGCCCTCCACCAGATCCTCTATATGTAAATGTACAGGAACCTACTCAATAGGGCACCCAAATCTAATTATAATGACAGACACACCATTTGGTTAGCTTATTGAATTATCTGGGTATTTAAGGAGATATGGCACATCGTTCGTGGCTCTCTGTAGTCAGACGATCCTGCACAGTTTACTGTGTGTAGTTGATATCAGGCTGGGAGTCTGTAGGTAGACTTCCCATATGATCGCTGTGTGTAGTTTTTCGTTGCCAGGTAATATTTTTACAAATTCCTCAATTTCCGTATTGTTGTGATTATATTGATTGTTCGATGATTTTGCCTTATGAATTGGATTTTGAATTATTGTTCTGTTACCTGGTCAATAAATTGTAAACATTTGATTTTATTCTGACTGACTCTGAAATTGTTTTCCCAAACAGATTGAGCGATTCGTATGTTACCGCAAGTCTGCGTCAGATTAGTGACGACTAATATTTGGCATCAGTTCAAGTGTACTTGGTTTGCAAAGACAGAAAGTGTGTTTCCGTTTAGAACAGCTAAATGCTGCTTGACCAATCTAAATTCGGGTGTGTCTTACCTCTGTTTTGATTTGAGGTTTCTTCAGATAAGTGTACGCGGGAAACCACGCATGGCCAATCCAAAGTTATTATAAGAGAAGTTATTGGTCAACTTACATCTGTAATAGTGGCCGTGACCTCTACTGAAGAAAACGTTAAGTTAAATTCAAGTGTATGCAATTCCATGGGGGCTATACTGACGTATCTTTGATTGTGTATACGTGAACGTGACCGATCTCAGGTATATAGCAATTTACCTCTGTTTGATGATCCAATACTGGCCACTTGTGATCGTGAGACCCGCGGTGTAGAGAAAACACGCGAGGACCTCAAAGCGACATAGTTTCCTAATCTGAACGGGTAAAGTATAATTCAAGGAGTTCAAAAGAATAATCAAACATTCGCTCACATTTAATGATACTCAGATATCATTAAAACCTTTTTCATTTATGGAGTCAGATGAAATAACGAGGTAATACATGAGAGAAAATGTATTTCATTTAATCTGGTTGTGTTGCGTAAAAGAAAGACAGTAACGCACAGAGACCTTCACCCATATTATTGGAGACCGCCGTTGGACCGATAGACGGGCTTACACTATTCCATCACACCTTCTCCAGGCCATCTCTCCATCCATCCTACCTACACTTAGACACATAATTAACACATCTCTCATCCCATTCATGGCAAAAAGACTTGATAGGGCAGTTTTCAATCAGATCTCTCACACAACAAGCTGCTGGTTGAAAATTAGTCAGGCTTCAATAGTGGACACTCCAATGAGACTGCCCTGCTGTCTGTCACGGAGTCGCTGAGACAGGCGAAAGCTGAATCCAGATCATCTGTCCTGATTCTGCTGGACCTTTCTGCAGCCTTTGACACAGTCAACCATCAGATCCTTCTCTCCACCCTCTCTACTCTGGGCATCACCGGAACTGTGCTTGGCTGGTTTAACTCCTATCTCTCAGATAGGTCCTTCAAGATAGCCTGGAGAGGTGAGGTATCCAAGCCACATCAGTTACTTACTGGGGTACCTCAGGGATCAGTGCTTGGAACACTTCTCTTGTCCATATACACAACATAACTGGGACCCATCATTCAGTTACATGGTTTCTCTTACCACTGCTACACCGATGACACGCAACTCTACTCGTCTTTCCAGCCCAATGACACCACAGTGACTGCTCGAATCGCTGCCTGTCTGGCAGACATCTCAGCCTGGATGAAGGAACACAACCTGCAAATCAACCCAGCCAAGACCGAACTCCTTGTCCTTCTAGCCAATCCTGCTGTTGAACACAACATCACCGTGCAGCTGGGTACAACCACTGTATCGTCTTCCAAAACGGTCAGAAATCTAGGGGAAACAATCGATACCCAGCTAAATTTCACAGACCACATCTCAAAGACTGCAAGATCATGTAGATTTACACTCTACAATATCAGGAAGATGAGACCTTTCCTCTCTGAACATGCCAAACAGCTGCTTGTTCAGTCACTTGTCATCTCTAGACTGGACTACTGTAATGCTCTCATTGCAGAACTCCTTGCATGTGCAATTAGACCTCTGCAAATGATCCAGAATGCAGCAGCACGTCTGGTCTTTAATGAACCAAAGAGAGCACATGTTACACCACTCTTTGTCTCTCTCCACTGGCTGCCGGATGATGCACGTGTTAAATTCAAGACCCTTATGCTGCATACAAAACATTCACTGGGTCTGCTCCAGTCTACCTAAAGTCATTTCTGCAGAACTACACTCTCGCCAGTAGCCTGTGTTCGGTTAAAGAACATCCCCTTGTCGTACCAAAACAAAGAGGCAATTCAGCTTCTGTATGACATTTCACCTCCTCTGTTGTAAACAACACTGTGCTTCCATATTTTTCATTTTTCACGCTTCAGTTCTCGTAAACATGCTAATGCACTTACGTCACCATAAGAGACTGCGTGACCTTGACCGTTTTGAATGTGCGTACCACAGCTGGCCAGAAGCAAACATTTTTAGTAAAAAAAGTTTAAAATATTAATCTATTTCTTATCCACACCTCACATCTCGCTTCAGAAGACTTCATTAATCCACTGGAGTGTGATGGATTACTTTTATGCTGCATTTATGTGCATTTACTTACAGTTAAAGAACAGAAAATTGGGAAAATGTGAGTCACTGCCAAACAATGAAATCAAAGTTAAATGAGGTTTGATCAAATATAACAGAAACAGTTTCATGAAGTGCATCATTTATGTCCAGTATTACCAGGGTTCAGGTGTCAATATGACTTCATTAAATGACATTTTACTGATTTCTCAGTGGAGAACGAGTCATTGTGAAATACAGATCAAGAACATTTCTATCATCTCCTGTTTCTAACATTATTGAACGCCCCTGATTGAAGTTCATTAGTAGAGACTCCATCAGCTGAGATGAGTGTCAGATATCTATTTTTGGAACAGCATACTAACATACTCTTTGTATTTGTGCAGTATAGAGGATAGTGTACTACCATGAATGATGGATTAAAACAGACTTTTAAAAACACTAGATGTCAAATAATGACAAACTGTTGCATTGTGTTTATTGAGACTGATGTGTCACCTGTTGAGGGATCAGAAACACTTTAATATTGTACAACTGCTCCAAATCTGCAGAAACACACTCAAAATGCATTTCAATGGAATTTATCATATATATATATTTCATATAAATGTATTTTATTTTATAACAACATGAATATATGTTTATTATAATCTCTTGAATCACTTCATATCTCAGTTTGCATGTTTTGGGCTTGTGTGATTCAGATTTGACTCTTTCCTGTCCTGTAATTATGGGTGTAGTGTCTGTAGTCACACAGTAGGTGGCGATATACATCACTTCAACTCATTATTTGACATCTAGTGTTTTTAAAAGTCTGTTTTAATCCATCATTCATGGTAGTACACTATCCTCTATACTGCACAAATACAAAGAGTATGTTAGTATGCTGTTCCAAAAATAGATATCTGACACTCATCTCAGCTGATGGAGTCTCTACAAATGAACTGTTGACATCAATCAGGGGCGTTCAATAATGTTCAGTGTTGCTCCTCCATCAACACACCTGAAAACACTAAAACACATTCAATTAAAGACTCCTTTATTATTCTGGGAAATGTTTATGGATATAACAACATAAACCAGAACAAAAATCTACTTTCTGAAATTGGCGATCTTATTAAAAATGTGTTTTAAAGTTATCCAACAGCTAATATTATATTAGACCGCTCACCCATCAAGTTTCATAACAATCAGTACAACCCTCATTTAGTCAGTTTTTGCAGCACTCATGATCTGTCGGGCCCGTGGAGCACTACACACCCTAACTTAAAAAACTTCTCTGGGTTTAAACCAGATGTTTCAATTAAATCAAGGATTGACTGTTGGCTAATCTCTGACAGTGTAAAGTATTTCGTATCTGAATGCTTTATATCTTCTGCTCCCCTATCCGGCCACTGCTTTATTAGTCTTACTTTAAAACCCACTAATGCTCATAAGTGAAACAAGGGTTACTGGAAATTTAATGCCAGCTTGTTGCAGTCTGAAGCATATTGCCAAAGAGTTAAAGACATCATTAATGAAATTACCCAAGATTCTCACCTCCTCTCTTATAGCTCCAAATGGGAATTTATCAAATTTAGAATAAGAATATTTTCTATTCTATGTTGTAATAAACCCGTACTTATGGATGCTGACAAAAGAAAATGACTTGCGCTACAAACCAAATTAGATCATATTTATACAAAGAAAGCAAATGGACTCTTCATCAGATCCAAAGCAAATGGATCAAGGAAGTAGAAAGAAACTCCTCTTATTTTTGTAGATTAGAGAAAACCCACCAGGGAAAAAAATACTATAGGAACACTGGTCATTAATGAGAATGAATGCTCTGATCCTAAAACTATAACTGATCAAATTCACTCCTTTTACAGCCATTTATATTCTTCTAGATTCTCCGCTGGTGCAGCAGAGACCTTCTTTGATCAAATTAGAGATTTTATTCCTCAAATAAATGAAGACTTCAAAAGTAGCTGTGAGGCAGAGATCACATATAATGATCTTGAAAAGGCGATGCGGTGTTTGACCTCTGACCTTTCCCCTGGCCCAGATGGCCTGATAGACCATTTTTATAAACATTTCTGGGAGTATATCAGAACACTTTTATTTGAAACACTTAAAGAAACTATAAACAACCGGTCACTTCCGCAGACGTTGAGGCAAAGTGTAATTGTTCTTAAACCAATACCAGACAAAGAGCCCAAAATCTTGAAGAACTGGAGACCGATAACACTATTAAACAATGACTACAAACTGTTATCACATATATTTTCAAATCGGCTAAAAGAGGGTCTCTCTCAAATAATAAGTGACACTCAATCAGGATTTATGAGAGGTAGATCAATACACAATAACATCCGCTTTGTCCTTGATTTACTTGAACATAATGAGCATATAAATGATGACGGCATTATTCTCTTTTTAGATTTTTATAAGGCCTTTGATACGGTCGAACACTCTTTTATTTTAAAGGCTTTGCAACTCTGTGGCTTTGGGGAGAAATTTAGGAACATTATAAAATGTTTTTATAATGACACTAACAGCTCAATATCTCTCTCAGGTGGCACTACCCCTCGCTTCACTGTCAACAGTGGCATAAAACAAGGCTGCCCCATTTCACCCTCTTCATAATCACAGCTGAAATGCTGTCAATCCTCATCAAACATTCTGATATCGAACACTTAAATGTCTTTGATAGCCAAATAATTATAAGTCATCTGGCTGACGACACAACCTTGTTTCTAAAATATGTTGAGCAGGTTCCAAAGGCCATTGAAATTACTGCCTCATTCTCAAAAGCATCTGGTTTACAACAAGGCTTGAACTTGTGTGAGTTATTAACTATACATGACTGCCATCTTGAGGCTGCATATGGCGTCCCTATTAAAACTACTGTCAAATACTTAAGTGTACATAAAACAAAAGATACTAAATTAAGTGAAACCTTAAATGTATAGAACAAAATGGATGAATGTAAATCAAGATTAGACAGATGGTTAAATACAGATCTTTCTCTTTTTAGCCGCATCTATATAACCATCAATAAATTAAACTATTATTACATTTGGAAAAGAAAACCTCATTATTTGAAAAAGCGACTGTAGTGAAAGACTATGAAGATGGTGGGCTACAAGCCATTGACTTTGTCTGTATAAATGGAAGCCTAAATGGTTCAGATCCTTTGTAGTAAACAGTAACAGCGTTTGGTTTTGTGTTCCCGGGAGTTGTTTAGAAGGATTGGAGGTATTGATTTCCTTTTACGCTGTGACTTCCAAACTACCTGTAAAACTGTCTGCACTCCATTCACAAGTACTGCTGTTTTGGAAATGACTGTACAAACATCATTTTACACCCCATGATGTACCATCTGAAATAAGTCCTTATATTTCAAGGATTACAACATTACAACAGTAAGATATGCACCTGAGATAAGGAATAGGTGATGGACTATTAATAAGCAGAAAGGGTTAAACATAAATGTGTCAGAGATTTGAACTGTTAGCTTTGACTTAGCATTGTCATTGCTGTTGATTTCAGGTTCATTGAATTAACTAAATAAGTTTTTATAGTTTCTCCCTCACCAATGCTGTGCTCAGAATTGCTTTAAAAGCTTCATTAATGTCTGTAATGCTGTTATTATTATTATTTTATGAATGAAGTTGATGTCTCAGTGTTATGAATTATAAACTTTGGCTATGCACTGTCATTGATGTTAGATTTAATGTTTATTTCATTCATGTGATGTTTAATTCACTTTTTAAAAGTATCATGAGCATTTAATTTTGTCAGGCTTTTTGTGAGAATTAAAGAATAGAAAATATTTTCTTCCTCTTTGTACGTTTATGTTCAAATCATTATCCTACTCAGATGCATGTGACATAAAATAAAACGTCTCACTCAAGGACACAATGGTGGTGACTGTGGGGATCAAACCAGCAACCTCCTGATTACCAGTTATGTGCTTTAGCCCACTACATCACCACCTCTCCACATCCTGAAGTGTTTTTACTTCTGTGATCCTAAAGATAAATGTTTGTGTTCAACGTTCATTGAAACAGAAATCCGTTTCACTTTCAGATATTTCATGTTTTGCTGTGTTTGATCTTTTCTTTCAGTTCTCGTTTAATATTTCTGCAATTAAAAGCATTATTGATTTAAATCACCTTCAGATGAATCAACTGATGTTTTTAGCTCAAACTAAATGTCTGGTTTGTTCTACTGTTAGATAGGACTATTAAACATTTTGTGATTTTAGACCCTGTCAAGATGTTTTAAAGTGTTGCAGCACATGTTCAATCAATAGTGAACGGCATATGAACCGGGACTGAAGCTTTCCAGCGATATAACAATCATATAAGTATGATTTCATACTTGACTGACTACTAAAATAAAAACTATTTTATTAGTCAAAATGTTGCTAATGTTGTCATACCCGTGTTCTGTTGCTATCCAATAGAGAGAAACGATCGAACTAAAATGACCTCAGCAATTATAAAACAGCTCCTATTTTAAACGTGCAATTATATCTAATATAGTTGCTAAAAGTCTGTATCCATGTTTGGATGAATTCCAGAGAAGTTGCAGTTACTGTTGCATTGTGTTTATTGAGACTGATGTGTCACCTGTTGAGGGATCAGAAACACTTTTATATTGTACAACTGCTCCAAATCTGCAGAAACACACTCAAAATGCATTTCAATGGAATTTATCATATATATATTTCATATAAATGTATTTTATTTTATAACAACATGAATATATGTTTATTAGAATCTCTTGAATCACTTCATTCATATCTCAGTTTGCATGTTTTGGGCTTGTGTGATTCAGATTTGACTCTTTCCTGTCCTGTAATTATGGGTGTAGTGTCTGTAGTCACACAGTAGGTGGCGTTATACATCACTTCAACTCATTATTTGACATCTAGTGTTTTTAAAAGTCTGTTTTAATCCATCATTCATGGTAGTACACTATCCTCTATACTGCACAAATACAAAGAGTATGTTAGTATGCTGTTCCAAAAATAGACATCTGACACTCATCTCAGCTGATGGAGTCTCTACTAATCAACTGTTGACTGCAATCAGGGGCGTTCAATAAATGAACCAAATGTTGACAGTGATTCAGAACACACAATTTCTTTATATTTCAATGTACAAAATACCACACAAACCAAAATACACTTGAAGATTTATTTTCTTTTTTTTTAATCGTTTTTTGGGAATATATTATATAAATGTATGCATTTTATAAACAATGTGAAAGAACATTACAATTTCAGATTTCGCAATGGAAATACACTTTTACTTACAATAAAAATGTTTCTGTTCATTCTGTTCCATACAAATGCAAATTGACATTTTTCAGAGCTTTTGCTCTTCCATTCACCCAGGGTCTTTATCCACTGCCTCAAGCCGGGAAGAGTGGCTCATCTCGGCTTGAATGACATGTCCGAGCCCCCTGGATGTGCAGTTGAACTCTCCAAACTGTTGGTGATGGTGACTGAAGATGAGGAGGGTGGATCAGATCACGGGTTCAAAAGCCGAGTTCTTTGTCGACAGTACAGCAGTAGCACGCCGTGTGTAAATGCACAAACACAAACAAACACAGTCCACGGATTTCCATTTTGAACCTTCACGAATCAGCATCAGGGATATATCCAACCTCATCTTCTCATTGGCTACACGAACCATCAGTCAGAAATGATCTAGCTTTTCATTGGCCGGCTTTATCCAGAGACAAACATGGATGACGCGAATATTTACATCACTCTGCCCTGTTTGGGTATTCTGAGTGACTACCCGATCACAACGGCACTGTTGCACCCAAATGTCAAGCTTGGGCGTTTTGCTACAGAAACACTTCAACAAGTGCAAGATTTCACAGAGAATAGACATGAATGATAACATGTGCTGAATGAGTAAAACCTGAACAAAGCCAGACTGATCAATATTTCTTCATAAATTAAATGTAAATAAATACGCTAATGGGTCATTTTTGACCCACCCGTCATTAAGAGGTTCAAGTATTTTCACCAAATGAGCAGTAGATCCGATGTAGACCAGCAAACCAGCAACCTCCCGATGACCAGTTATGTGCTTTAGCCCACTACACCACCACCAAAGTGACTTACAGAGCCCTTATTACAGGGACAATCCCCCCGGAGCAACCTGGAGTTAAGTGCCTTGCTCAAGGACACAATGGTGGTGTCTGTGGGGATCAAACCAGCAACCTCCTGATTACCAGTTATGTGCTTTAGACCACTACACCACCACCAAAGTGACTTACAGTGCACTTATTACAGGGACAATCCCCCCGGAGCAACCTGGAGTTAAGTGTCTTGCTCAAGGACACAATGGTGGTGGCTGTGGGGATCAAACCAGCGACCTCCTGATTAACAGTTATGTGCTTTAGACCACTATGTCACTACCACCACCACTCCGATTTATAGTACATATTTACAGCGCTCATCTTCAGAGTTCAGTGTCTTGATCAACAGTGTCCTGAGTTTGAACTTTAACCTCCAGCCCTCGAGATCGACAGCCGACCGCATGAAAATGTTCAATTCAGTCCAACAATTAAAATGTATTATAGGCTGTTTTATATCAAATCAATCAAGACACCAAAACAATTCAATGCAAAAATGACAAAAGCATGTAACATTTGGATAAAATACAGAATTATTGTAATTTAAAGAGTTTTGATGTCGCTGTTTGAAACCAACATGCAAAATCACTGTTAAAGAAAACATATTTGTGGAATTGAACTTTTGACCCCAAATCTTTTCGTTACTGAGTTAAGAACACTTGTGCTCATGTGACAACTAGCCCCGTCTCCCATATGTAAATATATAAACATGCTGATTAACATGTTAAATTCATCATTAAATCACACAAAAGATTGATTCATTATCCAGACGTGTGTTATTAAAATCATATTTACAAGTGATTTACGACATGAACAACCGCATCCTGTAATCCCAAAGACAATTCGACAATCTCACTCTGTAAATCAAAGAGAAAATCACATTTTGTTCTTTAGATCAGTGATCACGTGGATCAGGCGGTTGTACTTTTATTCGTTTGTAAGAGTTGTTGTTAAGTTGTAGTTACGCTTTTACTCTGGATTTCTGTGGATCTGGATCATCAAAGACTAGAAATAAAAGAAGCAGATAAAGAAACAGTCAAATGACACGTTTCATGATGAATCAGGATCTGAACATCATTGATAATAAAATACTCACATTCTGGATTTTGATGTTTGCTGTTTCGACGCTGATAATTCATTGATGTTTTCTCAGTTGATTCATTAGATTGTGAGTGTTTCTCTTTGTGCTCATGATTGTTCTTCTGATGATCCACATTTGAGCCGTCACACATCTTCTTCATCTTCATCATCATCATCATCTTCTCCATCAATCTTCACTCTTATGAAACAGTAACATTGAAGATAAACTGGTTATTGATTTATTTGAAATAGTTCTGAACACACATGAGAACTTTTACAACATAATAACAACAATTACTCATAACAGTGTCGGTAGAACATCTGTTTTTCATTGGGAATAAATCATTATTCTTGACTGAGCATAAAACACATAATATCATTTCTGTTTATGAATGCAGCTGATCTCCCGGTACACGTTGATCCTCTTGACTATATGACATTATGTGTACAGTACACAGCAGTCAGTGATTCAAACATGTTATTTATTAATAATCTGCACAATGTGTCTGCAATCTTTTCATAAACATTTTTAAAAGAAAACATCTTCCAGTTTGATAAAATACGATTGTTAATCATGTTTAAAAATAAATTATTAAATAGTAATTGGATTAATAACCCCAATGAGCAGCTGAAGAAGACTGTGGCAAGGAACTCAAAACTCCATAAGATGTTGATTAGTGGAGGAATATAACCTTGGGAGAAACCAGACTCACTGTGGGGGCCGGTTCCCCTCTGACTAACCCCGCCCTAACCCTAAACCAGACTCGCTGTGGGGGTCAGTTCCCCTCTGACCAACCCACCCTAACCCTAAACCAGACTCACTGTGGGGGCCAGTTCCCCTCTGACCAACCCCACCCTAACCCTAAACCAGATTCGCTGTGGGGGCCAGTTCCCCTCTGACCAACCCCACCCTAACCCTAAACCAGACTCACAGTGGGGCCAGTTCCCCTCTGACCAACCCCACCCTAACCCTAAACCAGACTCGCTGTGGGGGCCAGTTCCCCTCTGACTAACCCCACCCTAACCCTAAACCAGACTCACTGTGGGGGCCAGTTCTCCTCTGACCAACCCCACCCTAACCCTAAACCAGACTCACTGTGGGGGCCAGTTCCCCTCTGACTAACCCCACCCTAACCCTAAACCAGACTCACTGTGGGGGCCAGTTCCCCTCTGACTAACATCATGAATATAATGTAAATATTACTTATGTATAGTGCAAGTCATACTTTAACATTATTAAACTAAGTAAGTGTTAAGGGTCAGTGTTTAAACATCGATTGTGTTTGAACTGTAAGATTAATGATTAATGTCTTTGAAGTCTATTCTGGATTAACTGCAGAAGTTCACATAGATGCAATTGTCCTTGTTAATTGGCTGATGAAGGCTTTTGTTGGCAATAGTTAGTCTATGCATTCCATTTCAAGATTGTAGTCCATCAATAGACCGAGGTAATGCAGGCAGAGATCAGTGAGGTGCATCGCAGTTCAACCTGGCCGGTATTTTTGGTGAGGTTCGGTGTGCTCTATCCAAAGTCTAAGGTTCAGACAATGGCATATGAAGTATCCCATGTCTTATGGTTGGTGTTGGCAACAGTTCATCCTCTGAAGTCCATCATAATAGACTGAAGTGATGTTTGGCACCAGTGCATTTAGTCATAATCACACAGTGACACGTAGCAGTCGAGTCCAACACAAAGCAGGAATGGAGCTGGATCCAGCCGGTTCTGGTGACCTCAGGATAGGAGTCCCGAGGTTGAGACAGGGAAACAAAAAGAATAATATTAGCATAGATGCCATTCAATTTATTGCAGATTTATAGATTATGATCAATGTTTCTGGTTCCAGCAGACTAAACTAAAGCAGCCTAATTGTGGGTTGGAGGATAAATTAGGTGTATGCCTGGCTAAATAGAGTCTTTAATCTAGACTTAAACTTAGGGAGTGTGTCTGCATCTAAAACAGTGTAAGAGAGACTTTTCCATAGTTTAGGAGCCAAATATGAAAACTCCTTTTGTAGATTTTGATATTCTAGGTACTATTAACAGGCCAGAATTTTGCGATCGTAATGAACATGATGGAATATATCGTGGTAGAAGGTCATTTAAGTACTGCGGCGCTAGACCATGTATGTAGTTACAGAATTTTAAAATGAATAGGAAATTTAAAAGGTAGTAATGTAACGATGATAGAATGGGGCTAATATGATCATATTTCTTGGTTCTCGTCATCAGGTTTAGAAGAACTATAAAGTTGAGTATCATCGGCATAACAGTGGAAACTTATTCCACGATTCCTGATAATATCTCCCAGGGGAAGCATATACAAGGAGAAAAGCAGAGGCCCTAAAACTGATCCCTGTGGCACTCCATACTTTTGTTGGCTTTTAATTCTGCGCTGTCGAAGCACCCAGGGGCAAAAATGCACTGCCGTGCAAGGAAGGAGAAAGCCGCTGAAAGCAGGAATGGGTGTGTGACTCGCAGCTCACTGCCTGCACTACCATTGGCTACGAAGAAAATTTCTGAATGAACTCAGCGTATTTGCCCGCTTATATACCCATATGTCCGGGGGAGAGGTATGCAAATTCTGGCTGCCAACTTCTCATTGGCATTTTTTCATAGTTCAGAGGCATATTCAGCGCTCAAGAGAGACCCCTAGTGTCGCTTCTCCGACACATGGTTGAGAGAGCGACAGACGGGGAACTGCCATTTTAAAAGTTCTTGGGACATGCCTTATGGATAGCGAGGCGTTAATAATATTAAGAAGAGGTTCTGAGATTACAGGAGATACCTCTTTTAAGAGCTTAGTTGGTATTGGATCTAACAAACACGTTGTGGCTTTTGATGTTTCGATAAGTTTTGTTAGCTCTCCATGACTTATGACAGCAAAGGATTGAAGTTGTATGTGACGAAAATTAGGAGACACTGTTTTCTGAGGTGCGATGACAGATGAATGCATAATTCCAATTTTATTTCTGATTGTTTAAATTTTATCAGTAAAGAAATTCATAAAGTCGTTACTCTTGTGCTGCCACGGAATATCTGGTTCTGTTGAGGCTTTATTCCTAACCAATTTACCCACAGTACTGAATAAACATCTAGGATTGTTGTGGATATTTTCTATGAGTATGCTAAAGTATGCTGACCTGGCAGCTTTTAGTGCCTGTCAGTAGCTACAGACACTATCCTTCCATACACCACAAAATACCTCTAATTTTGTATTCTTCCACATGCGCTCCATTTTTATGGTGGCTGGAGTCTCTATTTCCATGTTCCTTACAATAGAATCACCAATAACTAGGGCTCTTTCAATATGATTCTCAGTGGGTTCATCATTGAGTGGGGAGAATCGATAGGAAACCCTAACAGGAACAGGAGAGTGGTGTCTCTTTGCTGAGCGAGTATGTCGCCGAGATGTCACCCAAACACCCTGCTGCAGGTGCTCTACATCAGGAACCAAAATGTGTGTGATGCTCTCCCTACTGCCCGCATCCGAAACAGTATCTACCGGCTTCTCTTTCTCACTGACCTACACTAGCATTCGGATGTGTGTCTCTAACTCAATAACCTTCTCTGTCAGACTGACTAATTCCTTACATTTATCACATGTGAATCCCTCACTGCTGACGGATTCATCTATTGTAAACATGTGACATGCAATGCAAGAAATAACATGAGCAGATGCTGTGACTTACCGCACTAGTTTGTTGTTGTTGTTGGTTGTTCCTGCGTGGTGAAGGTTTGAGATCGATGTGAATCCCTCACACAATTGTTTGATTAGCTTGATAAGTGGTGCTTTGAGATCGATGCAATAATCGATGTAACACAGAGGAGAAAAACGGGTGTGTGCTGTAGAATGCACGCAGTCTAATTGTGATAAAAATAGAAGGCGGATGCACGTGGAAAATGCACGAAGTTGAATTTGGATAAGAGAATAATGCAGGGGAAAATCCGAAGTTAAGGATTAATGGCTGAAAACCGATAGATAAGTGATGGTAAAAAACTAGCAGGCTACAAACATAGACTCGAGCTAGGCGCCAGCAGCAACAGGTAAAATACACGCAGATGAAACCGTAGAAAAGCGGAAAAACCCGAAACACGCTGTAAAATGACAAAGGATAAAATTACGAACGTATGAGAATAAGAATAAGCTATGCTAAGCAGTCTACAAACACTTGTGCAGCGTGCTGTCAGCAACAGGAACAGGAAGTCAACTACACCCCATCTTCTGCGACTGATCCTTTTTGTTTTAAATCACTGAATAATTTAAAAATGAGCCTTTTTATTTCTCTGGGGTTCATTTTTGGTTTGACATCTTTTGATGTTTGAAGCTTGAGCCATAATTTTGATCTTAAAATATGTACTTGGGGAGACTTCCCATTTCTGTAGTGGTGATTTATTCACAATGTCAATTTACATTGATACTAGTGTAGAAAATATCATTAAGCTGTTCTGCACCAGTTCAAGGGCTTGATCATTATTTTTGTTCATGGAAAAGCTCACCTCGTGTCTTTCTTGCAATCCTTCAGATTCACACACCTGATTATGAAAATGATCATGATGTCCATCAACGTAATGCATTGGTTACTGTGTTTACACATGTACATAGTAACAGAGTGAAGGTGTGTCTGTTTAATAGTGTTATCATGGGAGCCATCAAAGTACTGCAAGGCATACCACTGTGTGTGTGTGTGTGTGTGTGTGTGTGTGTATGTGTGTGTGTGTATGTGTGTGTGTGTGTGTGTGTGTGTGTGAGAGAGAGAGAGAGTATGTGGGTGTGTGTCTGTTTGTGTGTCTTTGTGTGTGCGTGTTTGTGTGTTTGTGCATGTGTGTGTGTGTGTGTGTGAGAGAGAGAGAGAGAGAGAGAGAGAGAGAGTATGTGGGTGTGTGTCTGTTTGTGTGTCTTTGTGTGTGCGTGTTTGTGTGTGCATGTGTGTGTGTTTGTGTGTGTGTGTGTGCATGTGTGTGTGTGTGTGTGTTTGAGAGAGAGAGAGGATGTGGGTGTGTGTCTGTTTGTGTGTGCGTATTTGTGTGTGTGTGTGCATGTGTGTGTGTATGTGTGTGTGTGTGTGTGTGTGTGTGTGTCTGCATGTGTGTATGTGTGTGAATATGTGTGTGTGCATGGGAAGATGAAAAGTTGCATGATGGAGCTTCACTATCAGAAAGCTTGTGTTTCCCTCTCCATTCCCTTTGAAATCATTGATCCATACGGGACGCAGTGAAATAACAAACGGGGAAATTGATTTTGCTATTTAATATGACGGGATCATAACTCGTAGAAATGACAAATGGACAGATATTATATATATATATAATATGAGATTTGCATTTGGATTATGTCACAATTTATGCGTCCACAAATAGACAACAAATTGTTTTTGTTTTGAAAATATGAATAGTGACATTAATGTCCAGATTTACATGGATAACTGAAAAACATTTGTCTCTATTTAATCAGATATGAATGTTTTTATAAAAGAATTCAAGATAAAAGTGTTTTAATTACCTTGAATAAATGATGAAGTGCAGAAACATTCACATCATCTGTTGTGTAGAAGAATCCTGATCTATTATATATATATTGACACGACTCGTGCACAAAAACACACAGTAGAAAGTCAAACCATGAACATCTTCAGTCACACGATACACAACAACAGATCTGAGAGAGAGATGTGTTTTTATGTCCACTCATGACTCCTCCCACATCTGTCCACTCATGACTCCTCCCACATCTGTCATCTATATATTTATACACTCATGACTCCTCCCACATGTGAACAGAGAGAGAAATGTGTCCTTATATACACTCATGACTCCTCCCACATCTATCATCTAGTTCACATTAAGAAGTCTTGACATTGACTCCTCCCACCGTAAGTATAATCCCCGAGACACAAAAATTCCCAATGAATAAATTGTATTTCCTGCTGCTCTTTGTAGTTTGATGGTCATCAGCATTTTAACAGTGTCAGAAAAGAGAAGAACCGGTTTATCATATTTAGTAGTTTTGAAAGTAAAGTTCATGTGAAATCTGTGAAACATTTATGAAATATAATAATAAAACATGTTTTCATTCTACTTTGTGTCGTATCAAATGTGATTGTGTCTGCTGCTTTTATTTGAAATGATTGATTTATATGTGTGTAATAACTGTGTTATTACAGACTGATTCAGTTCTACAAGTGTTCACTTTATAAATGCTAAACACTTTTTATAAACATGTTTATTTTGATGCATTAGTCAATGAAGAGAATACAGACAGTCAATGAAGAGAAAGTAAATGACAAATAATGTCATTAGTGATAATAAGAATAAAACAATCTTTAATAGTTCAAAGATGTTTATTGTCGGTTCCTGAAGTTCAGATTAATCGATGAAGACTGAATATATGATAAGTTCCTTCAACTTTCGAGGGGATGTCCTGTGTACAGCTCTCTTTGAGTCATTCCACAGGTTTATTACAGGACTGGGGTCTGTGCTGTGACTCCAACACTTTGATTTTCCTTTCCTGAAGCCATGCCTTGGTCAACCTGGACGTGTGCTTTGGGTTACTGACATGTTCATCTTCAGCTTTCTGATAGAGGCCAGCAGGTTTTGTGCCAAAATATCTTGATATTTGGAGCTTTTCATTAGCCCATCTATGTTGCCAAGAGCCCCTGTCCCAGCTGAAGAGAAGCATCCCATAAGCATGATGCCACCACCACCATGCTTCAAAGTCGGTCCTTGGATGATGAGCTTTATTGGCTATGCATGAAATATATCTTTTACAATTTAGGCTGAAAAATCCAACCTTTGACCCGTCAGACCATAGCACATTTTTGCACATGGTTTGGGGTGACTGAATCTTTTGACATAGTTTAGATGGGCTTGGATGTTCCCTTTTGTAATACAGGGTTTATGTCTTGCCACCCTTCCCCAAATCCCAGACCTGTGCCGAATACGAGAGATGTTGCTGCTTCAGTGTTGCTGTTGGCCTCTTGGTTTTCTCCCTGATAAGTTTTCTCCTCGTCCTCTCATTAACTTTGGAGGGCCGTTCTGATCTTTGCAATGTCTCTGTATTGCCACATTCTCTCCACTTATTGATTATTGAGTGCTCCATGGTACATCTAGGGCCATCAATGTTCTTTTATATCCCTCTCCTGATTGGTACTTTTCAACAATGATCTCTCGCAGTTTCTTTGGCAACTCTTTGTGGACCATTGCTCTCCCAGTCGGATGCAACCCCAAACATTCCAGCAAATACTACAGCAACAGCTGACTTTAATCTGGATTCAATCAGAATCCATTTCATTGATGAAACGCTATTATAATATACAACATAATGTAAATGTTTCTTTAGAGAAGATGTCTTTTAACTAAGATGACTCAAGGCATGGTTTCACATACAGTTTTATTGTAAACGTTACAATAATATAAAAAATGCATCCCACAACCTCTTTCAAAACACAAATCTGCCATTATTGCAGGTATAATCACCGTGTTATGTGACTTTTCACTCGTTTGTTCCAGAAGTCTCTTTAGATCGGTGAACTGTGTTTCTCAATCACACTTGATTCAGATCAGATCATTACTAAAGACCTCAAGACCGGAGCTGCGCTTCCCAAAAGCATTACATGGCACACAATCATTGGCATTTTGATACAGTAAAGTCATCTTCACACTGCAGAAACCTCATGTGCCATTTGATATTACGAGTGCTTCCGTTCCACATATAACAATTTACACAATGGGACACATGATGTCAGACACAAATCAAAAGCAGACACACACCCAAAAGAAACACTTTGGAATGCCAATAATGAGTTTGTCTTTGTGACAGGAGCGTTCAGTACATAAACAATACAGTAACGAGAGAGATAAGACAGTGTACAAGAGAGATAAGACAGTGTACAAGAGAGATAAGACAGTGTACAAGGGAATAGATGGTAGAAGAGGTGGGATGTTTTAGATGAATATAAATAATCAGTTTGATGTGTTTGTGAGATATTAGCCCGAGGGAAATATCTGTTCCTGTGCCTGACGGTTCTGCTGCTGTTAACACATACTGTTAAACACACCGTATCTCTATTCTGCACATGAGTACTTACAGAACAAACTGGAGGAGTTTCTTTTTATTGTCCCTTTTGACTAAATTATTTACCAGCTTTAAACTGAATCCTTTTCATCTACTCTTAATAACTTATAAAACAACTCACCAACTTCTGTTGATCAAATATAGGATTTATGTCTAATAATGTTTTATTATATTATTTATATTATTATTTTATTATAACAATGTTAATCTTTATGTCTTTGGATAAAAGCGTCTGCCAAATACATAAATGTAAATGTCTATAACATAAAGATAGATAATGCAAGTTTGTGTATATTGCACATTTCATACAAACTGGTAATTCAATGAGCGTTACATAGAAATTATAAAGAAAATACAAGATAAAAGTCTTTAACACATCGGTTTAACTGCATTTACTGATTATACGGCATCATTTTATTAATCTATTCTTTTTATTTTTATTTGTTTCAATACATCATAAAATATTTTATTTTATTACTTTTAATAATTTTAATTAAATTAATAATTGTATTACTTTTCTGAATTTAAAATAGACTTTTATCTATCTTGTATTTTCTTTATAATGGGTGAAGTATGTACAGACAGATTGAGAGATAAGAATACTTTGCATGAATGTAAAGTGACATATACTGGAGTAGTGACTGACAGAAGTTACACATCTTAGTGCATTATTAAGAATGAAGAGAATGAATTCTCTGGGACATTCATTGATCTCGTTACATGAATAAATGTTGACAGATGCTGGTTCGGGTTTATTGTAAATAAATAGATGTTGGTGATGATGTAATGATAGTCAGCTGGTACATGATAGCTGTGTGGTATGTGTAAATTCCCCTGTCCTCAAGAGGCACACGAGTGACCCACTGTTTAGTTTCCTCGTTAGTGTGCCCGCCTCCCATGCCCGAGTCACCGGTTTGAATCCCGCTCGGAGCGGGTCGAGCAGGACAGATTACACTTACATGACCTTTCATAAAGTAAAAGACTTTTCTTTTCAGTAAATAATAAAAAATAACACATTTTAAACCCTTGTGTTAGTGTGTGTGCTCGTGAGAGAGAGAGAGAGAGAGAGAGAGATATTTATTGTTGTATGAGGGGCTTTCTCAGCAAATATTTGTATATGCGATTAATCGTGATTAATTCATCGGGACACCATGTAATTCATTTGATTAAAAGTTGTACTTGATTGACAGCTCTAGTGTAAACTAAAGGCACTGTCTGATAAAACTATTCTCACTGTTTTAACAGAAGTTACTGTAACGCAAGTGTTGTGCATTAATACTCATCTGCTGCTCGTGGAGTTCAGTGGAGCTGAAATGGGGGTGAGACAGTAATTAACAGTTCACAAAACTGATTCAACTGTAAACAGTCTTTTCTTTACATTGTAAACTCACATGTGAGTGTTTCAGTCCTTAAATGGAAATGCTCACAGATGGGTGGAGTCGCCTTGATAGTATAAAGACGCTCTAGTGTGCTGTTCTCAGATAAACACTCAATCGAAATGAATCAAAGGAGAAAATATCAAATCAAACTTGATCGTCAGGACAGTATGAAGCGTTCAATATCAAGCTGTGAGTATTTCATCAACACTGATGTTAGGATCCGGCATTTATTAAGATTAATCTGTGAACTTTTGTTTGAAATTTCTAGTCTCACATGATCCAAACAGATCTGCAGTGTGTCATTCAGCGATATGGACAGATGAGAGATAAACCGATCATAACCAGATTGTACATGTGAAGAGTAACTGTGTGTGAACCTGGAATGAATCAAGATGCTTTAAAACTGTCCATGAAAACTGCATCTCATAATATGATGCTTCATTGGTCTGATATGATGGAAACTCAGGACAGAAGGACTGTAATGTGAGATTTACTGACAGAACTGAAGGAACTCGGTCACTCATCATCTAGAGCAAAGTGTAAGTTACTACAAACCACAACTTGAAACCAGAGATCCGTGAAACTCCTACAAGTGACGACCTGTTCACACCAAATCCATGACGGATATGTGAGACGAAGTTCAGATGAAAGAAAAAGAGCAAAACAAATCAAATAAAAACGATTTCACTCCTTTACAGCAGGTGGCGCTGTTACTGATCTACAAACATTTACTTTGTTTCCTGTCTGTACTTTAGTCAGATATCAGTGTATGAGATTAATATATTTAACTCTGCGTTTATTTCCCTGATTTGGCATAAATGTTTCATTATGTTCTTTTCATGTTTTTGGTTCGATTTCACAAGGCAACATTTCAAAACGGACCAAAACCATGTCAATAAAAGTCACATGAGAGCAAGCTGTGCCCTTATTGGTCAGTTGTTTGTTCACTGTTGCAGGATTAAGCTCATCCATTTAAAATTATATGCCTGTAAAAAGTTACAGGTTGTGCTCCAAATACAAATTATCCGTCACTCGAATGGAAATGAGTTGTGTTTATCTTTATCTGTCATTATTCACTTTATTTCAATTCAATTTCAATTTAACGAGCTTTATTGGCATTGCAAAGACATTTTGTATTGCCAAAGCAATATTAATTTAATTTAATATTAAAGTATGAACATCTTCAGTCACACGATACACAACAACAGATCTGAGACAGAAATGTGTTTTTATATACGGCACTCATGACTCCTCCCACATCTGTCCACTCATGACTCCTCCCACATCTGTCCACTCATGACTCCTCCCACATCTGTCCACTCATGACTCCTCCCACATCTGTCCACTCATGACTCCTCCCACAAGTGTCGCTCTCTAGTGCCGAGCGACACATTTCTCATCTGTGACGACGAGTTCCGGCAAGATGGCGAGCTGAACACACGCGCTTTCATTAAGCGGCCTAGTTATTTCCCGTTTTCTAATATGAAAATAGTTTGACTCTCAATTACACCTACCCAGAGTGACTTTAAAGGTTTGTGCTCTTGTTGCTGACCTCCAGAATGCGAAAATCTCACCAAACAACTCATCCCAAGATTGTTATTCCTCCGGCTCACCGCGTGGCTCAAATTGCAGTTTCAGAGATGGAAACAGAGACTGATTCATCAGAGAAACGTCACGATTCCTCTCACTTTACACCCACTAAAGTACATACGACGAAAAAGCTAAAATCTCAAGAAGAGGATATCACCAACGCTACTCTGCTGCAAGCCATTACTTCCCTAACTGCTCGCTTCGATTCACAAGACGAAAAGTTAGAGGAATTGGCGAATCAAATGCGAAATAACAGCATCATGATTGCAGAGATTTCCAAAGCTGTCGAATTTAACTCCGCTGAAATTAAAGTCTGCAAAGAGTTGAGCAAATCTGTCATGGGTTTAACCACCGCACACAATGACCTGGTAAGCAGAACATCTGATCTTGAACGATATAAGAGAAGATGGAATCTCCGGATTAACGGCATGAAGGAGAAGCCTGAAGAGGATCCCCGCAGGGAAGTGATTGACCTGATTGCCGAAATTGCTCCGCACTTGATACAGAAATTAGACGATATTATTGACACAGTGCACCGGATCGGTAAGAAGGAACCAGGAAGACCAAGACAGATGATCGTCCAATTCACAATGCGGAAATACAGGGACGAAATATGGAAAACAACGAAAAACTCTTCTGTCTGCCTAAACCGGGGAGTCAGATTTATGGAAGACTTCACGAAGGAAGACAGAAACGCTTGTGCCGTTCTGTGGCCGCTGATTGCTCAAGCATGCAAAGAAGGGAAAAAAGCGTATTACAGAGGTCCGTTTGGTTCTATTGAAGGAAGACGCATTGACCCAACGAAATCCTGACTTGAACTTTTTTAACGGGTAGGATGGTGTGAGATGTGATCATTTGGAGATATGCTAGGTTGCGAGGTATGTGTACTCGGGTTAATTGTCATCCCTTTAGTACATATAAGTTTCGAGTTCGCAATCTGTGTTTATTCTTTTATATATGTATATTTTGGCTATGTTTCCAGTTAAGTTACCGTTTTCCTTATTCTCTTTAAATGTTCGGGGCATTCAAAATAAGGTCAAAAGGAAGGCTATATTTTTATTTTGTAAAGGAACTGGTTCGCATCGTATTTTTTTTACAAGACACACACTCTACCACAACTGATGCTGCTTTTTGGTCATGTCAATGGGGAGATAAAATGTTATTCAGCCACGGATCCTCCCACTCTGCAGGGATTGCGATTCTATTTAACAACTGTCCAGGTAAAGTGATTTCTGTTAAAACTGATTCTAATGGACATTGGGTTGCAGTTGTTCTAGATATTGAATCTATCTTTTTTATTTTGGTTAATGTATATGGTCATAATAACGTACAACAAAATCAGCAGCTTTTTGCTGAGGTTTCTTCTTTAATTTGTAATTTCAAGAGGTTATTCCCAACCGATAATATTGTCATAGGGGGAGACTTTAATGTTACACCAGATGAAACTCTTGACAGACATCCACCGAAAAGTAGTACCCCTCAACCAAACTCAACGATTACTCATTTTTGCAACAATCTTAAAGTCTTGGATGTATGGAGACATCTTAACCCTAACATCAAAAAGTTTACTTGGTTTAGACCTAATGCCTCTAGTAAATCGAGGATCGATTATTGGTTAATTTCAGATAATTTGCTACATTTTGTTAAGAATTGTTGTATTTCACCAGCGCCTCTAACAGATCACTGCGCTATTGTCTTGGTTGTTAAACCAAAGTGTACAATTTCAATTAATAAGGGATAGTGGAAGTTTAATTCTGATTTGCTTGGAAATAAAGGATTTTGTGCAAAGATAAAAGATTTAATTAGAGTAATTGAGAATAGTAATGATTTCAGTTCTCATAAAGCCAGATGGGAGTTTCTTAAATTTAAAATTTGTGAGTTTTCTATAAATTGTAGTAAAATGCTTGCCAAAATAAGAAGACAACATGAAAACAAGATTGTATTTGAGATTAATAAGTACTGCAATAAAAGTGCACTGAGTAGCGCTGAAAAAAGTAATTTTATTTCTCTTCATACACAACTGGATAACTTATACATTATAAAAGCTAAAGGTGCATACATTCGCTCAAAGGCCAAGTGGATAGAGGAGGGAGAGAAAAGCACGGCCTATTTTTGTAGGTTAGAAAAAAGACGGCAGTCGAAAAACAGTATTACTTCCCTAATGGTGAATAATATTGAAAATACTGATCCTACAATAATAAGCAAAGAAATGTATAATTTCTACAGTGTCTTGTATTTGTCTACTTTTTGTCCAAAAGAGTGTGATGACTTCTTTGGAAAAATTATTAATTTTATTCCTAGAATTGACAATGAATTAGGAGATCTTTGTGATGCACCTTTAGGTATGGAAGAACTCGATTTAGCAGTTAAGAAACTTAAGCCAAATAAATCCCCTGGTCCCGACGGCCTTACAGGAAATTTGTATAAATTTTTTTGGAATGATTTGAAAATGTTACTGTTTAATGCTCTTATTGAATCTATTGAAGATGGATCTTTGGGTCCCACAATGAGTCAAGGTTTGATTATATTAATCCCCAAACCAGATAAAGACCATAGATATTTAGATAATCTCCGTCCAATCACTTTGCTTAACGATGATTATAACATTTTTACACACGTTCTTGTCAATCGTTTGAAAGAGGGCCTTAACGGGGTAATTAATGAGGTTCAATCGGGATTCCTTAAAGGAAGATCTATTCATAACAGTGTAAGACTAGTAATGGATATGATTGAATACAATCATTTGATAAAGGATGATGGATATATTCTTTTCTTAGACTTTAAGAAAGCCTTCGACACGTTAGAACATAGGTTTTTATTCAAAGCTTTAGAGCACTTTGGTTTTGGTGAGCAATTTGTCAATATTATAAAAATGATTTATAAAGATATGAACAGTTTCATTTCTCTTCCTTATGGTACTTCACAAAGATTTCCTATAAGTCGTGGAATAAGACAGGGCTGCCCCTTGTCCCCTTTTTATTCATTTTGGCGGCAGACATATTGTCTACATTAGTTATTCATGATCGAACGGTACAGAAATTAAATGTGTTTGATAAAAGTATAGCAATCAGTCAATTGGCAGACGATACTACGTTATTCTTAAAGAACAAGGATCAAATTCCTCTGGCTATTTCATTAGTCAACACCTTTTCTAAGGCATCAGGACTCCAGCTAAATTTAAACAAATGTGAACTTCTTGCCCTACACCAGAGTGATATCACCTGTCTGCATAATATTCCAGTATAAGGTGAAATATCTAGGCATTACAATTACCAAAGATCAGAAAATTTGTATGAAAGATAATTTTGAGAGTAATCTACAGAGAGCAAACCGTATCTTAAATTGCTGGTTACAAAGAGACCTTTCAATTTTTGGTCGAATTTTATTAACCAAAGTAGAATACTTATCCAGATTGCTCTATCCCGCTCTTTCTTTAGCTCCCCCCACAAAATGTATTAAAACATGTTCCCAGAAAATGTGTAATTTTATTTGGAGGCTCAAAGCTCATTATATTAAAAAAGCTGACATCATTAAATCTTACGAACAAGGTGGTTTGAATGTGATTGAATTTGAAAACATGAATATTTTGTTAAAACTCAAATGGCTAAAAATGTTTGTATGTAATGAAGATAGTTTTTGGTTTACAGTTCCTTCAGCTTTGTTTCAAGAATTTGGTGGAATTCAATTTTTTCTCAAGTGTGATTTTGAACGATCCAAACTCCCGGTGAAACTATCAACATTTCATCAACAGATTCTGTTATTTTGGAAATTGGCACATACACACAATTTTACACCTCACAATGTTTCTATTTGGAACAACAAATATATATTGCACAGGAATAAATCTTTATGCTTTAAGAACTGGCTGAGCAGGAGTATATGGTCAGTGAGGGATCTAATGGATGAAGAGGGGAACCTGTTAGACTATAATGCTTTTACACTGAAGCATGGATTTACCTGTCACCCGAAAGAGTTCTTCACTGTCATTAATGCAATACCTTCTGGCATAGAAATGCTGATGAGATGCTCCCTCTCTTATGCTAAAGTTACACCAGCTCTTCCCACTTTATTCATTGTAGATATTAATTTTAAAAGTGCTCATTGCACTAACAAGTATATAAGACAGGTTGTCTTAATAACATGTTTTCCCTGCCAAATTAAAAGAAATAAGTTAGATCACATTTTTAACAAGGATACTGTAATATATCTTAGAAAAGCATATTTAAGTTTTCCTATTTCTCCTAAAGCAAAAGAAACACACTTCAAAATATTAAATGAGATTTATCCTTCTAGCAAACTCTTAAATCAAAAATGTAATATAGATAGTGTCCCCTGTTCTTTCTGTAATAACATTGGAATTTGGAATCCCCAAAGACTACTGTGGGAGGAGTCATGAGTGTATATAAGGACAGATTTCTGTCTCTTGTCACATGTGGGAGGAGTCTATTCTACACCATTAGATTACAGACAATATGAGATATGAAGGACTGACTGATATTTAATAAACACAGCACATGCGCCTTTCACGCCGGAGACGTCGGTTCGAGTCCCGTTCGGAGCGATTACTCATTGAATATTTTCCTTGTTTATCAGGTGTTGTTTTCTTTAAGGATAACCAATAAGCATTAACATAAAATGTATGTGTGACATGTTTTGTCATATTAGTTTGTAGTAAATATACACTTTGATTTCATTAAATGGTTTTGTAGAGGGTAGCAAAGATGAGCTACAGACTGAGGTGCCAGCAGCAGCAGCTGTGCCAGAATCATGGAAACTGGTAACAATTAATCAGTCACTTTAGAGAAAGTTAAAAGTGAAACATTGTTTATCCCAATGCTCCTAATGATCCTAATGAAAGCATTTTGACAGATGAACATTGAGAATTAGATACAGTTCGATGCCATGGTGTGTCAGTGAATTTATAACCCCATCTACTGTGTGACTACAGACACTACACCCATAATTACAGGACAGGAAAGAGTCAAATCTGAGTCACTGAGCTAGTCATAATACTTTTCAGGCATATTTATGTCAGAATTGAAACAACTGTGTGCAACATGTATTTAAGATTCGTGACACTTGCATAAGCAGTTTACAAACACTTACTAGGTGTTTATAGGACAGCATGTAATTAAGCATCATCCAATCACAACACCATGACAAATATGGTCATCACTACCTGGCTAGTGATCCCGGAGCCTTCATTTTAGTTTTAGCAAGACGGGCCACTTCTGTTCAAATTAATGGAGAAATTGGCATGAGTTTCTCCTGAAAGAAATCAACATGTTAACATGCTTTCATTGAGTGTATTAATGGAAACACATTTATTATACAAAAACAATCTGGAAGCTTGTGCCAGCTGCGGGTGGCATAATAGCTAAATGCCCTTTCACTTTGTTTTGAGTGAACCGTCTGTATTTCTAACTGACTTGATCCTAATGATCTGAGAGATCTTTATATTCAACGAGCATATCTACGATGTATTTAGGTCCTGGGCCGTTGAGTGATTTATAAACGAGTAATAGTACTTTAAAATCAATTCTACATGTAAATGGAAGTCAGTGTAAAGACCCGAGAACTGGAGTAAGATGCTCAGATCTTTAGGTTCAGGTGAGAATCCTGGAGCGGCAGGTGTCTGATGGTCTTTTTGGGAAGGCCGGTGAGGAGTCCATTGCAGTAGTTGACCCTGCTGGTGATGAATGCATGAACAAGTTTCTCTAAGTCTTGACTGGATACAAAAGCTATATTTCTGAGATGATAGTGGGCTGATTTAGTTATTGCTTTGATGCGACTACTGAAACTAAGGTCTAAATGACACCAAGATTTCGATTTTTTGTCTTTAGACCCCCGGAGTCAATGTATGTGTTCACCTTGGGAATTTCACCTTTGTTGCCAAATACAAAGATCTCCGTGTTGTTGTTTCACTTAAGGAAGTTTTGGCACATCCAACGGTTAATATCATCAATGCACTGGCACAGAGAGTCTATGGGGCTGTAGTCATGTGGTGATGGGGTTTGATAGATCTGGGTATCGTCTGTATAGCTATGGTACACAGTTTGGTTATTTTTCATAATTTATAACAGCAGCAGTGCAAGAATTGAGCCTTGTGGGACTCCATACGTCATGGATGTCACTCAGATTCATAGTTGCTATGTTCACATAGTAACCCCTCCACCTGAGGACCGTCCCAGAGAGACCAACACAGTTTTCCAATCTGTCCAGGAGAATGTTGTGGTCAACAGGGTCAAAAGCAGCTCTGAGATCTAATAACACCAGCACTGATATTACACCTGAATAAGCATTTAGCCGAATATCATTGAGTATCTTTAGAAGCACGGTCTCTGTGCTGTGATGCCAGAGAGCATTTCACAGGCCTGTTTTGGGGGGTTAGTCAGTCCCTCTACAGTGGCAGAAAGAGTGCAGGTGTTGTTTATAATGCTGTTTATAATATTTGAGTCTGTCTAGCTGTATCTAATTTCATATTGAAAGCATGAAGGATGTCTTTATAGATGTTGTAATCGACTGATATGGGTTTTTTAATGTCCGATGCTGATATCCAGAGGACAGGGTGGCCGATACTCTGCCCACCGGAACTTTCTAAATGTTTGACTGAAGTTCAATTAGTGAATTAGTGATTTTAGCGACATTTCAGCGACTTCCCATGAGAAACAGCTGGCAACACTGATTGGTCGCGGTCAGTTTAACGGTTGTCAACACAACGGCAAGTTTGAAAATGCTATTATGCTTCATGAAGTTCTAGACAAGACCGTAGCCAGGAAATTACTTTTGGGTAAACCTCAATAAAAATGGATCCCAAATGTTTTAACCACAATTTCCTTAACAACAGAAAGGCGGCGCATTCAAACAGTTCTCAAACCTTCAGAAATCAGAATTTATGCATTTATTAAACTATTGTATAAATATATTTGAAGTTAAAGAATAACGTCTCATATTTTGGGAGGCCCAGGCCCACCCCGGCCC
This sequence comes from Moxostoma hubbsi, assembly GCA_032164185.1. Classification (NCBI taxonomy): domain Eukaryota; kingdom Metazoa; phylum Chordata; class Actinopteri; order Cypriniformes; family Catostomidae; genus Moxostoma; species Moxostoma hubbsi. The sequence continues at coordinate 1,155,123 of JAVLUX010000076.1, forward strand.
ACCCTTAACTACGCCCCTGTCTTTAACACTGGTTCTAGAACAGTTCAAATCACTTACAGCACCTTTAAATCACTGGACTATTCAAAGACAAAAAATAGACATTTCTTGAACAAAATGTGTGTTTGTAAATGTGAAATAAATAAAGTGTCGCAGTCGCTCTATAACTGATGTTCTAATAAGATGTCCTGAATATCATTTGTCTGATAGTCCATGAGAGCTTCATCTACAGGACAGAATTTGTGATGGTGTGTGTTCTGGAATCTCGACACACCAGCTGTTGATCATCCAGACAGAAGCGTTTGAGTTTCTCTTCATGAAGACTGCAGACTGCTTCACATCCTGATGAACATCTTTGACTCAAAGCCACATTTACTGGAGGATCATCTATAGTCGATCTTCTTCTGCAAACTGGCCATTCTTTGCTTGTTTTGATTTCCCAAAACTTGTGAATACACTCTTTACACACACTGTGACTGCAGGACAGGATCATTATAAATGTCGCAGCACACAGAACAAGAGAAATCCTCATCAGTAAAAGATCCAGATGACATTTGAAAGATAAATATGTTAAAGATCTTCAAAGTGTAATTTTCAGTTTACTAAAAGTGAGTCTAAACATTCCGATTTTCTGTCGGGACCGTCGCTGCTCATATTTTCTTATTTTGGCGGGTTTGAAAATGAATGTAACAGATGAATTACCGGAGCGCCAAAAGAGTCATTTCGCGCGAAAAATGAATCTAGTTAAAGGGACAGTTCACCCAAAAAAAAAAAATAATTCTCTCATCATTTACTCATTCTCATGCCATCCCAGATGTGTGTAACTTTCTTTCTTCTGCTGAACACAAATTAAGATTTTTAGAAGAATATTTCAGCTCTGGAGCTCCATACAATGGAAGTGAATGGTGACCACAAATTTAAGGCTCCTAAAGCATGTAAAGGCAGCATAAAAGTAATCCATACGACTCCAGTGGTTTAATCCATGTCTTCAGAAGTGATATGATAGGTGTGGGTGAGAAACATCAATATTTAAGAGTGGTCTGCATATATTTTACATTGTTTTATGAATGATGTGGTACACAGTATTAAACTCTCACATTTTCATTTTGACTTTAGAAATTCAGCATTAAAAATGTATTTGATGTATATTATATTTATTAACAGTGCCACAAAACCCAGCATACCACCATAAATAATGAACAATCTCCACTAAACAAAAGTGGATTTTGAACAAATTTAGCAGAAAAAATCTGTAATAACAAGTTTGTTCTGAAACTTTTTTTAAATAAAGCACATTAAACATGTAAATTATACTTACATATGCACGTTAAACCACTTTTTGAGAAGGTTTGGTGTCAGTGATGTAGAGATGATTAATTTTGGTGATAATCCATCGATATGAAACCAGCAGGAGTCGCCAAAACATTATTTTAGGAATCTAGGGCGTAGGTTTAGGGGGGGACGCTAGGTACTAGTCCCCATCAATATTTTGAGATGACAAATTTGTCCCCACCAATATTTAGCAAGCTCCTTTGAACTGCTATTTTGATATTTGCGCTACATTTGGATCTTTGCGCTGCAATTTGGATCGATTCCAACGGCCAGGACGACGACAGTACAAGATACGCCGTAATTTGATTGGCGGCGGGGTATCTGACAGGCTACACGCGCGGGCCGGGACTACTTTTTGTGCTTGCACTCACTGGCAGCGAGCGGGTGGTGTGTGCGTGCGTGCGTGTGTGCGCGTGACGACGCCGACGGTAAGTTACCAGGGCTGTCTCTCTCTTCCTGCCATATACAAAGGCCAGAGTAAAACATTTTAATATTCCGTATTTTTGCCCCTTTTTGTACTTTGTAGATCAGCTATGTCACCCAAGAAGAAAGGGGACATACGAAGCTTTTTCATAAAGCAGAGTGTAAGTAGGCAAAATAACTAGCCACACAAATAACTAGCAGTAGTAGTAGTGACTGACCAGGCTTTCAAATGCAGATTCTACTGTGGAAAATAGTATTAACTGGTGATCCTGGTTACCCAGGATATTATTACAGTTAAACCTAGCTTCTGCAATCTTTCAAGGTTAGGAGCATTAATTAGGGGTGTGCAGCACGGATAGACTCATAGAAGTCGCGCTATCATGATAGAATGCTACGTTAGCAAGTCACTGGATGTTAATTAGCCTACCTTAACTTAGAATCTTGCAGTCATAAACAGTGGATCATCTGAGACATTTTTCGTTTCTACATTCTGTTTATGTAATGTATTTGTGAGTGTAGCCTACTTGCTAGACACATGTGCTGGAAAAACATGTTGGCAATGTTAAAAAGGCAAAAGTTAACACTGTTGGTTATTCAAATATAATGAATCATTATTTGATTGATAATATCCAAATAACAATATCTGGTAGGAGGGTTAAACTTGCTAGCCATAGGATAGACTACAAAATTAATTAACCATTTTGTATGCAGGAAAGACAGCATCAAACCACAACAGATTTACATTTATTCATTTAGCAGACACTTTTTATCCAAAGCGACTTACAATTGAGAACAATAGAAGCTGTAAACCTAGGATAACAATATGCAAGTTTTATGACCCTTCCCAGTTTAATCTAATGCACTTTTTTTTTTTTTAGAATAGAAAATATCAATAGAATTTGATATAGAATAGAAGATACAATTTTAGTATTAATAGAATACTGTAATAATGGATAATAATAATAATGGATTTGTTAATCCACAAAACCATGTCCCCTTCATATTTAAATTGCTTTGAAATATAAACATGATGTGTTGAATGCATACTATGATATGTGTGTATTTTATTCATAAGTTTATTTAATTACATATAGGAAACTCAGACATCTTGTGAAGGTGTCATAGAGCATGTTGAGGAAGAAGTAGCTGGACCTTCAGGGCTTCAGGTGAAGTCTTTATGAACAATGAATTATTAAAGCGTGATTAAAGGAAATCATGCATGTTAAAAGTTTTGAAAACCATGCCCCCTTCATATTTAAATTGCTCTGAAATATAAACATGAAGTAGCTGGACCTTCAGGGCTTCAGGTGAGGTCTTAAAGTGATTCTGTGGTGAGATATACTACTATTGATTAATAGCAAATTATTAAATATAAATATAGTCTACCTGTTTTATTATGTGAAATTGAAGTGAATTGGTACTAGTATAAAAGGATATCAGTGTGGATAAAAACCAGGGTATGTTTTGTTTGCTCTTCAGGAGACAGTCAGTGAGAGCAACAGCGATCCTCAAGCAAGTCAGTGTAGCAGTGTCCTGGACTTGGGAAGCAAGCCATACCAGCCTGATCCAAAATTCATAAAAGTACAGAAACTTAGAAACAAGAAGTTAAGGTTTCAGGCAAAGTGGTTTAGTCAATATCCATGGCTGCATTATAGTCCTACATTGCAGAAAGTTCTTTGTTTTGAGTGTGTCAAAGCATACACCATCAAAAAGACCACTCTAGAGAAAAGAAATGACCCTGCCTTTTGCTCTAATGGGTTTAACAATTGGAAACATGCCGTAGAATGCTTTAATCGCCACAAGAGAAGCAAAGCCCACCATCATGCCATTACTGTCAATGCACTGGAGCAAACTCCAGTGCAGACACAAATATCCAGTTCAATGGCTAGATTACAGGAGGAGGCGAGGTACTGTCTCGAGCAAATCATGGGCTCTTTGAGATATCTAGCAAGGCAGGGAGTTGCCTTTCGAGGACATGAGGTTAATGAGGGTAATTTTTACCATCTTGTGAAATTCCTTGCAACCAAGGACCCTATTTTATCCTCTTGGTTCAAACGTTGCCATGATTATATCAGTCCACAGTGCCAAAATGAGTACTTAGCTTTATTTGCCAACACAATTGTGAGGGAAATTGCCTCAACAATCAGGTCCTTGTCTGTGCTACAGTTTTCAATCATAATGGATGGTACTCAGGATATACAGGGGAAAGAGCAGGTTTCCATATGTCTCAGATATGTGGATCAAGACCTTGTGCCTCAGGAAGTATTTGTGGGATTGTATGAGGTGCTAGGGACAACTGGTGAGCAGATGGCTAAGCTAGCTATTGATGTGCTCCTGAGATTGAATATTCCAATCTCTGGCTTGCGAGGTCAGACTTACGATGGAGCAGCCAATATGTCAGGGAAATTCTCAGGCGCACAGGCAGTGTTGAAGAGAGAACAGCCATTGGCTTTGTATGTGCATTGTGGTGCACATTGTGTGAATCTTATAACACAGAGTGCTTGCAGTGCCTCTACCTTACTACGTGACACATTGCAGTGGGTCCATGAGCTTGGAACTCTGAGCAACCAATCAGGGAAATTCAAAGGGGTATTGGCTAGCCATCTAACATCTGAGGGGCCTACCAAAACAGTTAAACCTCTGTGTCCAACTAGGTGGACAGTGCGTGGTCAAGCTGTTGATACAGTTCTTAGCCAGTATGAGGCTGTGTTGTGTAGTTTGGAGGAAATGGCCTCTGTTGGTTCTCCAAATGGCACTAGAGCCAATGGTCTCCTAGATCGCTTCCAGAAGGGTAAGACTGTTCTTGGACTGCTGGTAGCATCAGAGGTGTTGGGAGAGCTTGAGTGCTTAAACAAATCTTTGCAAAAACAGTCCCAAACAGTTAAAGGCATGCAAGCTGCTGCTGACTATGTTAGTTCAACTCTTCAAGAAAAAAGGAGTGAGGAAAAGTTTGCAGAAGTGTTTGAGAAGGCAGTGTCAATGGTAGACTCCATGGGAATTGAACCTATTCAACTCCCTCATCAAAGAAATCCCCCCAAAAGATTCACTGGCAGGGCTAGTCAGCATAAGCCAAAAACACCAGAGGAATACTATAGAATAGAATTTTTCAAGGTGTTGGACAGTTTGGGCACTCAGTTCAAGGAACGGTTTAACCAACCAGACTTACAGAAACTGAAACAGATCGAGAATGTTCTCCTTACTGGGCAGATGGATGATGTGATTGTACAGTATCCAGAAATAAACAGGGATATTTTGAAGGTTCAGCTACCAATGTTTCTTTCAAAGCATACAATCACATCAAGTGATGAAGCTGCATGCATTCTGAAAGCAATGCCAAGTGAGGTGAGAGGCTTATTTGATGAGGTTGAGAAGCTTGTTAGGTTGTTGTTGGTCGTCCCTGTGGCCTCAGATGAAGCTGAACGAAGCTTCAGTGCACTGACGAGACTGAAAACATGGTTACGATCTACCATGTCTCAGCAGCGCCTTAATAATGTAACTGTATGTCATGTACATCAAGAGGCCCTTGACAAAGTGGACCTTAACGATGTAGGCCAACAGTTTGTATCTGTAAATGACAGACGTAGGCATCTGTTTGGAAAGTTTAGATAAAAGGAAGGAATCAAGAAAATGCAGTAAAATGTGGAAAGTAGCCATAATGCAGTTATAATTTTGGGTGCCAAAATAGTAGATGTTTTTTTGCTTTGTTTTTTGGTTTATTATTATGCTCCAAAAGTTCTCAAAGTCTACCTCTTGCAACAGTGTTTTTTTGTAAGTATAAATAGGCTACTAACGTACATAGTAAATTATGTTTGTTTGTTAAACCATATGGTTGTTCAGCATTTCACATTCCCAGGTATTAACGTGAGTGTGAGTATTTGTTAGAGGTACTGGAGGGTAAAAAGTGTTTATAATAGAAATAGGTTATTATATTTATTTATTTAGATTTGTTTTGCTCCACAAGTTCTGAAAGTACTTCCTTGTGACAGTATTTTTTGTTAGTGTAAATACTAATGTACATAATAATTTATGTTAAATAAAATGTTTGGTTGTTCAGCATTACACAGTCTCAGGTTTTTATTTTTTGAGAGTGCATTTTTGAGATTATACAGTTATACTAGCTCTTAATTGACAGTATACAGGATGGTGTATCGGGGTCAGGATACAATATAATGAGATGAAGTAGATTCACTTCTGTATTGTGATATTCTGTATTGCCAGCAGTCTGAAATGACAAAGGAAATCGCCATTAAAGCACTGTTATCTTACAACAAAATAATTCCCGGGGGGGGGGGAGATGTCCCCACCAAAGCTGAGACCAAATCTACGCCCTTGTTAGGAATATTCCGCTCAATCATCTGCATTTGTGGCATAATGTTGATTACCTCAAAAAATAATTATCACTCATCCCTGCTTCACTTTAAGAAAAAGAACAAATGTAGATACAGTGACACACACACACACACACACACACACACACACACACACACACACACATACTCAAACACTCACACACACTCACACACAAACATACTGTATGTTGACATCTCATTATATTCAATAATGTGTCACAATCAGTGTTATTATAGTTTTGGATTTTTTTATTGAGTTTTTATTTCTATTTAATAAGTTTTGGTTAGTTTTCAGTTTTTCTTTTAGTTTTAGTTTCAGTGTAATTTGTTTTTATTTTAATTTTAGTATTTTAGTTTTAGTTTTTCAAAAAGTCTAACATCATTACATTTGTAATGGCAGTCTTGTGTTACTGTACCTCTCTCTAGTTGTATTATCATGTTTCATTTGGATTGTAAATGCTGCACATTTTATAATACAGGGTGAATATGGGCAAAGTGACAAAGGACATTTAAGTTTGATCGTCATTGTATCCATATGAGTTTCCTTAAATCATAATAAATCATCACTAATACAATGTTTGGGAAGTATACAATTTAAAGGAATGTTTCAAAATGAAAATGCTGACATCATTTATTCACCCTCATGTCATCCCAGGTGTGTATAACTTTCTTTCTTCTTCTGAACACAAATTAAGAGTTTTAGAAGAATATTTCTGCTCTGTTGTTATATATAATGCAAGTGAATAGTGACCAGAACTTTGAAGCTCAAAAAACATATCAAGGAAACACAAAGTAATCCAGTGGTTTAATCCATGTCTTCAGAAGTTATATGATGCGGGTGAGAAACAGATCAATATTTAAGTCCCTTTTTACTGTAAATCTTGACATCATCCGTCTGCTTGGCGATGATGATTTCAAGCTTGATTACACTTTCTATTGCGATCAAGTGCTCTGCAATCTCTACTAGTACATGTAATATATCTTGAAATCATGATTTTCAGACTGCAATTGCCAGATATACAGTGAACTTGACTGAACTGAATGTTTGAGTCATGCATGTTATTGATAATGTTAATGTACTAATTAAAAGATCATTCAAATGCCCTCAAAAAAAAATTTCAGTGGTAAGAAAGACTCATAATCACGCTTTTGTTTTTCTTGCCGCCTCTCATTGAATCTCAAAACAAGTCTAACCAGAATAGATAATGACAGAGTCTAAAATAGATTATTTAATTAAATGGGCAGAGAAAGACATGCAAGGCATGTGATATTTATATAACACATTTCCATACCAAAGGAAAAAAAAAAAAAAAACACAAATAATGACACAAAGAATCACTCAATACATATATATATATATATATATATATATATATATATATATATATATATATATATATTAGTAATGAGAAAACAAAAAAAGAAACAAATGCACAGACAATACAGTGTGTGACTGTGACTCATTCACCCATTCACACACTCACTCACCAATGATGGCATAACTGCCAAGCAAGGTGTTAGTTAGCCTGCCATTTGGAGCAACTTGGGGTTCAGTGTCTTGCCCAAGGACACTTCGTCATATGGAGTCATGTGGGCCAGGAATCGAACCAGCAACCCTACGATTAGTGGCCATCCCGCCCAACCACCTGAGCTACAGCCGCCTTGAAGACGGCCCTTCTGATTGCACTAACTTCCATCAAGAGGGTTGGGGACCTTCAAGCATTCTCTGTCAGCGACACTTGCCTGGAGTTCAGTACAGCAGATGCTCACGTCATCCTAAGACCCAGACTGGAATACGTGGACAAGGTTCCTATGACCCCCTTTAGGAACCAAGTAGTGAACCTGCAAGTGCTGCCCCAGAAGGAGGCAGACCCAGCCTTAGCGTTGCTGTGTCCGGTGCATGCTTAGTGCACACACCTATTTGGATCGCACGCCGAGCTTTAGATGCTCGGAGCAGCTCTTTGTCTGCTTTTGGTGGACAGCGGAAAGGGAACGCTGTCACCAATCAGAGGCTTGCACACTGGATCATAGATGCCATTGCTTTAGCCTATCAGACCCAGGCTGTGCCCACCCCTTGAAGGGTTCGAGCACACTCTAAAAGGAGTGTGGCGTCCTCATGGGCAAATGCCAACGGCACCTCTCTAGCAGACATCTGCAGAGCGGCGGGCTTGGCAACACCCAATAATTTAGCGAGATTGTTTTGTCAGATCTGAACATGTAGAATTTGGTAATACGGAACAGCTGGCCAGGTGTATCGCTTTCACATAGCACCTTTTCCCTCCCCTGATACGAAGATGTGCACTCTTACCCCCCGTCGAGTTCACCCTGTCAGGGGACCCACGTCTACCTTGGGTAAAGTTTCCTCTGCCCCCGGTCGCAATGTTTGTAGAGCTCCTCCCTGTCGAGGCAGGACCTACCACGCGTCACTTCTGTATGTGACGTATTCGCCACATGTTGACCTCCCCAGCTGGGCAGGATGTGGTCTCCGCAGTGTCTTTTCCCCCAGAAAGAATAGGATAGGAAAAGAACACCTTCTCCGATGTGTATTATAGCGTTAGATGGCCCCATCCGCATCTAACACTCTATGGAGAGAAAACATAGAGAGAGATTGTCTCCCATGCTAGTTACGTCACTCCCCTGATGAAGGGAATGAGACGTTGTGTCCCTCTTGCCACAACACTGTACCAACCACTGTAATTGCCGGACCTTACTCTCGGATCCTCGGCTCAAAACCCATCTGAACAGTCACATGATTCCCTCATTTTATACGCGTATGTCTGGGGGAGGGGCATGCGAATTCTGTTCGCCAATTCTCATTGGACTTTTCTCAAAGATAAGAGGTAACCGAGGCTCTCAAGAGAGACCCCTAGTGTCACTACATCGATTTGGGGGTACTTAACATATTTTTAAATAACTTTTAAAATATATTTGTTATGTAGCCACAGACACAAGATGGAGATTTGAACCCAAGCAGGGGCATTTATTTAGAAATTGTGCACAAATGAAGGCAGACAGGTGAAGTACCATTCTTGATGGAGATGGAGGGTGAAAGACTAAGCCAGATTCACAGAGGTGCACAGGTAGGTAATATAAGGAAGATCACTGGAACAGGGGTTACTCTGTGAACACGTTGGTGACCAGACAAAGAGTGAGTGTTTGTGTGTGCTTCTTATAGTGGTGCTGATTGGCATATTGAATTGGCGGCAGATACGGGTGATTCGTACTCTGGTGAGTTTGAGCACTGTGATTGGATGACTGGGGAGCCTGGTGTATTTGTGACAATATTATATTTGGAATTATGTATCATTATGACTCTAATTTGAATTAAATAGCTTTATAACAGTAAAAATCAATATAATATCAGTAAAATAATCTCACACTGTTTAAATAAAATTAGATTATAACAACAGGAAAATTTGAGAAATTTTGACATTTTTAATGGTTATTCTTAAACTTGCTTAAAATGATTGTGTGACTGCTTGTATACACAGAACTGTATTGATGTATGTTTACATGATCATATACTCCACTGTTTATAGAGGAATAGATTATTCAATTATCACAAGATATCCAGTGAATCTAGTTTATAAATGGGATAGTTATCTGTTCACATAAATATTGTGCTTGATTATAACATGTTTCTTTATTTGTCTTACTATTGTGTATTTTTTTAACTGAGCAAATAAAATACAATAAATTCTAAAGTACAATAAATGATACCTATCTATATGGAGTATATTATCTTTTTTTGGACACCTTTTCTATGTCACAGAGTTGTCAAATTGAAAAGTTTGTCTCACGGTGTGCTACACAAATAAATGAGCTCGTATTCATTGTGCAGTACAATTAAAACACGATTGTGTTTAATTATTCAAACACATAATAGCTGGAACCCATTCCTCCCCTACGTTTAACTTTTAACCTTCAGATGCTTGGCATTATGTAATCTGTACAGAATATAAAGAAATCAATAATTGACACAGATGCATTAAATGCTTGTTATGTCACAATAAATGTACTAATATTACTCTATTTAATATATAAGATGTTTAAAGTGTCTTTGATGTAACATGTAATCCACATTTTGCTATGCAAGTGCATTAGTTAAATGTGCCCATCAGCTTAAAATAAAAAAATCTGTGTCGTCTTTTGCACTTGTTCCAGTATACAGATCACCAGGGCGGTATTCTGATTTCCCCGGTGAATTTCCAAATGTTCTATCAGATCAAGTATAAATGATCTTAATTTAGATCTTATGATCTAAATTAAGTGCAATAATGTATAAAGTATATGACTATATGGAGTATTTTGTCTTTGTTTGGACACCTTGTATAAGCCATATATAAAGTTGTATATATCTTGTGTAAATAGCAGCGTTTTATTCTACTATTCTTAAAATACATGAAATTTGCCTTGACTTGAATGTTATTGACACTGCCACTGTAAAAATGAATAGATCCTCTCAAAAAAAAATTCAGGGGTAAGAAATAAGACTCATAATCCTGCTTCTGATTTCCTGCCCTGCTCTTAATGACTCTCAAAACAGGTCTAACCAGAATACACAAAAGACAGAGTCTAAAAAAAGATGATTTGAATAAATGGGCAGAGAAATACATGTAGGGCGTATAACACAATTCCATACCTATTGATCATAAAAGAACATGTGATAGCGCTAGCCAAAATGTGATTGAGATTATCAGACTATAACCGTATATACGGTACTTGCCTTTTCTTGTGTACACAGAAGATTCACACACATGCAGAGGTCTCAGAGTGTTGCTGCGGATATTTCCTCTTTTCAAGCCCTTCACAAGGTGAATAAACACTTTAACTTTCAAATAAAATCAAAATGTGTATATTTATTTTAATTTCATTGAAATCTCGATATTTGTATTATTGTGCAACTGAAATGTTAAAATACCTTAATTTCTTTTTATAATAAAGATATTGAAATTATATCTTCATTTTTGAACTATTGGGATAATGCAACAGAAGTTGAAGTGAACTGAAGGCAGTTAATGCATCACAGAATAGTTCAAGAATGTTTTCTATAACAGATACCTTCTTTGTTGGTTTTAAATATGTAGTTCAAAACCCTCTTAAACTAGAATATTTTTTGTGAATTCTGTCCTCCAAAGTCAATTTTCACTATCATCTTAATTTTGTTATAGCACTTGTGAAAACCACCAAACAATCAAATCAAACTTGTATATAAATTATAGTAGAAAGGCAGAAACAAATCTTTATATTTATTAATATTTGTGTGTAAATATTTTTTGCCTAAAATAATGTTTTATGTTTTTCAATTTTTTATTTTAGTTGTTTTATGATCTTTTGTGCCTTATATTTGTTTAACTTTTTACATTTTGCAAGTTGTCACTAAAGTTCAACATGTGTTCAATGAACTGTATCTTTTTTCCTGGTCAATAATTGTGAAAATGTTAAATAGCTGTTTTGTAGTCAAGACTTCAAAGTTTTGTCTTGACAGAAATTGACTTTCAATAAAACTTATTTACTGCAGTACAAAGTGTGACAAACAGCCTGTGTCTACACTATAAACTATATATGAAGGTCGCCTGATATTTCTGTTATTAATTTCTAGTGTCTCATGATTCAAACAGACCTTTAAAGAGTCATGAATCAAAAATGGTCAAAGATCGAAATCAACACATAACGTCATGGTTACTGTTGTAACCTCCGTTCCCTTTCTGTCACTCACACAACGTTGTGTGAATGAAGTGACACAAGGGGACACAAGGGGTCTTCCTGGGATGCCTAACGTACCTCTGAACCTGAGAAAAGGCCAATGTCAAGTTGGCAGACAGAATTTGCATGCCCTGCCCCGGACATACGGGTATAAAGGGAAGTAGGGCAGTGAGTGCCAGTCAGAATTTTGCACTGAGGAGCCGGAAATAAGGTGCGGCCGTTTACAGTGGTAGGTCTAGTGTTGTGGCAGGAGGGACACAATGTCTCATTCCCTCCCTCGGGGAACGGAGGTTACAACAGTAACCATGACGTTATGTGTTGATTTCCATCTTTGACCATTTCTGAACCATGACATTCCCCTTCTGTCACTCATTCGACATTGTGTCGAATGAAGTGACACAAGGGCTCCCATCTAAAAATGCCACACACTGACTGTGTTATGCGAACTGTCGAGACAGGTGCAAGCAGGCTACTGCATGCTAGAGGCAACTGTGTCAGCTGCACCTAGCCCTCCCCAACGCCTCCAAAGAGATGTCACATACAGAACTTAGGTTCCCCGCACCCCTGGGGGGGGGGGGGGGGGGGGGGCAGGCACTACATGTCTAGCATGGGAGCAAGCCCGGCAGCCGCAGCCTTTTCTCTCACTATGTTTCTCACATAGGACCTGAAGCAGCTGGGGCTATCTTAAAGCTGTGAAACGCATCAGGGAAGGTGGTCTTAACCGGTCCTATTCTTTTGGGGGAAAAGACCCTGCAGAAGCCACATCCTGCTCAGTCTAGGGGGAGGTAACTTGTGGCAAATACACCACGAGGGTTGTGAAGCCGTACATGGGAAATGGCACGGTGGTAGGTCCAGCCTAATGAGGGGGGACTTTACAAGCATGGCAACCGGGGTAGCGGGGCTGCCCAAGGGAAACGCGGGTCCACCGACAGAGGGACCGTACCATGGGAAATACATCACAGGGAGTTTGCCTGAAAAGGGAACTATGCCCCTGGAGCCCGAACCCAGTACAGATTACCTGTGACTCATAATGGGTCTGGCCGCGAATTGCTCCACTGAATTCTCCGGCCAGAAGGCTAGGGAGGAGAACATCCAGGGAGCAACACTTAGTGGTTAACCTGGGATAGAAGGTGCACTGGATCAACTTGGTGAAGGGCGCTGTGTGCAAGCGGAACACCTGGTCGGTTGTGCCGTGTTACCGAGTTATACCGGCTCGGACCTGTCAAAACACGGGATGAGACCGACTCGACCCTGAGATTGTAAAATCTGCCAAAGGTATTGGGTGTTGCCCAGCCCGCTGCTCTGGAGATGTCTGCTAAAGAGGTGCCATGGGCCAGTGCCCATGAGGATGCCACACCTCTGGTAGGGTGTGTTCGAACCCGTAAGGGGGCAAGCATGGCCTGGGTGTGATAAGCTAAGGAAATAGCATCAATGACCCAGTGAGCTAACCTCTGTTTGGAGACGGCGTTCCCTTTCCACCATCTGCCGAAGCAGACAAAGAGCTGCACAGAACATCTAGAGCTCTGCATGCGGTCCAAATAGATACACAAAGCACATACCGGACACAGAAATAAGAAGACTGGGTCTGCATCCTCCCGGGACAGCTTGCTTGCAGGCTCACGACCTGGTCCCTGTAGGGGGTCGTAGGAACCTCGGGCACATAGCCCAGTCGCGGCCTCAGGATAACGTGAGAATGTGCTGGACCGAACTCCAGGCAGGTGTCAATGACAGAGAACGCATGCAGGTCCCCAACCCTCTTGAAGGAGGATAACAAAGGATGTGATAGTGGGCGAGTTGTGACATATGACGTGAGCGCACACCGCCTTGGCAATTTATGTACGCTACCATCGCGGTGCTGTCTGAATGAATCAAGATGTACTTGCACCTTGATTCATGGGAGAAACCTCCATAGGGCAAGATATACAGCCAACAACTCTAGGCAGTTGATGTGCCAATGCTGCCGTGGTCCTGTCCAGAGCCCAGTGGCAGCGTGCCCATTGCACACAGCGCCCCAACCCAGTCAAGAGGTGTCTGTGGTCACCACGACACATCTGGACACCTGCTGCAAGGGGAATCCGGTCCGCAGAAAGCTGAGGTCTGACCAAGGGTTGAAATATGACGGCAAGAAGGGGTGATTGTCTCACGGTATGGTCTGTGGTGCAATGCCCATCTCGGGACTCGAGTCTGTAGCCATTGCCTAAAGGGGTCTCATATGCATCAACCCGAGTGGCTGACTGACTGAGCGTGCTCGTTGGAGTCTAACTCTATGCCAAGAAAAGAGATGCTCTGAACCGGGACAAGCTTGCTCTTTTCCCAGTTGACCTGAAGCCCTAGACGGCTGAGGTGCCTGAGCACCAGGTCCCTATGAGCGCACAGTAACTCTCTAGAGTGAGCCAGGATGATCTAGTCGTCGAGGTAGTTGAGTATGCGGATGCCCACTTCCCTTAGTGGGGATGACCCAGGGAGTGAGGAAATTGCTCTTTATTGAGAATGTGGGTGCCGCAGCCCGAAGGCGATGCGGCAAATGAAACAAGGATTCTCCTCCCAGCCCTGCACCGGTGGACGGAGTGGTCTTGGTACCAGCTCCAGAGCGAACGTCTGACTGCCTGGGTCGCCCATCTCAGGAGTGCTTCGGAGCTTTCCTGGTCCTGGAAGGGGTCCAAGAGACAGGGGCGTATGCCACCTGCGAGGTGCTCGACGCTGGGGCTTAGAGCTGGGCCTGGGTTGAGCCGGAGCTACCTGTTGTTTAGCCGCAGGGTGACGCCCTCGGTGAACAGGCGGGGCGCGTTGGTTGGGCGGCACTGCGGCAAGATGTGCCATCTGCTTCTTCACCACCGAAAACTGCTGGCCGAAGTCGTCGACGGTGTTGGCGAAGAGGCCAAGCTGGGAGACGGGGGTGTTGAGAAAGCATGCCTTGTCATAGCCAGACATTGCGTATCTCGACCATGTTCAGCCAGAGATGATGCTCCTGGACCACGAGGGTGGCCATCGCCCGCCTGAGTGCCTGCATTGTGACCTTCGTGGCTCTGAGAGCGAGGTTGGTGACAGAGCGCAGTTCCTGCAGCACGTCGGGGTCGGAACTACCCAGGTGCAGATCTTTGAGTGCATTGGCTTGGTGAATTTGCAGGAGAGACATGGCATGCAGGGTGGAGGCGGCCTGCCCGGTGGCACTTTCGAGGTCAGTGATGATGTCATTCTACAGGCTCTGGAGGGGAGTACTGGCCGTATACCCGTGGGCTACCACGCTATCCAGGGTAGTGAGAGCGGACGAGCGGAGGGGTCGGTTCTGGGAAGTAAGAGAGAAAAGAAAGCCATGATCACAATGTTGCCATGGCTATGTTCTCGCACTGAGAACATGAACCATTCATAAAATGCTGCCTGTGTGTGATCGCAGCCCAGGCACACGAGGCAGCTTTTATGACTGTCAGAAGTGGAGAGAAATCAACCACATCCAAGAACTACACAGAGGTGGAAAGACATCTTTAAAACGCCTGCTGTGTATTGCTCTTTTATGAGTGGGAACTCTTTTAGAGGAAATCAACTCTTTTTAGGAGGAGAAACACTCTTTCATGCAATGAAAGCGCTGTCGAAGCACCCAGGGGAAAAGACTGCACAAGTGGAAATGCGCCGTAGATCCAACAGCAGTGCTTATTGCCAGTAGAGATGAATGAAACAGTGGTGAACTCAACTTGCTGTTGCACAACCGTTCGGCTCAGAAGAAAAATTCTGACTGGCACTCACTGCCCTACTTCCCTTTATACCCGTATGTCCAGGGCAGGGCATGCAAATTCTGTCTGCCAACTTGACATTGGCCTTTTCTCAGGTTCAGAGGTACGTTTGGTGTCCCAGGATGACCCCTTGTGTCCCCTTGTGTCACTTCATTCGACACAATGTCGAGTGAGTGACAGAAAGAGAACTTGCTGAGATTAAATGTGTGAAAATAAAATGTAGAGCTAAGAATGAATATGAAGTAAAAAATGCAGTAATTTTGTCTGTACAGAACTGAACTGAAACGGACATAATTGCATTATATTATATTTGATATTAATTATATTATATATTGGCCTCAGGAACTAAACTTGAGACCAAACCTTTAGTTTCCTCTAATCCATGTTACTGTGGTGATCTATAGCAATAAAAGATAAAGAGTTTGTGTGGGTCATCATCTGTTTACACTTCTGTCTAAGTTTCTGTTTTACTTTCATAGGAAAAACAAATCACATCTTCATCTACTATCATTAGTTTGGTGTTGAGAATATAACTGATTGTGACGCTTGCTCTGAAGTGTAAAGGTAAGAATAAGATCTGCATAAGGTTGCATTTGAAGTGTCCAACTCACTTTTCTGAAACGAGACAGCCTAGATGACCTATGCAGCCGAGAAATACGACCTCCGGAGGATGCATCCTTCCAAACGAGACACAGCCTTTGTTTCACATTGCAAACGCACATTAAATGACTGCAGCCTTTGCAGATCATACAAGTTTTACACAATCATCACTATATAATGTAAACACAACTTACTTTAAACATCTTTTGACTATAGATAATTATAGAAAGATATAGAAATATAGAAAAGACAATATAGAAAAAAATATATATTTCTGACATCTGTTACAGAACAATCACAATAAGACATCAACACGTAATTTATATGTTCGTACAAACACACATTTTATTTCTGTAGTTACCAAACGGTTCAGTGATTAACCTTTAAGATCAGTTGGATTAAGTGTTGGTCAAATGTATTTACACAAATCAGATGAGAAACAATATCAATAGTATTGTGAGCATTGCATTGTGAAAGACAATTACTTCATATGAAAGGTATTTCTTTGGCACACTGATTAGGTGTGGTGAAAAATGTAATGTGTAATTTTGTGCGTTGTACTTAGTCAATTGAACATGTGATTACATGTTTGAAAAAACAGACTTTTTGATGGTCTGCTTTGAGTTTTGTACTAACAGTTGTGAGGTTTTACCACATACTTGCGATAATAGTACCAAAGCGAATAAAAAAAACTGTAATGATTGAATCCTCCGACTTGCCGTAGATACCTAGTATGGAAAGTCAAGAGGGTCAGAATTCACGTGTTTTGTGTCGCTGTATTAAGCTTTGAAACACTGTTTTCTAAACAGTGTAAAGTGTTAAGTGTTACATAAACGCTGTACGCATTCATTTGCTCATGTACATAACTCCTCCTCTATCACGTTACTTAGGAAACATGTCAAACTTGCTTAATCTACAGTGATATGAGATGCAACTGCAACTCTGTAACTCCACTTTTCCAATCGGTTTGGATCTCAGTGATCGACACTTGTGATTATATTTTTACATTTTATGTGCTGCATTTTAATGTCATGCAATTCTGTAATTCACTTTTTATAGATGGATCCATCAGAAGATTACTCTGTTATAACTCAGGAGGAGCTGGAAGATCTTAAAGAATTTATATCTACTCAGGATCTGCAATCAGCTATTGACACCATCAAACATTTCCTCGAACAGCAAGATCGTGTTGAACTTAATATTGCTGTGACGGGGGAATCTGGTTCTGGAAAGTCTACATTTATCAATGCTTTTAGGGGTTTGGGAGATGATGATGAGGATGCAGCTGAAACTGGTGTAGTGGAGACCACTGAAGAACCCAAAGCTTACAAACACCCAAAATATGAAAATGTGAAACTCTGGGATCTTCCTGGAATCGGAACTCAAAAGTTCAAAGCTGATGAGTATCTTGAACTTGTTCAGTTTGAGCGCTATGATTTCTTCATCATCATCGCTTCAGATCGTTTCAGAGAATGTCACGCTGACCTGGTCAAAGAGATCAAGAGACTGAAGAAGAATTTCTATTTTGTTCGTTCCAAGATTGACTACAGTATTGACTCTGCAAAGCGAAGAAAAAACTTTGAAGAGAAAAAGACGCTGGACATCATACGAGAGGACTGTGTTAAAGGTTTGTTTATGATGTTTATTACATGATAGTGTTTTGTGACTTCTGACTAGTTTAAAGTGAAGTGTGTACTTTATTTACTGTTGAACTCATTTATTGAATCCCAGTTTAAAGTTGCATTCAGTAATTATCATTATTTAAAAGAATAGTACATTCATAAATCTGTTTAAAATCATGTACACTCACATGAAGATTTCATCAGTACATTAATATAATCTGTTTTATTTTACATGGAGCGGGTCACCTCATGGGGGCGGCCATGTTGAGATCACATGACCAGCTGAATACTACTAACTTCAATTATTAATAAAATAATGTAATAAATTAATAATTAATGACTGCTAATTGTGCCATTGATCAGTTCAACTGATGAGTGTTCAGGAAACAGTCTTTAACCTTTAATTTCCTGCTGTGTTATGAATAAAAGTATTGTTCATATTTATAATACAATATAATTAATAACACTGAAATGATGCAACAAGCAAAGATGATTGTTTATGAGTAATATAATTATCATTAATATAAGCAGTGTCTTATAATCATGTGTTTTCTGTGTCTGTAGGTCTGAGCGAGATAAAGGATCCTGTTGTGTTCTTGATTTCTGGTTGGTTTCTCAACAACTATGATTTTAATTTGCTTGAGGAGAGGATGGAGACTGAACTCTCACAACACAAGAGACATGTGCTGATGTTGACTTTACCAAATATCACAAACGAGATTATTGAGAGAAAGAAGAAAGATCTAGAGAAAAACATTTTAAGAGTAGCTTTATTATCTGCTGGTGCAGCTGCACTTCCTGTTCCTGGTCTTTCAGCTGCTGTAGATGTAGGTCTCTTAGTAAATGAGACACAAAAGTTCAAGACTGCATTTGGTCTGGATGATGAATCTCTGCAGAGGATCAGTGAAAGATCTGGGAAGAGCATTGAGTTTCTAAAGAGTGTGATGAAATCAGTTGCGTGCGTAGGAATAACCGCTGGTACAATTACACTTCTGCTGAGACAAAGCTCTGTTTATGTGACAGAAGAAGCTGCTGAGCGTGTTCTTAGTTTTATACCCATAATAGGATCTGCTGTGGCAGCAGGATTGTCTTTTGTGGCAGTTTCATACATGCTGAAGAAATTACTGAAAGAAATAGCTGAAGATGGCAGGAATGTGCTTCTGGCATCAATGAATAATCCAGAGTAATTAAATCAGACAGATTTTAGGCTCCAGTAGCTTCATTTCTACCAGCGTTAATCACTGTTCTATTGTTCTACACTATTTGATCACTTTTAATATATATTATAATTGTAATAATCAATATGACTCTAATGTAGATTTAAATAGCTTTATAATAGTAAAAAATCAATATAACATCAGCAAAATAATCTCACAATAATAAAATGAGATTATAACAACAGGAAAATGTGAGAAGCTTTGACATTTTTAATGGTTATTTTTTTAAACTTGTTAAAAATGATTGTGTAACTGCTTGTATTCACAGAACTGTATTGATTTATGTGTACATAATCATATATTCCAATAATTATTGTTGGAAAATTCAAGTTATCCAGTGAAACTAGTTTATAAATGGGATAGTTATCTGTTCACATAAATGTTGGGCTTGATTATCAGATGTTTCTTTATTTGTTTTTCTATTGTGTATTTTTTAACTGAGAAAATCAATTATAATAAAGTATAAAATTCAATAAATAATACCTGACTATGTGGAGTTTGTTGTCTTTGTTTGGACACCTTTTCTAAGTCACAGAGTTGTTGAATTGTAAAGTTTGTCTCACGGTGTGTTACACAAATAAATGAGCTGTTATTCGTTGTACAGTACAAGTAAAACAATATTGTGTTTCATAATTCAAACACTGTGGTGTATTTTTATCAAGTTGAGTATACATTAATCAAGTATAATCAATGCCATTTTATTCTACAATTATTTCTGTTGGTCATATGTGTTTTTTGTGTATGTGAGTGGTTCAGCATAAAAGTCTGGGAATGGAATGTCAGAGGTACATGGACACTCACACATAAATGACATGCAGATGTTTCCTATTTACTTCTGTTGAAGCTAAAGAAGATATATGATGGGCCCCCTCTTAGTAAAGTGTTTTTACATAGTGTGAAAATGGCTCACAGGATGTAACTGAAGACTTCTGGTTTAAAGATAAAGAAGATTTGTTAAGGGCTCCAAAGATGTTTTTCAGCTCAAAACAGGATATTCATTGTTTTAGCCACGCCTTGTGAGACCTATGTAAGCGTGTGAAAAATCAAGACACATCAGTTGTTTCTGCAGGGGCAACTCGGCTTTATGGTCTGATAATAAAGTCTATTCTTCTGAAATTAAAAACTCCAAGTCTTTAAGAGTGAGTTTGTCACAAACCAGGCAAGAACCACAACAAATGGCGATCACGAAGGGACGGAACAGGGCAGAAAGAGTGACCGCAGCAGGTTTTCTTGACAAGCAACACAATAAATGGTGGCCACCAAAAAGGTAAGCATTTTTGCTTATATAAAAGTTTGTGTTGCTTGCCAGTTTACCTGTGGTGGTAATGACACTCTAAAAGCTCTTCCAAATTTAGATAAGGAATATAAAATAAATAGAGGGTTTTGATTCCAGAAGAAATAATTGCATGAAATAAATATTTTTTTTGCTGTCAAGTGGGCCTTGATGGATGACAAAAAATAAATAGTTTTCTACTGTCAAGAGGGCCTTGATGGATGACAAAAAAATATTCCTCATGTGTTGAGGAATTAAATAGTACAGAAATTTTTGACCAGGAAGGAAAAACATTTTTGTATGTGTGTAAATCCTGTAGGAACGGGTCACTCAAGAGGAGTGGTAGAATAGTTGTGTTCTAGAACTATGTTGTGTTATTGTGAGCTCTGTGTTTGTAAAGGCCTTGTGTGTGTAATAAGCTAGGGCGTAGGTTTAGGGGGGGACGCTAGGTACTAGTCCCCATCAATATTTTGAGATGACAAATTTGTCCCCACCAATATTTAGCAAGCTCCTTTGAACTGCTATTTTGATATTTGCGCTACATTTGGATCTTTGCGCTGCTATTTGGATCGATTCCAACGGCCAGGACGACGACAGTACAAGATACGCCGTAATTTGATTGGCGGCGGGGTATCTGACAGGCTACACGCGCGGGCCGGGACTACTTTTTGTGCTTGCACTCACTGGCAGCGAGCGGGTGGTGTGTGCGTGCGTGCGTGTGTGCGCGTGACGACGCCGACGGTAAGTTACCAGGGCTGTCTCTCTCTTCCTGCCATATACAAAGGCCAGAGTAAAACATTTTAATATTCCGTATTTTTGCCCCTTTTTGTACTTTGTAGATCAGCTATGTCACCCAAGAAGAAAGGGGACATACGAAGCTTTTTCATAAAGCAGAGTGTAAGTAGGCAAAATAACTAGCCACACAAATAACTAGCAGTAGTAGTAGTGACTGACCAGGCTTTCAAATGCAGATTCTACTGTGGAAAATAGTATTAACTGGTGATCCTGGTTACCCAGGATATTATTACAGTTAAACCTAGCTTCTGCAATCTTTCAAGGTTAGGAGCATTAATTAGGGGTGTGCAGCACGGATAGACTCATAGAAGTCGCGCTATCATGATAGAATGCTACGTTAGCAAGTCACTGGATGTTAATTAGCCTACCTTAACTTAGAATCTTGCAGTCATAAACAGTGGATCATCTGAGACATTTTTCGTTTCTACATTCTGTTTATGTAATGTATTTGTGAGTGTAGCCTACTTGCTAGACACATGTGCTGGAAAAACATGTTGGCAATGTTAAAAAGGCAAAAGTTAACACTGTTGGTTATTCAAATATAATGAATCATTATTTGATTGATA
The DNA here is from genome assembly GCA_032164185.1 of Moxostoma hubbsi. Classification (NCBI taxonomy): domain Eukaryota; kingdom Metazoa; phylum Chordata; class Actinopteri; order Cypriniformes; family Catostomidae; genus Moxostoma; species Moxostoma hubbsi. The sequence goes on from JAVLUX010000076.1 coordinate 1,176,731, forward strand.
ATATCCAAATAACAATATCTGGTAGGAGGGTTAAACTTGCTAGCCATAGGATAGACTACAAAATTAATTAACCATTTTGTATGCAGGAAAGACAGCATCAAACCACAACAGATTTACATTTATTCATTTAGCAGACACTTTTTATCCAAAGCGACTTACAATTGAGAACAATAGAAGCTGTAAACCTAGGATAACAATATGCAAGTTTTATGACCCTTCCCAGTTTAATCTAATGCACTTTTTTTTTTTTTAGAATAGAAAATATCAATAGAATTTGATATAGAATAGAAGATACAATTTTAGTATTAATAGAATACTGTAATAATGGATAATAATAATAATGGATTTGTTAATCCACAAAACCATGTCCCCTTCATATTTAAATTGCTTTGAAATATAAACATGATGTGTTGAATGCATACTATGATATGTGTGTATTTTATTCATAAGTTTATTTAATTACATATAGGAAACTCAGACATCTTGTGAAGGTGTCATAGAGCATGTTGAGGAAGAAGTAGCTGGACCTTCAGGGCTTCAGGTGAAGTCTTTATGAACAATGAATTATTAAAGCGTGATTAAAGGAAATCATGCATGTTAAAAGTTTTGAAAACCATGCCCCCTTCATATTTAAATTGCTCTGAAATATAAACATGAAGTAGCTGGACCTTCAGGGCTTCAGGTGAGGTCTTAAAGTGATTCTGTGGTGAGATATACTACTATTGATTAATAGCAAATTATTAAATATAAATATAGTCTACCTGTTTTATTATGTGAAATTGAAGTGAATTGGTACTAGTATAAAAGGATATCAGTGTGGATAAAAACCAGGGTATGTTTTGTTTGCTCTTCAGGAGACAGTCAGTGAGAGCAACAGCGATCCTCAAGCAAGTCAGTGTAGCAGTGTCCTGGACTTGGGAAGCAAGCCATACCAGCCTGATCCAAAATTCATAAAAGTACAGAAACTTAGAAACAAGAAGTTAAGGTTTCAGGCAAAGTGGTTTAGTCAATATCCATGGCTGCATTATAGTCCTACATTGCAGAAAGTTCTTTGTTTTGAGTGTGTCAAAGCATACACCATCAAAAAGACCACTCTAGAGAAAAGAAATGACCCTGCCTTTTGCTCTAATGGGTTTAACAATTGGAAACATGCCGTAGAATGCTTTAATCGCCACAAGAGAAGCAAAGCCCACCATCATGCCATTACTGTCAATGCACTGGAGCAAACTCCAGTGCAGACACAAATATCCAGTTCAATGGCTAGATTACAGGAGGAGGCGAGGTACTGTCTCGAGCAAATCATGGGCTCTTTGAGATATCTAGCAAGGCAGGGAGTTGCCTTTCAAGGACATGAGGTTAATGAGGGTAATTTTTACCATCTTGTGAAATTCCTTGCAACCAAGGACCCTATTTTATCCTCTTGGTTCAAATGTTGCCATGATTATATCAGTCCACAGTGCCAAAATGAGTACTTAGCTTTATTTGCCAACACAATTGTGAGGGAAATTGCCTCAACAATCAGGTCCTTGTCTGTGCTACAGTTTTCAATCATAATGGATGGTACTCAGGATATACAGGGGAAAGAGCAGGTTTCCATATGTCTCAGATATGTGGATCAAGACCTTGTGCCTCAGGAAGTATTTGTGGGATTGTATGAGGTGCTAGGGACAACTGGTGAGCAGATGGCTAAGCTAGCTATTGATGTGCTCCTGAGATTGAATATTCCAATCTCTGGCTTGCGAGGTCAGACTTACGATGGAGCAGCCAATATGTCAGGGAAATTCTCAGGCGCACAGGCAGTGTTGAAGAGAGAACAGCCATTGGCTTTGTATGTGCATTGTGGTGCACATTGTGTGAATCTTATAACACAGAGTGCTTGCAGTGCCTCTACCTTACTACGTGACACATTGCAGTGGGTCCATGAGCTTGGAACTCTGAGCAACCAATCAGGGAAATTCAAAGGGGTATTGGCTAGCCATCTAACATCTGAGGGGCCTACCAAAACAGTTAAACCTCTGTGTCCAACTAGGTGGACAGTGCGTGGTCAAGCTGTTGATACAGTTCTTAGCCAGTATGAGGCTGTGTTGTGTAGTTTGGAGGAAATGGCCTCTGTTGGTTCTCCAAATGGCACTAGAGCCAATGGTCTCCTAGATCGCTTCCAGAAGGGTAAGACTGTTCTTGGACTGCTGGTAGCATCAGAGGTGTTGGGAGAGCTTGAGTGCTTAAACAAATCTTTGCAAAAACAGTCCCAAACAGTTAAAGGCATGCAAGCTGCTGCTGACTATGTTAGTTCAACTCTTCAAGAAAAAAGGAGTGAGGAAAAGTTTGCAGAAGTGTTTGAGAAGGCAGTGTCAATGGTAGACTCCATGGGAATTGAACCTATTCAACTCCCTCATCAAAGAAATCCCCCCAAAAGATTCACTGGCGGGGCTAGTCAGCATAAGCCAAAAACACCAGAGGAATACTATAGAATAGAATTTTTCAAGGTGTTGGACAGTTTGGGCACTCAGTTCAAGGAACGGTTTAACCAACCAGACTTACAGAAACTGAAACAGATCGAGAATGTTCTCCTTACTGGGCAGATGGATGATGTGATTGTACAGTATCCAGAAATAAACAGGGATATTTTGAAGGTTCAGCTACCAATGTTTCTTTCAAAGCATACAATCACATCAAGTGATGAAGCTGCATGCATTCTGAAAGCAATGCCAAGTGAGGTGAGAGGCTTATTTGATGAGGTTGAGAAGCTTGTTAGGTTGTTGTTGGTCGTCCCTGTGGCCTCAGCTGAAGCTGAACGAAGCTTCAGTGCACTGACGAGACTGAAAACATGGTTACGATCTACCATGTCTCAGCAGCGCCTTAATAATGTAACTGTATGTCATGTACATCAAGAGGCCCTTGACAAAGTGGACCTTAACGATGTAGGCCAACAGTTTGTATCTGTAAATGACAGACGTAGGCATCTGTTTGGAAAGTTTAGATAAAAGGAAGGAATCAAGAAAATGCAGTAAAATGTGGAAAGTAGCCATAATGCAGTTATAATTTTGGGTGCCAAAATAGTAGATGTTTTTTTGCTTTGTTTTTTGGTTTATTATTATGCTCCAAAAGTTCTCAAAGTCTACCTCTTGCAACAGTGTTTTTTTGTAAGTATAAATAGGCTACTAACGTACATAGTAAATTATGTTTGTTTGTTAAACCATATGGTTGTTCAGCATTTCACATTCCCAGGTATTAACGTGAGTGTGAGTATTTGTTAGAGGTACTGGAGGGTAAAAAGTGTTTATAATAGAAATAGGTTATTATATTTATTTATTTAGATTTGTTTTGCTCCACAAGTTCTGAAAGTACTTCCTTGTGACAGTATTTTTTGTTAGTGTAAATACTAATGTACATAATAATTTATGTTAAATAAAATGTTTGGTTGTTCAGCATTACACAGTCTCAGGTTTTTATTTTTTGAGAGTGCATTTTTGAGATTATACAGTTATACTAGCTCTTAATTGACAGTATACAGGATGGTGTATCGGGGTCAGGATACAATATAATGAGATGAAGTAGATTCACTTCTGTATTGTGATATTCTGTATTGCCAGCAGTCTGAAATGACAAAGGAAATCGCCATTAAAGCACTGTTATCTTACAACAAAATAATTCCCGGGGGGGGGGAGATGTCCCCACCAAAGCTGAGACCAAATCTACGCCCTTGGTAATAAGTGTGAAATTGCTGTGGTTGTGAGAGTACTTGTGTCTGTGTTTGAAAGTGTGTGTATGGAAGTGTATGACTGAGTACAAATATAGGCCCAGTACAGGGATTGGAATGTATGATGAGTCCTTAACAATAAAAGGAACACAGAGTGTATGTTATGAGCCTTATAAATAAGGGGACAAGTGTGAAATATAAGCCCTAAAATTAAAAAGGGACAGGATGAATGGAGTAAATGTTGTCTAATAAAGAAGATTTGTCTTTTATATGTTGAATGGATGTTGGGAATGAAAGCCTGTCTCGTGAAACTTTGGTAAGGAATTTCCTTGGTTAACAGAAATCCTGGCTTTATGGGTTGTCTCTCTGATGCATAAAACTCAGTCATTAATGCATAACCAACAAAGAGTATATATGCAATTTATATAAAAGAATATCTATTTAGACCTATTTTCAATCTTCCATCAATATATGAGGCAAAAGAGTAATACAGTATCAATTAACAATAGGGAGAATAATAAAAACTATAAGACAACACAGCTGCAAAGATGTGCATGGAAGGGAAAAATTAACTTTTGGCTGGCAGAAAACATTTAGTCAAGGACTGTTCAATTCATGCAACACAGGAAGCCTGGTGTAAGATTAGATAAACTGAGAAAAAGCAGCTGTTGACTGGTCATAACTCCTAACTAGACTGAAGCAAAGACAAGTATTTAACTTCATACAAGAGAAGTTATACAGTTAAGTGATATAACTGTGCTTATGAGTACATTTCATAGTGACAAGTAAGAATATTAAAATAATATAAAACTTTAAAGTACTTGAATTTCATTTGGGAAATCAAATTATCTGAGTAAAAAACTTTAACTCCAGTGTTTTGCATTAAACTAAATTCAACTGAGTAATTGGATTTTAAACAAAGGTTGCATTAAAGGTAAGTGTTATCATAATACATAAGGTGTAATTATGGCAGCCACTCCTGTGGATATATTAGGATTAAAATATCCATTGTGTAAAGAACTTATGGATAAACTCTCAAACAAATGGCAAAAAAGAACCAAAAATTTGATGACAAAATAGCCAAAGGAAGATTTCATGTATCTTTGTGTGAGGAAATGGAAACATTGATAAAAGATTACAAAACTAAAGATAAGAAGAAAAATAAAAAGAGAGAAGAAAAAAAGAGAAAGGGAGAGAGAATTGCTAGCATTGTTCAAAACAGAAGGAGAAAATTATCTGAAAAATATAAGACAGGCTAGGAAAATACTGAAGGATGCAGAAGGGAGGGAAGGAGAAGAGGCCCTTGTCAAATCACCTCCATATGTGACCCCAAAGGTCAGCTTCCGATCCTCAAGGGAACTATAGAAGGTTTAGGAGATTGTGGATTGTGGATTTAGAAAAATAATGTAAGAAAATAAAAAAAATAAAAAAATAAAAAGTTCAGAAAAAGTGAGAAAACGTTTGATTGTTATGAACAAGCACGGGCAGCTTTGGAAAAAATAAATTGAAATATGATGAAGATACTGTATGTGAAAAAGAACTTTTAGGGCAAGTGAGAACAGAAGAAGAGGAGATTGAAGCAAAAGTGCAAGTAATAGAAACACAAATACATAAAAGAATTAAAGAAACAGAAAAATGTATACATCATAAGAGGTAAACAGGGAGCAGCTTTGAGTATAACTGAGAATGAACTTGTCATTCTGTTGACAAAAATTACATTAAACTTTTGTGTGGGACTCCATTGATGGGTACCCCTCAGGAAGTAGTCATCAATAAAAAATAAAAAATATACACAAACACAGATGACAACAACACACAAATTGGTAGACACTATTGATGCTGAACTATTTAAAGAATTGGAGCGTCAGGTACCAAATAAGTTATGGTCTCAGCATGACACAGGTGTAGGACTGGTAAATTCAGCCAGTCCAATAAGAATACAACTTAAGCCAGGTGCACATCTGCCAAAAGAAATCACAGTACCCTTTGCGGCCTGAGGCTGAAACAGGCATAAAAGACACTATAGATGGTTTAGTAAAAGCAGGAGTATTAATAGAAACAAACAGTTACTGTAATACTCCAATTTTGCTTGTGATCAAAGCAAACAAATCTAAATGGTGCCTTGTTCATGACTTACGAGCAATCAATGATATAGAAGAAAATTGTCCGGCTGATGTTCCAAATCCACACACGCTGCTGACAAATGTCCCTCTTGATGCCAAATACTTTACTATGATTGAGTTATGCTCTGCCTTTTTCAGTATTCCGGTGGCAGAGGAAAGTAGACACTTATTTGCATTCACGTATGCTGGTAAGCAGTAAACCTATACCAGAAAGCCACAGTGGAAATGCTAACATCTCAAGATAATGGGAAAGAGAAATTAAAAAGAAGGATTTTGTAACTGGAGTATGAAAAGTAAATCTTAAATGAGAAATCTTCACATTCATGTATCTGTTTTAAGTGCTGTCTATTCAATTTTATGAGAAAAAATGTTTGTCAATATTAAATTAAACACTATAATGTCATGATATCTAAATGTAAAAACCCATGATTATATGTTTTGTTTTTGATTTGTTTAAATAAGTCTAGAGAACAATTTACATGTGAGTGCAACTTTGTCAGTGTAAACTTGATCAACCAACAAAAATAAGACAGGTAGTGTTTATTATTTTTGCTAGGGAATGTCTGAATGGAGAGATTGAGTGAGATCTGTGAGACTCTGTAAGGAGAGAGAGCAGGAGGGGTTATACCCTGCACTAAATAATCTCGTCTCTCTTGATGTCTCCACTCAAACAAAGGGGCGCCCCGAATTTAGAAAAGATAGATAGTAGATTCTTTTAAGATGAGATATTTTTCTTTTATTTCTTGTTTTATATATACAGTGTAGGCATTGGTTGATCATGGGTACACTGAGAGCTGCCACTAAAACTAGATTTAGAGGAAATACATTTAAGAATGAGTTTGATAATTTCATGTTCTCTACTTTTAAAAATGTGCTAAGTTTTGAGAAGTTTTTTCTTGGGTTTGTTCTATGACCAATCATGCCAGATAAAATTTAAATAAAGTCCCAATATGTGATATATTTAATATAAAAATAATTGAGAATGCTAATAAAAATTGGTCATTGGTAGCAGGTGAAACACATGGAGAAACATTGAGATTAAATTGAATATCATAAAGAATTTCAAGCTGTCATCATTATGTGTATGTTGTGCACTAACTCATTCTGCAACTAGTCTCTCACCATTGTAGATGACCTGGCCAAATGATTTATTGAAGCGGCTAACACTGCAGGAGGAAGTCCGAGGGAAAAAAACTGAAAGATGTGGGCTATTATCTGATTGGCCCTCACACTATCATGACTGCTGGTAATCATTACTGAATTGACATTACAAATGTGGATTAAATTTCTATGGATAAGTTGACTTTGGTCATATATGACTAATTGGATGTTTGATTCTCCAACTGCCATCCATGGGTTCGATACCCATGTCTAAATTGTTCTGAGGGTCTAAATCCAGCATCTAACAACTGAGTTATTGATTTAAAGAGTAAATATTACAAATGTATGGCAAAGTAAGAGTTACCTACTGGATTGGTACTCACCTAAATTTTCCAGAGCGTTCCCTCACTTTAAAGAAAAAGGGTAGTGGGTGTTACAAAGAGTTGATAGAGTATCTTTTTCTAGTGTAAATATTTCCATTTTGAGATAAATCTATGAAAGTATCACTTTAGAGGCATACAGTTTCTGCACAGTGATGTTTGTCTCTATGATTTAACTGAATCATTTATCAGGAAATGCTGAGGAATATAAGAGAATAATAATAATAACTAGAATGTACATTTCCTGAAGAAAATGTGAGTGGTGCTTGCCGTGGCAAAATTTCTTACCACAATGTCCCACCTACTGCCCAAAGTTGAAAGAGGCCACCCCCATGACAGTAGGATGTTCTGGTGTAGAGATATAGGTGTTGTTCCATGGTTGCTAGGGAAACCCATCTGGTTGATATGCAGTTACCAAGGTGACAGCCAACAATGCTCCTTGCCATCCTGAGTAAAATAAGTCAACCCGGAAGTCTCTACGATTTTCTAGTACAGAGGTATGTGATTTGTTACTTGGTTGCTAGGGTAACCCCATCTGGTTGCTAGGCAGTTACCAAGGGGCAAGCCAACAATGCTCCTTGCCATCCTAAATGAAATAAGTCAACACGGAATCACTACAATTTTCTGGTTCAGAGATATATGATTTGTTACTTGGTTGCTAGGGTAACCCCATCTGGTTGCTAGGCAGTTACCAAGGTGACAGACAACAATGCTCCTTGCCATCCTGAGTAAAAGAAGTCAACCCGGAAGTCTCTGTGATTTTCTTGTGCAGAGATATGTGATTTGTTTCTTGGTTGCTAGGGTAACCCCATCTGGTTGCTAGGCAGTTACCTACGTGATACTCATAAGGCCCCTTGCAATCCTGTGAGAAATATTTCAACCCCTATGTCTCTACGATGTTCTGGTTCAAAGATATGTGATTTGTTACTTGGTTGCTAGGGTAACCCCATCTGGTTGCTAGGCAGTTACCAAGGTGACAGCCAACAATGCTCCTTGCCATCCTGAGTGAAATAAGTCAACCCGGAAGTCTCTGTGATTTTCTTGTGCAGAGATATTTGATTTGTTTCTTGGTTGCTAGGGTAACCCCATCTGGTTGCTAGGCAGTTATCAAGGTTACAGGGAACAATGCTCCTTGCCATCCTGAGTGAAATAAGTCAACCCGGAAGTCTCTGTGATATTCTTGTGCAGAGATATTTGATTTGTTTCTTGGTTGCTAGGGTAACCCCATCTGGTTGCTAGGCAGTTATCAAGGTTACAGGGAACAATGCTCCTTGCCATCCTGAGTGAAATAAGTCAACCCGGAAGTCTCTATGTCATTCTGATCCTAAGATACACATCTTAGTGATTTTGAATGGATGTCAATGGTTCTTTGTTGCTAGGGTGCTTTAAATGGTTGCTAGGGCGTGGCTAAGTAGTTCACATGATGAAAGCTGAAGACTGATTACTCACCCAATTAAAACAAAGCAACTATCATGTCTCTAGGACATTCTGATCTGAAGATATCTTACTGTAATTGAAATCAATAAATGTGGTTGCTAGGGTGCTCTAAATTGTTGCTAGGGAGTGGCTTGGCAGCTGCCAATGATGAATCTCCAAAGGCTGCTTGTCAGTATGAATGATATAAACCAACTCCCATGCCTCTGTGACATTCAGAATGGAAGATATCTCTATTTGGATTTTGGTTGCTAAGGTGCTCGAAAATGGTTGCTAGGGAGGGGCTAGGAAGTGTTGAGGGGATTCATGATTGGCTGTTTTACTGGCCCAAGTCAAACGAGACCACCCTTGTGTTTCTATGATAATTCAGTCCAGAGAAATCCCTTTGATCTCTTTCAATGGAAGTCTATGGGACTTGTTGCTAAGGTACTGTAAATGGTTGCTAGGGCGTGGCTTGATAGCTTCACAATGATCCTGAGAGACTGATTGGTCGTCTGAGTAAAATGAGCCCGCCCCCTTGTCTCTAAGACACTGTGATCCAGAGTTATGTTCAATACAAAATCTACCATAGACTTAACATTGGGGCAAATTTGGGCAGCTCCTGCCCCCAAGGGGTGCAACTTTTACCCCATTGTGAGGTATGTTCTCACAGAGCCTGTCAGCCTCTTCAAATGTGGTAAATCACACGTGTCTGTGAAATCCTTGCTCTGAGCTATGACTTGTCAAAGTTTGGCGCAATGTTAAGTCAATGGGATTTTTTGCACAATTTTTTGCCCCTGGGGCAAATACCGTACCCCCGATCACTTATAGAAGTCATAGCACACCATTCCCAAATAATCCGCACGATATGACGCCTCATTTGTGGGTCTGCGAGCAAAAAAATTTTCAAAAAATTCCATTGACTTACATTGGGGCAAATTTGGGCAGCTCCTGCCCCCCAGGGGTAAAACTTTTACCCCATTGTGAGATATGTTCTCAGAGAGCCTGTCAGCCTCTTCAAATGTGGTAAATCACACGTCTCTGTGAAATCCTCGCTCTGAGCTATAACTCGTCAAAGTTCGGCTCAATGTTAAGTCAATGGGATTTTTTGCCCAATTTTTTGCCCCTGGGGCAAACAACGTACCCCCGATCGCTTAGAAAAGATATAGCACACCTCTCCTCAATGAGCCGCACGATTTGATGCCTCACTCAGGGGTCTGTGACAAAAGCTGCGGGAGGAGTAGCGCGCCAAACTATGTGTGGAATAATAATAATTATAACTAGAATGTACATTTCCTGAAGAAAATGTGAGTGGTGCTTGCCGTGGCAAAACTCGTCAAATAGCATTTTCTAACTTGTTTCTAAGCACTAAAATAAAGGTCATAGAATGTTGCTAACACGTGTTAGCATGATACTAGCACATTTTTAGCATGTTTTAGCACTTCGTTTGGCAATGCTAACATGTGTTAGCATGATGCTAGCACGTTTTTAACATGTTTTAGCAATCCCCTAAGCAATGCTAACATGCATTAGCATAATGCTAGCACATTTTAACATGTTTTAGCACTTCGCTAGGTGAAGCTAGCATGTGTTAGCATGATACTAGCACGTTTTTGGCATGTTTTAGCACTTCGCTAGGCGATGCTAACATGTGTTGGCATGATGCTAGCACGTTTTTAACATGTTTTAGCAATCCCCTAAGCAATGCTAACATGCATTAGCATAATGCTAGCACGTTTTAACATGTTTTAGCACTTTGCTAGGCAATGCCAGCATGTGTTAGCATGATGCTAGCACGTTTTTAGAATGTTTTAGCACTTCGTTTGGCAATGCTAACATGTGTTAGCATGATGCTAGCACGTTTTTAACATGTTTTAGCAATACCCTAAGCAATGCTAACATGCATTAGCATAATGCTAGCACATTTTAACATGTTTTAGCACTTCGCTAGGTGAAGCTAGCATGTGTTAGCATGATACTAGCACGTTTTTAGCATGTTTTAGCACTTCGCTAGGCGATGCTAACATGTGTTAGCATGATGCTAGCACATTTTTAACATGTTTTAGCAATCCCCTAAGCAATGCTAACATGCATTAGCATAATACTAGCACGTTTTTAGCATGTTTTAGCACTTCGCTAGGCGATGCTAACATGTGTTTGCATGATGCTAGCACGTTTTTAACATGTTTTAGCAATCCCCTAAGCAATGCTAACATGCATTAGCATAATGCTAGCACGTTTTTAGCATGTTTTAGCACTTCGCTAGGCGATGCCAGCATGTGTAAGCATGATTCTAGCACATTTTTAACATGTTTTATGTTGTGGCTATGAAGATTTTTATTGGCTGCTTGATAAAAGAAATCCTCTGAGGGAGAGAGAGAGAGAGACGCAGGGCTGACAGGCCCTTTTTTATCTGTGTGTGTGAAAATGTCAGTTGGGATTTAAATTTCTGAACATTCCGCAATGTAAAGTCAATGGGACTTTTTTGGCCGCTTTTTCATCCGCTGTTCGAACATCGTACACCCGATCGCTTAGAAAAGATATAGCACACCTCTCCTCAATGAGCCGCACGATTTGATGCCTCACTCAGGGGTCTGTGATAAAAGCTGCGGGAGGAGTAGCGCGCCAAACTATGTGTGGAATAATAATAATTATAACTAGAATGTACATTTCCTGAAGAAAATGTGAGTGGTGCTTGCCGTGGCAAAATTTCTTACCATAATGTCCCACCTACTGCCCAAAGTTGAAAGAGGCCACCCCCATGACAGTAGGATGTTCTGGTGCAAAGATATTGGTGTTGTTCCATGGTTGCTAGGAAAACCCATCTGGTTGATATGCAGTTACTAAGGTGACAGCCACCAATGCTACTTGCCATCCTGAGTAAAATAAGTCAACCCGGAAGTCTGTACGATTTTCTAGTACAGAGATATGTGATTTGTTACTTGGTTGCTAGGGAAACCCTATCTGGTTGCTAGGCAGTTACCAAGGGGCAAGCCAACAATGCTCCTTGCCATCCTGAGTGAAATAAGTCAACCCGGAAGTCTCTGTGATTTTCTTGTGCAGAGATATGTGATTTGTTTCTTGGTTGCTAGGGTAACCCCATCTGGTTGCTAGGCAGTTGCCAAGGTGACAACCAACAATGCTCCTTGCCATCCTGAGTGAAATAAGTCAACCCGGAAGTCTCTGTGATTTTCTTGTAAAGAGATATGTGATTTGTTTCTTGGTTGCTAGGGTAACCCCATTTGGTTGCTAGGCAGTTACCAGGGTGATATTTATGAAGTCTACTTTCCATCCTGAGTGAAATAAGTCAACCCGGAAGTCTCTACGTCATTCTGATCCTAAGATACACATCTTAGTGATTTTGAATGGATGTCAATGGTTCTTCGTTGCTAGGGGGCTTTAAATGGTTGCTAGGGCGTGGCTAAGTAGTTCACATGATAAAAGCTGAAGACTGATTACTCACCCAATTAAAACAAAGCAACTATCATGTCTCTAGGACATTCTGATCTGAAGATATCTTACTGTAATTGAAATCAATAAATATGGTTGCTAGGTTGCTCTAAATTGTTGCTAGGGCATGGCTAGCCAATGAACAGAGTGATTCTTATTGGCTGCTTACTATCCTGACTCAAGAGTCAATTCCCAAGTTTCTATAATATTGTGTTCTTAAGATATCCATCTGAGGCATTTTGAATGGAAGTGTATGGGGGCTGTTGCTAGGGTGTTGTAAATGGTTGCTAGGGTGTGGCTACTTCATTTCCAAGCTGATAGTTAAAGCTGACTGATTGGTAGCCTGAGTGAAATGAGCCTGCCCCCACTTTTCTACAACATTTTGATTGGGAGATATGATCCAACAAAATACTGTGTATTTTCACTTTAAGGAAAAAACAATTGCTTTCATGGGCAATAGTATGCCTATGGGGCATATTTGTGCCCGTTTTACCCCTCAGGGTTAAATCTTACCCCCAAACTCATGTCATGCTGCACAACTGCTTGCTAGGCCACATTAAATCACATTAAATGTGTCCACTCACATGTATGTACAAAATTTTAGGTAATTACTTATTGCATGCTCAATAAAAGAAATCCTCTGAGGGAGACAGAGAGAGAGAGAGAGACGCAGGGCTGACAGGCCCTTTTTTGTCTGTGTGTGTGAAAACATCAGTTGGGATTTAAATTTCTGAACATTCCGCAATGTAAAGTCAATGGGACTTTTTTGGCCGCTTTTTCATCCGCTGTGCGAACATCGTACACTCGATCGCTTAGAAAAGTCATAGCACACCTCTCCTCAATGAGCCGCTCGATATGACACCTCATTCATGGGTCTACGCCAAAAGGTGCGGGACGAGTTAGGTGCCGAAGTTTTGTACGGAAGAAGAAGAAGAAGAAGAAGAAGAAGAAAAATAAGTATGTGAGATTACAATAGTGTTGCTTTGCAAGCACCACTAACTAGATTAAAAAGTTTGAGTACAAACTTTAGGTTGGCTTGAGAAAGCCTAGCAAAAAGTTTGAAGTAGCTTTAAAAGTTTGAAGATTTAAGGTTTTTAGTTTGATGTAATTATTAGTAGTTTTCAAAGTTCAAAGTTTAGAGATTATAAAACTATTCAGTCTATCAAATAGATTAGATAGATAGATAGATAGATAGATAGATAGATAGATAGATAGATAGATAGATAGATAGATAGATAGATAGATAGATATTGACCATCAGATAGATAGATAGATATATAGATAGATAGTTATTGACCCTCAGATAGATAGATGATAGATAGATAGATAGATATTGATCCTCAGATAGATAGATAGATAGATATTGACCCTCAGATAGATAGATAGATAGATAGATAGATAGATAGATAGATAGATATTGACCCTCAGATAGATAGATAGATAGATAGATAGATAGATAGATAGATAGATAGATAGATAGATAGATAGATAGATAGATATTGACCATCAGATAGATAGATAGATAGATAGATAGATAGATATATAGATAGATTGTTATTGACCCTCAGATAGATAGATAGATAGATAGATAGATAGATAGATAGATAGATAGATAGATAGATAGATAGATAGATAGATAGATAGATAGATAGATATTGATCCTCAGATAGATAGATAGATAGATATTGACCCTTAGATAGATAGATAGATAGATAGATAGATAGATAGATAGATAGATAGATAGATAGATAGATAGATAGATAGATATTGACCCTCAGATAGATAGATAGATAGATAGATAGATAGATAGATAGATAGATAGATAGATATTGACCCTCAGATAGATAGATAGATAGAGACCCTCAGATAGATAGAGACCCTCAGATAGATAGATAGATAGATAGATATTGACCCATAGATAGATAGATAGATAGATATTAACCCTCAGATAGATAGATAGTTCGAAAGATAGATATAGATAGATTGATAAATAGACAGACAGACAGACAGATAGATAGATAGATCCTTGCAACCCTGAGTCCCATGAACAAAACCAGAAGTCTTTATGTTGTTCTGGTGCAGAGATATGTAATTTGTTACTTGGTTGCTAGGGTAACCCCATCTGGTTGCTAGGCAGTTACCAGAGTAATACATATCAAGGCTACTTTCCATCATGAGTGAAATAAGTCAAGCTGGAAGTCTCTACGATTTTCTGTTAAATAGATATGTGATTTGTTACTTGGTTGCTAGGCTATCCCCATCTGGTTGCTAGGCAGTTACCAAAGTGTTACTCATAAGGCTCCTTGCAATCCTGAGTGAAATATGTCAACCCCTAAGTCTCTACGATGTTCTGGTTCAAAGATATGTGAATTGTTACTTGGTTGCTAGGGTAACCCTGTCTGGTTGCTATGCAGTTACCAGGGTGATACTTATCAAGCCTCCTTTCCATCTTGAGTGAATAAAGTCAACCCGCAAGTCTGTATGATTTAATGGTGCAGAGATATGTGATTTGTTATTTGGTTGCTAGGGTAACCCTGTCTGGTTGCTATGCAGTTACCAGGGTGATACTTATCAAGCCTCCTTTCCATCCTGAGTGAATTAAGTCAACCCAGATGTCTCTACGATTTTCTGGAGCAGAAATATATGATTTGTTACTTGGTTGCTAGGGTAACCCAATCTGGTTGCTAGGCAGTTACCAGAGTGATGCATCTCAAGGCTACTTTCCATTCTGAGTGAAATAAGTGAAACAGGAAGTCTCTACGATTTTCTGGTGCTGAGATATGTGATTTGTTAGTTGGTTGCTAGGGTAATCCTGTCTGGTTGCTATGCAGTTATCAGGGTGATACTTATCAAGCCTCCTTTCCATACTGAGTGAATCAAGTCAACCTGGAAGCTACTATACTGTGGCTATGAAGATTTTAGGTCATTACTTATTGGCTACTTGATAAAAGAAATCCTCTGAGGGAGAGAGAGAGGGAGAGACGCAGGGCTGACAGGCCCTTTTTTGTCTGTGTGTGTGTGAAAACGTCAGTTGGGATTTAAATTTCTGAACATTCCGCAATGTTAAGTCAATGGGAGTTTTTCCGAGTTTTGATCGTCATTTTTAGGAAAACCGTAAGTCCGATCAGTTAGAAAAGATATAGCACACTATTCGGGATTAGTCTGAAGGTCTGTGCCGAGTTTGGTGCATGTAGCTTAAAAGCTCTAGGAGGAGTTAGATTTAGAAATTTAGTCTCAGAAGAATAATAATAATATTAAGTTTAAATAGGATTTCAGTAAGTTGGCTTTCTCAAGCCAACCTAACTAGATTAAAAAGTTTGAGTACAAACTTTAGGTTGGCTTGAGAAAGCCTAGCATAAAGTTTGAAGTAGTTGTAAAAGTTTGAAGATTTACGGTTTCTAGTTTGATGTAATTATAAGTAGTAGTTTTCAAAGTTCAAAGTTTAGAGATTATAAAACCATTCAGTCTATCAAATAGATTAGATAGATAGATAGATAGATAGATAGATAGATAGATAGATAGATAGATAGATAGATAGATAGATAGATAGATAGATAGATAGATAGATAGATAGATAGATAGATAGATAGATAGATAGATAGATATTGACCCTCAGATAGATAGATAGATAGATAGATAGATAGATAGAGTATGACCCATAGATAGATAGATAGATAGATATTGACCCTCAGATAGATAGATAGATAGATAGATAGATAGTTATTGACCATCAGATAGATAGATAGATAGATAGATAGATAGATAGATAGATAGTTATTGACCATCAGATAGATAGATAGATAGATAGATAGATAGATATTGACCATTAGATCGATAGATAGATAGATAGATATTGATCCTCAGATAGATAAATATTGACCCTCAGATAGATAGATAGAAAGATAGAAAGATAGAAAGATAGATTGATAGTCATTGACCCTTAGATAGATAGATAGATATTGAACGTCAGATATATAGATAGATAGATAGATAGTCATTGACCCTGAGATATAGATAGATAGAGTATGAACCACAGATAGATAGATAGATAGATAGTTATTGACCCGCAGATAGTTAGATAGATAGATAGATAGATATTGACCCTCAGATAGATAGATAGATAGATAGATAGATAGTCATTGACTCTTAGATAGATAGATAGATATTGACCGTCAGATATATAGATAGACAGATAGTCATTGACCCTGAGATATAGATAGATAGAGTATGACCCACAGATAGATAGATAGATAGTTATTGACCCGCAGATAGTTAGATAGATAGATAGATAGATATTGACCCTCAGATAGATAGATAGATAGATAGATAGATAGATAGATAGATATTGACCATCAGAAAGATAGATAGATAGATAGATAGATAGATAGATAGATAGACAGATAGATAGATAGATATATCATTTTTTACTTGGTTGCTAGGGTAACCCAATCTGGTTGCTAGGCAGTTTCCAGGGTGATCCTTATCAAGCCTCCTTTTCATTCTGAGTGAATAAAGTCAACCCGGAAGTCTCTATGATTTTCTGTTGCATAGATATGTGATTTGTTACTTGGTTGCTAGGGTAACCATATCTGGTTGATAGGCAGTTACCAGAGTGATATATATCAAGTCTACTTTCCATCTTGAGTAAAATAAGTGAAACAGGAAGTCTCTACGATTTTCTGGTGCAGAGTTATGTGATTTGTTACTTGGTTGCTAGGGTAAGCCCTTGTCATTGCTAGGCAGTTACCAGAGTGATACTTATCAAGCCTCCTTTCCATCCTGAATAAATTATGTCAACCCGGAATTCTCTACGATTTTCTGGTGCAGAGATATGTGATTTGTTAGTTGGTTGCTAGGGTAACCCCATCTGGTTGCTAGGCAGTTACTAAGGTGATACATATCAAGGCTACTTTCCATCCTGAGTGAAATAAGTGAAACAGGAAGTCTCTATGATTTTCTGGTGCAGAGATATGTGATTTGTTACTTGGTTGCTAGGGTAAACACATCTGGTTGCTAGGCAGTTACCAAAGTGATACTCATAAGGCTCCTTGCAATCCTGTGTGAAATAAGTCAACCCCTAAGTCTCTACGATGTTCTGGTTCAAAGATATGTGATTTGTTACTTGGTTGCTAAGGTAACCCTGTCTGGTTGCTATGCAGTTACCAGAGTGATACATATCAAGGCTACTTTCCATCCTGAGTGAAATAAGTGAAACAGGTAGTCTCTACGATTTTCTGGTGCAGAGATATGTGATTTGTTACTTGGTTGCTAGGGTAACCCCGTCTGGTTGCTAGGCAGTTACCAGAGTGATACATATCAAGGCTACTTTCCATCCTGAGTGAAATAAGTGAAACAGGAAGTCTCTACGATTTTCTGGTGCAGAGATATGTGATTTGTTACTTGGTTGCTAGGGTAAACACATCTGGTTGCTAGGCAGTTACCAAAGTGATACTCATAAGGCTCCTTGCAATCCTGTGTGAAATATGTCAACCCCTAAGTCTCTATGATGTTCTGGTTCAAAGATATGTGATTTGTTACTTGGTTGCTAGGGTAACCCCGTCTGGTTGCTAGTTAGTTACCAAAGTGATACTCATAAGGCTCCTTGCAATCCTGAGTGAAATATGTGAAACAGGAAGTCTCTACGATGTTCTGGTTCAAATATATATGATTTGTTACTTGGTTGCTAGGGTAACCATATCTGGTTGCTAGGCAGTTACCAGAGTGATACATATCAAGGCTACTTTCCATCCTGAGTGAATAAAGTCAACCCGGAAGTCTCTATGATTTTCTGTTGCAGAGATATGTGATTTGTTACTTGGTTGCTAGGGTAATCACATCTGGTTGCTAGGCAGTTACCAGAGTGATACATATCAAGGCTACTTTCCATCCTGAGTGAAATAAGTGAAACAGGACGTCAGTATGATTTTCTGGTGCAGAGATATGTGATTTGTTACTTGGTTGCTAGGGTAACCCCATCTGGTTGCTAGGCAGTTACCAGAGTGATACATATCAAGGCTACTTTCCATCCTGAGTGAAATAAGTGAAACAGGAAGTCTGTATGATTTTCTGGTGCAGAAATATGTGATTTGTTATTTGGTTGCTAGGGTAACCCTGTCTGGTTGCTATGCAGTTACCAGGGTGATACTTATCAAGCCTCCTTTCCATACTGAGTGAACAAAGTCAACCTGGAAGCTACTATACTGTGGCTATGAAGATTTTAGGTCATTACTTATTGGCTGCTTGATAAAATAAATCCTCTGAGGGAGAGAGAGAGGGAGAGACGCAGGGCTGACAGGCCCTTTTTTGTCTGTGTGTGTGAAAACGTCAGTTGGGATTTAAATTTCTGAACATTCCGCAATGTAAAGTCAATGGGAGTTTTTCCGAGTTTTGATCGTCATTTTTAGGAAAACCGTAAGTCCAATCAGTTAGAAAAGATATAGCACACTATTCGGGATTAGTCTGAAGGTCTGTGCCGAGTTTGGTGCATGTAGCTTAAAAGCTCTAGGAGGAGTTAGATTTAGAAATTTAGTCTCAGAAGAATAATAATAATATTAAGTTTAAATAGGATTTCAGTAAGTTGGCTTTCTCAAGCCAACCTAATAATAATAATAAGTATGCAAGAGAACAATAGTGATGCTTTGCCTTTGGCAAGCACCACTAACTAGATTAAAAAGTTTGAGTACAAACTTTAGGTTGGCTTGAGAAAGCCTAGCATAAAGTTTGAAGTAGCTTTAAAAGTTTGAAGATTTAAGGTTTTTAGTTTGATGTAATTATTAGTAGTTTTCAAAGATCAAAGTTTAGAGATTATAAAACTATTCAGTCTATCAAATAGATTAGATAGATAGATAGATAGATAGATAGATAGATAGATAGATAGATAGATAGATAGATAGATAGATAGATATTGACCCTCAGATAGATAGATAGATAGATAGATAGATAGATAGATAGATAGATAGATAGATAGATAGATAGATAGATATTGACCCTCAGAGAGATAGATAGATAGATAGATAGATAGATAGATAGATAGATAGATAGATATTGACCCTCAGATAGATAGATAGATAGATAGATAGATAGATAGATAGATAGATAGATATTGACCCTCATATAGATAGATAGATAGATAGATGGATAGATATTGACCCTCAGATAGATAGATAGATAGATAGATAGATAGATAGATAGATAGATAGATAGATAGATAGATAGATAGATAGATATTGACCCTCAGATAGATAGATAGATAGATAGATGGATAGATATTGACCCTCGATAGATAGATAGATAGATAGATAGATAGATAGATAGATAGATAGATAGATAGATAGATAGATAGATAGATAGATAGATAGATAGATAGATAGATAGATATTGACCCTCAGATAGATAGATAGATGGATAGATAGATATTGACCCTCAGATAGATAGATAGATAGATAGAGACCCTCAGATAGATAGATAGATAGATAGATATTGACCCATAGATAGATAGATAGATAGATAGATAGATATTAACCCTCAGATAGATAGATAGTTTGAAAGATAGATATAGATAGATTGATAAATAGACAGACAGACAGACAGATAGATAGATAGATAGATCCTTGCAACCCTGAGTCCCATGAACAAAACCAGAAGTCTTTATGTTGTTCTGGTGCAGAGATATGTAATTTGTTACTTGGTTGCTAGGGTAACCCCATCTGGTTGCTAGGCAGTTACCAGAGTAATACATATCAAGGCTACTTTCCATCATGAGTGAAATAAGTCAAGCTGGAAGTCTCTACGATTTTCTGTTAAATAGATATGTGATTTGTTACTTGGTTGCTAGGCTATCCCCATCTGGTTGCTAGGCAGTTACCAAAGTGTTACTCATAAGGCTCCTTGCAATCCTGAGTGAAATATGTCAACCCCTAAGTCTCTACGATGTTCTGGTTCAAAGATATGTGAATTGTTACTTGGTTGCTAGGGTAACCCTGTCTGGTTGCTATGCAGTTACCAGGGTGATACTTATCAAGCCTCCTTTCCATCTTGAGTGAATAAAGTCAACCCGCAAGTCTGTATGATTTAATGGTGCAGAGATATGTGATTTGTTATTTGGTTGCTAGGGTAACCCTGTCTGGTTGCTATGCAGTTACCAGGGTGATACTTATCAAGCCTCCTTTCCATCCTGAGTGAATTAAGTCAACCCAGATGTCTCTACGATTTTCTGGAGCAGAAATATATGATTTGTTACTTGGTTGCTAGGGTAACCCAATCTGGTTGCTAGGCAGTTACCAGAGTGATGCATCTCAAGGCTACTTTCCATTCTGAGTGAAATAAGTGAAACAGGAAGTCTCTACGATTTTCTGGTGCTGAGATATGTGATTTGTTAGTTGGTTGCTAGGGTAACCCTCTCTGGTTGCTAGGCAGTTACCAAGGTGATACTCATAAGGCTCCTTGCAATCCTGTGTGAAATATGTCAACCCCTAAGTCTCTACCATGTTCTGGTTCAAAGATATGTGATTTGTTACTTGGTTGTTAGGGTAACCACATCTGGTTGCTAGGCAGTTACCAGAGTGATACATATCAAGCCTCCTTTCCATCCTGAGTGAAATAAGTGAAACAGGAAGTCTGTACGATTTTCTGGTGCAAAGATATGTGATTTGTTACTTGGTTGCTAGGGTAATCCTGTCTGGTTGCTATGCAGTTATCAGGGTGATACTTATCAAGCCTCCTTTCCATACTGAGTGAATCAAGTCAACCTGGAAGCTACTATACTGTGGCTATGAAGATTTTAGGTCATTACTTATTGGCTGCTTGATAAAAGAAATCCTCTGAGGGAGAGAGAGGGAGAGACGCAGGGCTGACAGGCCCTTTTTTGTCTGTGTGTGTGTGAAAACGTCAGTTGGGATTTAAATTTCTGAACATTCCGCAATGTTAAGTCAATGGGAGTTTTTCCGAGTTTTGATCGTCATTTTTAGGAAAACCGTAAGTCCGATCAGTTAGAAAAGATATAGCACACTATTCGGGATTAGTCTGAAGGTCTGTGCCGAGTTTGGTGCATGTAGCTTAAAAGCTCTAGGAGGAGTTAGATTTAGAAATTTAGTCTCAGAAGAATAATAATAATATTAAGTTTAAATAGGATTTCAGTAAGTTGGCTTTCTCAAGCCAACCTAACTAGATTAAAAAGTTTGAGTACAAACTTTAGGTTGGCTTGAGAAAGCCTAGCATAAAGTTTGAAGTAGTTGTAAAAGTTTGAAGATTTAAGGTTTTTAGTTTGATGTAATTATAAGTAGTAGTTTTCAAAGTTCAAAGTTTAGAGATTATAAAACCATTCAGTCTATCAAATAGATAGATAGATAGATAGATAGATAGATAGATAGATAGATAGATAGATAGATAGATAGATAGATAGATAGATAGATAGATAGATAGATAGATATTGACCATCAGATAGATAGATAGACAGATAGACAGATAGAGTATGACCCACAGATAGATAGATAGATAGATAGATAGATAGATAGATAGATAGATAGATAGATAGATAGATAGATAGATAGATAGATAGATAGATAGATATTGACCATCAGATAGATAGATAGATAGATATTGACCCTCAGATAGATAGATAGATAGATAGATAGATAGATAGATAGATAGATAGATAGATAGATAGATAGATATTGACCCTCAGATAGATAGATAGACAGATAGATAGATAGAGTATGACCCACAGATAGATAGATAGATAGATAGATAGATAGATAGATAGATAGATAGATAGATAGATATTGACCCTCAGATAGATAGATAGATAGATAGATAGATAGATAGATAGATAGATAGATAGATATTGATCCTCAGATAGATAGATAGATAGATAGATAGATAGATAGATAGATAGATAGATAGATAGATAGATAGATAGTCATTGACCCTTAGATAGATAGATAGATAGATAGATAGATAGATAGATAGATAGAGTATGACCCACAGATAGATAGATAGATAGTTATTGACCCTCAGATAGATAGATAGATAGATAGATAGATAGATAGATAGATAGATAGATAGATATTGACCCTCAGAAAGATAGATAGATAGATAGATAGATAGATAGATAGATAGATAGAGTATGACCCACAGATAGATAGACAGATAGATAGATAGATAGATAGATAGATAGATAGATAGTCATTGACCCTTAGATAGATAGATAGATAGATAGATAGATAGATAGATAGATAAATAGATAGAGTATGACCCACAGATAGATAGATAGATAGATAGATAGATAGATAGATAGATAGAGTATGACCCACAGATAGATAGATAGATATTGACCCTCAGATAGATAGATAGATAGATAGACAGATAGATATTGACCCTCAGAAAGATAGATAGATAGACAGATAGATAGATATATTATTTTTTACTTGGTTGCTAGGGTAACCCAATCTGGTTGCTAGGCAGTTTCCAGGGTGATCCTTATCAAGCCTCCTTTTCATTCTGAGTGAATAAAGTCAACCTGGAAGTCTCTACGATTTTCTTTTGCATAGATATGTGATTTGTTACTTGGTTGCTAGGGTAACCATATCTGGTTGATAGGCAGTTACCAGAGTGATACATATCAAGGCTACTTTCCATTCTGAGTGAAATAATTCAAACAGGAAGTGTATACGATTTTCTGGTGCAGAGATATGTGATTTGTTACTTGGTTGCTAGGGTAACCCCATCTGGTTGCTAGGCAGTTACCAACGTGTTACTCATAAGGCTCCTTGCAATCCTGTGTGAAATATGTCAACCCCTAAGTCTTTATGATTTTCTGGTTCAAAGATATGTGATTTGTTACTTGGTTGCTAGGGTAACCACATCTGGTTGCTATGCAGTTACCAGGGTGATACTTATCAAGCCTCCTTTCCATCCTGAGTGAAAAAAGTCAACCCAGAAATCTCCACGATTTTCTGTTGCAGAGATATGTGATTTGTTATTTGGTTGCTAGGGTAACCATATCTGGTTGCTAGGCAGTTACCAGAGTGATACATATCAAGGCTACTTCCCATCCTGAGCGAATTAATTCAAACAGGAAGTCTCTACGATTTTCTGGTGAAGAGA
>JAVLUX010000076.1:1205000-1230000 GCA_032164185.1 Moxostoma hubbsi
CGGAAGTCTCTCTGATTTTCTGGTGCAGAGATATGTGATTTGTTAGTTGGTTGCTAGGGTAACCCCATCTGGTTGCTAGGCAGTTACCAGGGTGATACTTATCAAGCCTCCTTTCCATACTGAGTGAATCAAGTCAATCTGGAAGCTACTATACTGTGGCTATGAAGATTTTAGGTCATTACTTATTGGCTACTTGATAAAAGAAATCCTCTGAGGGAGAGAGAGAGGGAGAGACGCAGGGCTGACAGGCCCTTTTTCGTCTGTGTGTGTGAAAACGTCAGTTGGGATTTAAATTTCTGAACATTCCGCAATGTTAATCAATGGGAGTTTTTCCGAGTTTTGATCGTCATTTTTAGGAAAACCGTAAGTCCGATCAGTTAGAAAAGATATAGCACACTATTCGGGATTAGTCTGAAGGTCTGTGCCGAGTTTGGTGCATGTAGCTTAAAAGCTCTAGGAGGAGTTACATTTAGAAATTTAGTCTCAGAAGAATAATAATAATAACTAGATTAAAAAGTTTGAGTACAAACTTTAGGTTGGCTTGAGAAAACCTAGCATAAAGTTTGAAGTAGTTGTAAAAGTTTGAAGATTTACGGTTTCTAGTTTGATGTAATTATAAGTAGTAGTTTTCAAAGTTCAAAGTTTAGAGATTATAAAACCATTCAGTCTATCAAATAGATTAGATAGATAGATAGATAGATAGATAGATAGATAGATAGATAGATAGATAGATATTGACCCTCAGATAGATAGATAGATAGATAGATAGATAGATATTGACCCTCAGATAGATAGATAGATAGATAGATAGATAGATAGATAGATAGATAGTTATTGACCATCAGATAGATAGATAGATAGATAGATAGATAGATATTGACCATTAGATCGATAGATAGATAGATAGATATTGATCCTCAGATAGATAAATATTGACCCTCAGATAGATAGATAGAAAGATAGAAAGATAGATTGATAGTCATTGACCCTTAGATAGATAGATAGATATTGAACGTCAGATATATAGATAGATAGATAGTCATTGACCCTGAGATATAGATAGATAGAGTATGAACCACAGATAGATAGATAGATAGATAGTTATTGACCCGCAGATAGTTAGATAGATAGATAGATAGATATTGACCCTCAGATAGATAGATAGATAGATAGATAGTCATTGACTCTTAGATAGATAGATAGATATTGACCGTCAGATATATAGATAGACAGATAGTCATTGACCCTGAGATATAGATAGATAGAGTATGACCCACAGATAGATAGATAGATAGTTATTGACCCGCAGATAGTTAGATAGATAGATAGATAGATATTGACCCTCAGATAGATAGATAGATAGATAGATAGATAGATATTGACCATCAGAAAGATAGATAGATAGATAGATAGATAGATAGATAGATAGATAGACAGATAGATAGATAGATATATCATTTTTTACTTGGTTGCTAGGGTAACCCAATCTGGTTGCTAGGCAGTTTCCAGGGTGATCCTTATCAAGCCTCCTTTTCATTCTGAGTGAATAAAGTCAACCCGGAAGTCTCTATGATTTTCTGTTGCATAGATATGTGATTTGTTACTTGGTTGCTAGGGTAACCATATCTGGTTGATAGGCAGTTACCAGAGTGATATATATCAAGTCTACTTTCCATCTTGAGTAAAATAAGTGAAACAGGAAGTCTCTACGATTTTCTGGTGCAGAGTTATGTGATTTGTTACTTGGTTGCTAGGGTAAGCCCTTGTCATTGCTAGGCAGTTACCAGAGTGATACTTATCAAGCCTCCTTTCCATCCTGAATAAATTATGTCAACCCGGAATTCTCTACGATTTTCTGGTGCAGAGATATGTGATTTGTTAGTTGGTTGCTAGGGTAACCCCATCTGGTTGCTAGGCAGTTACTAAGGTGATACATATCAAGGCTACTTTCCATCCTGAGTGAAATAAGTGAAACAGGAAGTCTCTATGATTTTCTGGTGCAGAGATATGTGATTTGTTACTTGGTTGCTAGGGTAAACACATCTGGTTGCTAGGCAGTTACCAAAGTGATACTCATAAGGCTCCTTGCAATCCTGTGTGAAATAAGTCAACCCCTAAGTCTCTACGATGTTCTGGTTCAAAGATATGTGATTTGTTACTTGGTTGCTAGGGTAACCCCGTCTGGTTGCTAGTTAGTTACCAAAGTGATACTCATAAGGCTCCTTGCAATCCTGAGTGAAATATGTGAAACAGGAAGTCTCTACGATGTTCTGGTTCAAATATATATGATTTGTTACTTGGTTGCTAGGGTAACCATATCTGGTTGCTAGG
This sequence comes from Moxostoma hubbsi, assembly GCA_032164185.1. Classification (NCBI taxonomy): domain Eukaryota; kingdom Metazoa; phylum Chordata; class Actinopteri; order Cypriniformes; family Catostomidae; genus Moxostoma; species Moxostoma hubbsi. Next base: position 1,207,332 of record JAVLUX010000076.1, read on the forward strand.
CAGTTACCAGAGTGATACATATCAAGGCTACTTTCCATCCTGAGTGAATAAAGTCAACCCGGAAGTCTCTATGATTTTCTGTTGCAGAGATATGTGATTTGTTACTTGGTTGCTAGGGTAATCACATCTGGTTGCTAGGCAGTTACCAGAGTGATACATATCAAGGCTACTTTCCATCCTGAGTGAAATAAGTGAAACAGGACGTCAGTATGATTTTCTGGTGCAGAGATATGTGATTTGTTACTTGGTTGCTAGGGTAACCCCATCTGGTTGCTAGGCAGTTACCAGAGTGATACATATCAAGGCTACTTTCCATCCTGAGTGAAATAAGTGAAACAGGAAGTCTGTATGATTTTCTGGTGCAGAAATATGTGATTTGTTATTTGGTTGCTAGGGTAACCCTGTCTGGTTGCTATGCAGTTACCAGGGTGATACTTATCAAGCCTCCTTTCCATACTGAGTGAACAAAGTCAACCTGGAAGCTACTATACTGTGGCTATGAAGATTTTAGGTCATTACTTATTGGCTGCTTGATAAAATAAATCCTCTGAGGGAGAGAGAGAGGGAGAGACGCAGGGCTGACAGGCCCTTTTTTGTCTGTGTGTGTGAAAACGTCAGTTGGGATTTAAATTTCTGAACATTCCGCAATGTAAAGTCAATGGGAGTTTTTCCGAGTTTTGATCGTCATTTTTAGGAAAACCGTAAGTCCAATCAGTTAGAAAAGATATAGCACACTATTCGGGATTAGTCTGAAGGTCTGTGCCGAGTTTGGTGCATGTAGCTTAAAAGCTCTAGGAGGAGTTAGATTTAGAAATTTAGTCTCAGAAGAATAATAATAATATTAAGTTTAAATAGGATTTCAGTAAGTTGGCTTTCTCAAGCCAACCTAATAAGTTTAAATAGGATTTCAGTAAGTTGGCTTTCTCAAGCCAACCTAACTAGAATGTACATTTCCTGAAGAAAATGTGAGTGGTGCTTGCCGTGGCAAAACTCGTCAAATAGCATTTTCTAACTTGTTTCTAAGCACTAAAATAAAGGCCATAGACTGTTGTTAGCACATGTTTTTCATGATGGTAGCACGTTTTTATAATGTTTTAGCACTTCGCTAGGCGATGCTAGCATGTGTTAGCATGTTTTAGCAATTCCATAGGCAATGCTATCATCTGTTGGCATAATACTAGCATGTTTTAGCACTTCGTTAGGCGATGCTAGCATGTGTTAGCATGTTTCTAGCATGTTTTTAGCATGTTTTAGCACTTCACTAGGCGATGCCAGTATGTGTTAGAATGATGCTAGCATGTTTTTAGCATGTTTTAGCATTTTGCTAGGCAATACTAGCATGTGTTAGCATGTTGTTAGCACATTTTTAACATGTTTTAGCACTTTGCTAGGCGATGCCAACATGTGTTAGCATGATGCTAGCACGTTTTTAGCATGTTTTAGCACTTTGCTAGGCGATACTAGCATGTGTTAACATGTTTTAGCACGTTTTTAGCATGTTTTAGCACTTTGCTAGGCGATACTAGCATGTGTTAGCATGTAATTAGCACGTTTTTAGCATGTTTTAGTACTTCACTAGGCGATGCCAACATGTGTTAGCATGATGCTAGCATGTTTTTAGCATGTTTTAGTACTTTGCTATGCGATACTAGTATGTGTTAGCATAATGCTAGCATGTTTTAACATGTTTTAACACTTCGCTAGGCGATGCCAGCATGTGTTATCATGATGTTAGCAAGTTTTTAGTATGTTTTAGCACTTCGCTAGGTGATGCCAGCATGTGTTAGAATGATGCTAGCACGTTTTTAGCATGTTTTAGCACTTTGCTAGGTGATACTAGCATGTGTTAGCATGTAATTAGCACGTTTTTAGCATGTTTTAGTACTTCACTAGGCGATGCCAACATGTGTTAGCATGATGCTAGCATGTTTTAGTACTTTGCTATGCGATACTAGTATGTGTTAGCATAATACTAGCATGTTTTAACATGTTTTAACACTTCGTTAGGCGATGCCAGCATGTGTTATCATGATGTTAACATGTTTTTAGTATGTTTTAGCACTTCGCTAGGTGATGCCAGCATGTGTTAGCATGATGCTAGCACGTTTTTAGCATGTTTTAGCATTTTACTAGGCAATACTAGCATGTGTTAGCATGTTGTTAGCATGTTTTTAGCATGTTTTAGCACTTCGCTAGGTGATGCCAACATGTGTTAGCATGATGCTAGCACGTTTTTAGCATGTTTTAGCACTTTGCTAGGCAATACTAGCATGTGTTAGCATGTTGTTAGCACGTTTTTAGCATGTTTTAGCACTTTGCTAGGTGATACTAGCATGTGTTAGCATGATGCTAGCACGTTTTTAGCATGTTTTAACACTTCAGTAGGCAATACTAGCATGTGTTAGCATGTTGTTAGCACGTTTTTAGCATGTTTTAGCACTTCGCTAGACAATGCCAACATGTGTTAGCGTGATGGTAACACGTTTATAGCATGTTTTCGTGAGCCGCACGATTTGATGCCTCACTCAGGGGTCTGTGACAAAAGCTGCGGGAGGAGTAGCGCGCCAAACTTTGTGTGGAATAATTTATGCAAGAGAACAATAGTGATGCTTTGCCTTTGGCAAGCACCACTAACTAGAATGTACATTTCCTGAAGAAAATGTGAGTGGTGCTTGCCGTGGCAAAACTCGTCAAATAGCATTTTCTAACTTGTTTCTAAGCACTAAAATAAAGGTCATAGAATGTTGCTAACACGTGTTTTTCATGATTGGGGCACGTTTTTAGAATGTTTTAGCACTTCGCTAGGTGAAGCTAGCATGTGTTAGCATGATACTAGCACGTTTTTAGCATGTTTTAGCACTTTGTTTGGCAATGCTAACATGTGTTAGCATGATGCTAGCACGTTTTTAACATGTTTTAGCAATCCCCTAAGCAATGCTAACATGCATTAGCATAATGCTAGCACGTTTTAACATATTTTAGCACTTCGCTAGGTGAAGCTAGCATGTGTTAGCATGATACTAGCACGTTTTTAGCAAGTTTTAGCACTTCGCTAGGCGATGCTAACATGTGTTAGCATGATGCTAGCACGTTTTTAACATGTTTTAGCAATCCCCTAAGCAATGCTAACATGCATTAGCATAATGCTAGCACGTTTTAACATGTTTTAGCACTTTGCTAGGCAATGCCAACATGTGTTAGCATGATGCTAGCACGTTTTTAGTATGTTTTAACACTTCGCTAGGCAATACTAGCATGTGTTAGCATGTTGTTATCACATTTTTAGCATGTTTTAGCACTTCGCTAGGCGATGACAACATGTGTTAGCATGTTGCTAACACGTTTATAGCATGTTTTAGCACTTCGCTAGGTGATGCCAGCATATGTTAGCATGATGCTAGCACATTTTTAGCATGTTTTAGGGTGTGGCTATGAAGATTTTTATTGACTGCTTGATAAAAGAAATCCTCTGAGGGAGAGAGAGAGAGAGAGAGACGCAGGGCTGACAGGCCCTTTTTTGTCTGTGTGTGTGAAAAAGTCAGTTGGGATTCAAATTTCTGAACATTCCGCAATGTAAAGTCAATGGGATTTTTTTGGCCGCTTTTTCGTCCGCTGTTCGAACATCGTACACCCGATCGCTTAGAAAAGATATAGCACACCTCTCCTCAATGAGCCGCACGATTTGATGCCTCACTCAGGGGTCTGTGACAAAAGCTGCGGGAGGAGTAGCGCGCCAAACTTTGTGTGGAATAATTTATGCAAGAGAACAATAGTGATGCTTTGCCTTTGGCAAGCACCACTAATAAAAATAATAAGTATGCAAGAGAACAATAGTGATGCTTTGCCTATGGCAAGCACCACTAATAATAAGTTTAAATAGGATTTCAGTAAGTTGGCTTTCTCAAGCCAACCTAATAAGTATGCAAGAGAACAATAGTGATGCTTTGCCTATGGCAAGCACCACTAATAATAATAACTAGAATGTACATTTCCTGAAGAAAATGTGAGTGGTGCTTGCCGTGGCAAAACTCGTCAAATAGCATTTTCTAACTTGTTTCTAAGCACTAAAATAAAGGTCATAGAATGTTGCTAACACTTGTTTTTCATGATGGTGGCACGTTTTTAGAATGTTTTAGCACTTCGCTAGGTGAAGCTAGCATGTGTTAGCATGATACTAGCACGTTTTTAGCATGTTTTAGCACTTTGTTTGGCAATGCTAACATGTGTTAGCATGATGCTAGCACGTTTTAACATATTTTAGCACTTCGCTAGGTGAAGCTAGCATGTGTTAGCATGATACTAGCACGTTTTTAGCAAGTTTTAGCACTTCGCTAGGCGATGCTAACATGTGTTAGCATGATGCTAGCACGTTTTTAACATGTTTTAGCAATCCCCTAAGCAATGCTTACATGCATTAGCATAATGCTAGCACGTTTTAACATGTTTTAGCACTTTGCTAGGCAATGCCAACATGTGGTAGCATGTTGTTATCACATTTTTAGCATGTTTTAGCACTTCGCTAGGCGATGACAACATGTGTTAGCATGTTGCTAACACGTTTATAGCATGTTTTAGCACTTCGCTAGGTGATGCCAGCATATGTTAGCATGATGCTAGCACATTTTTAGCATGTTTTAGGGTGTGGCTATGAAGATTTTTATTGACTGCTTGATAAAAGAAATCCTCTGAGGGAGAGAGAGAGAGAGAGAGACGCAGGGCTGACAGGCCCTTTTTTGTCTGTGTGTGTGAAAAAGTCAGTTGGGATTCAAATTTCTGAACATTCCGCAATGTAAAGTCAATGGGATTTTTTTGGCCGCTTTTTCGTCCGCTGTTCGAACATCGTACACCCGATCGCTTAGAAAAGATATAGCACACCTCTCCTCAATGAGCCGCACGATTTGATGCCTCACTCAGGGGTCTGTGACAAAAGCTGCAGGAGGAGTAGCGCGCCAAACTTTGTATGGAAAAATAATAATAATTATAACTAGAATGTACATTTCCTGAAGAAAATGTGAGTGGTGCTTGCCGTGGCAAAACTCGTCAAGTAGCATTTTCAAACTTGTTTCTAAGCACTAAAATAAAGGTCATAGAATGTTGCTAACATGTGTTTTTCATGATGGTAGCACGTTTTTAGAATGTTTTAGCACTTCGCTAGGTGAAGCTAGCATGTGTTAGCATGATACTAGCACATTTTTAGCATGTTTTAGCACTTCCTTTGGCAATGCTAACATGTGTTAGCATGATGCTAGCATCTTTTTAACATGTTTTAGCAATCCCCTAAGCAATGCTAACATGCATTAGCATGATACTAGCACGTTTCTAACATGTTTTAGCACTTTGCTAGGCGATGCTAACATGTGTTAGCATGATGCTAGCACGTTTTTAACATGTTTTAGCAATCCCCTAAGCAATGCTAACATGCATTAGCATAATGCTAGCACGTTTTAACATGTTTTAGCACTTTGCAAGGTGAAGCTAGCATGTGTTAGCATGATACTAGCACGTTTCTAGCATGTTTTAGCACTTTGCTAGGCGATGCTAACGTGTTAGCATGATGCAAGCACGTTTTTAACATGTTTTAGCACTTCGCTAGGCGATGCCAGCATGTGTTAGCATGATGCTAGCATGTTTTTAGCATCTTTTAACACTTCGCTAGGCAATACTATCATGTGTTAGCATGTTGTTAGCACGTTTTTAGCATGTTTTAGCACTTCGCTAGGTGATGCTAACATGTGTTAGCATAATACTAGCATGTTTTAACACTTTGCTTGGTGATGCTAGCATGTGTTAGCATAATGCTAGCACATTTTTAGCATGCTTTAACACTTCGCTCGGCGATGCCAGCATGTGTTATCATGATGCTAGCATGTTTTTAGCAAGTTTTAGCACTTCACTAGGCGATGCCACTATGTGTTAGAAGAATGCTAGCACGTTTTTAGCATGTTTTAACACTTCGGTAGGCGATGCTATTATGTTTTAGCATGATGCTAACACGTTTTTAGCATGTTTTAGCGCTTTGGTAGGTGATGCTATTATGTGTTAGCATGATGCTAGCACATTTTTAACATGTTTTAGCACTTCGTTAGGCGATGCTAGCATGTGTTGGCATGTTGCTAGCATGTTTTTAGCATATTTTAGCACTTTGCTAGGCGATACTTACATGTGTTAGCATGATGCTAGCACTTTTTTAGCATGTTTTAGTACTTCGCTATGCGATACTAGTATGTTTTAGCATGTTGCTAGCATGTTTTAGCACTTCGCTGGGCGATGCCAGCATATGTTAGCATGTTTTACCACTTTGCTAGGCAATGCTAACATGTGTTGGCATGATGCTAGCACGTTTTTAACATGTTTTAACAATTCCCTAGGCAATGCTAGCATGCATTAGCATAATGCTAGCACGTTTTAACATGTTTTAACACTTCACTACGCGATGCCAACATGTTTTACCATGATGTTAACATGTTTTTAGCATGTTTTAGCACTTCGCTAGGCGATGCTAACATGTGTTGGCATGATGCTAACACGTTTTTAACATGTTTTAGCAATCCCCTAAGCAATGCTAACATGCATTAGCATAATGCTAGCACGTTTTAACATGTTTTAGCACTTTGCTAGGCAATGCCAGCATGTGTTAGCATGATGCTAGCACGTTTTTAGAATGTTTTAGCACTTCGTTTGGCAATGCTGACATGTGTTAGCATGATGCTAGCACGTTTTTAACATGTTTTAGCAATCCCCTAAGCAATGCTAACATGCATTAGCATAATGCTAGCACGTTTTAACATGTTTTAGCACTTCGCTACGTGAAGCTAGCATGTGTTAGCATGATACTAGCACGTTTTTAGCCTGTTTTAGCACTTCGCTAGGCGATGCTAACATGTGTTAGCATGATGCTAGCACATTTTTAACATGTTTTAGCAATCCCCTAAGCAATGCTAACATGCATTAGCATAATACTAGCACGTTTTTAGCATGTTTTAGCACTTCGCTAGGCGATGCTAACATGTGTTTGCATGATGCTAGCACATTTTTAACATGTTTTATCAATCCCCTAAGCAATGCTAACATGCATTAGCATAATGCTAGCACGTTTTTAGCATGTTTTAGCACTTCGCTAGGCGATGCCAGCATGTGTTAGCATGATTCTAGCACATTTTTAACATGTTTTATGTTGTGGCTATGAAGATTTTTATTGGCTGCTTGATAAAAGAAATCCTCTGAGGGAGAGAGAGAGAGAGACGCAGGGCTGACAGGCCCTTTTTTGTCTGTGTGTGTGAAAATGTCAGTTGGGATTTAAATTTCTGAACGTTCCGCAATGTAAAGTCAATGGGACTTTTTTGGCCGCTTTTTCGTCCGCTGTTCGAACATCGTACACCCGATCGCTTAGAAAAGATATAGCACACCTCTCCTCAATGAGCCGCACGATTTGATGCCTCACTCAGGGGTCTGTGATAAAAGCTGCGGGAGGAGTAGCGCGCCAAACTATGTGTGGAATAATAATAATTATAATAATAATAATAAGTATGCAAGAGAACAATAGTGATGCTTTGCCTTTGGCAAGCACCACTAACTAGAATGTACATTTCCTGAAGAAAATGTGAGTGGTGCTTGCCGTGGCAAAACTCGTCAAGTAGCATTTTCAAACTTGTTTCTAATTGTTTCTTATTGTGTTAAATTATATTTAATTTCATTTAAATTTGTAGTTAAAAAAAGTGTATTTTTAAAGTTTCAAATGAAGAAATCAGGTCGCATCATTTATTAAAATACAAATAGAAATAATTGTGTGAATGTATCAATATTCCTTCAATTATGCACTTCTGGATTTAAAAAAAACATGGGATGCTGTTCAGTGAATGCAAATATATGCAGTCTGTTCCTGTTTGTGTGTATGTCGTCATTCTTTTAAAAACATCAAACTTTGATTGATTGGTGATATCCTGTAAATGTTGTGGTCTTAATTTTTAACTATATAATTTAAATGTTAGCTTTTAAATGACCCTCTTACCATCTGTGAATTTACCTGGATCTTTTCTGAAGTTCACAAGAAAATATTCTTAATGTGTAAAATTCAATAGACAAAAATGCTGCATGTGCCAATTCACATAAAATGTTTATTTGAAAGATTTAGAAAAACACCTGTTGTGCCAAATCCCACCCAGCAAATGGATAAGATCCTATACTGTTGTACTAGTTATTAGAAATACTTCATATTCAAATTCTCTTTCTAGCATTACCTAAGATTATAAAAATGAAAACAGAAATGCATTAATGTTACAATTAATAATACAATGTATAATTGATGACAGCTTATCTGATAACTAATAATTAATTTTACCTATTAATCTGATAATAAATGTAGCACACCCAGTTTTTCTTATGCACACCCAGAGACGCTTTTCTGGCTATGCTAGTGAATTATAGTGAAAACAGAAATGCATTAATGTTGCAATTAATAATACAATGTATAATTGATGACATAGCTTATCTGATCACCTATTTTACACAATACTAACATTTATTTTGTACATTCTCCACTTTCAAATTTGTTTTAAATTCTTCACTTTTATTATTTCTAACCTTCAAGCTTTCATTTTGGCAGAATACTGGTAAAAGTACATATTAAAATATTTTGTGTTACATTGCTGCGCATGTATTTATAAAAGGAATCAGCCCCACAACCCCTGTGAAGTCATGATTTACACTGATTTCAGAACATTTTAACAACGCCGCTAAGCTGTTCTGAAATGACTATATGACAAAAGCTTCACAGGGCTTACTGCTTTATTGTAAGTCACTAAGCTATAACATGATTTAATTTTGATTTCAAATTATTTTCATTTACATTTTTCTGATATAAATGATAGTATTTTTGTCAATTTTGGTTGTTTTGGAAACCCTGGTCGGTAGGGACCCGGGAGGGACAGGACCTGGCACAACACCCCCAGTGAGCAAGCCATGTGAGCGACAGTGGCAAGGAAAAAAACTCCTTAAGGGAGATTAAAAAAACCTTGAGAGGAACCAGACTCAGCAGGGGGAGCCATCCTCCTCTGGCACGGCGTACACATTATAACACTCTTACTTAAGCTAATATATGATATATCTTGAAATAGAAAGCAATAATTTAATATGATAATAAAACCATTTATAAATATATAAAAATTAATTAATTGTGCATGTAATGATGAGATACAATCAGTGGTATAATGAAGCATCTCCCGCCATCTAGCCGCTGGATCTACATACAGGCTGGATATCCTGAGGTAGAGGAGGTAAAACAGATATAATAATGTTAGTGAATTTTTTTTCTGATTCTCAGAGACTTGGAGCATAAAGTTTCTTGCAAGAGACACTTTTTGCTCTCTCACTTCTGAGAAACATCATACACTTTAAAATCTAAGATTTCACATCAAATCACATGTCTGTGCACTGAGACAGATTTCCTGCACTGATTTTTTTTTTAAAAGCCTTATTTGATCAGGTATTGAGATTTATTAGTAGTGATGTAGATAACTGCTGTATTTTTGACCCAGGAAAAACCCTGAAACCATTGTATAATAAAATGCACTGAAACACTACACCTTACCAGTAGTAAAACTACTATACAAACTTTACCTCAGTGTGCTTCTTCCTCTGCTTCATTCTTCAGCATTGTCCTCAATGTCAAGACATTTGGTCCCGTCCTCTGGGCATGAAACTAATTAAATGAATAATGAAATCACTACATACACTAATGCTAATAAACTAAAAAAAGCAAGAAAGTAAACTCAGAAATAAAACTTACGGAAAGAAATGAGCACATAAGGTGGTATCCAGTTGAGCCATACGTCATCTTCTCAGACAATCTGACTTCAATTGGCTGGTTCCTGAAAAGCATCAATATCAAAATTAGATTAAAATATAATATTTACATTAAAATGTGGTTATGAAAAGCAGTAGTACACTGACTAAAGCAAAATCTTTTAACACTTAGCTTTAGAAGATATTGCACACTCATATCCAGATAGGACTGCTATGGTCTCCCAGTTCTTCCTGCAACTTTACAGAAGGGCACATATCAATCATAGAACAGCAGAGGACTGCATAGATTGTCACAAATTGTATAGATTGAACATAAATTTAAGGTAAAATGTTATAAGGTCAAAATCAAATACATTACACATTGGTGCCTTGCTACTTCTCTCTTTACCTTGCTGTGTCTTTTTTTTTTAACTTACTGCCACTGTTGCTATGACTGTCTGTGTCCTCCCTGGATCTGTCACACTACTCCTCCGTCCTTCCTCGTAGCACAGTTGTATAAACCCTTGACATAACCTAACCACAATCTCTAACACCACAATCTCACCGCAACATGACCATACGCGCCAACCCGTTTGAATAAGGCAGTTGAAGCCCCACTGGTGTCGTTAAAGCAGACTCAGTGGCAAACGGTTCCGTATGGCATACTACCTACCACAACACACAACAATACCATTACAAAAACTCATTTACGCAAAATACAATACACAGGATTGTGATAACTATGATAACTATGCAACACACCCGACTGAAGGCACAAATCCGGATGAGAGATGTAGATATGATCCAATAGTGTGTTCTTTTTGGTTGTTCCTGTGGTGATCAGTTGCGTGTATCCTTTAGACTGAAACAATTCCAGAACAGTTTTATTCCCTGCGCAGAGGAGATCCTCATTGAAATCTCCACAGATTAGTACGGGATGTTCATCCACTATGTCCAAATAATCCAATAGACTCTTCAAGTTTTTCAAGAACTCTTCATAACCGTAGAGTGGTGGCCTGTAGACAGCAGCGATTGTTGCTCTGATCGGGCTATCTACTTTGATGACGACATACTCCAGATTGGTCACATTTTGTACAAACTGCCTAGGCTGAGCTGAAATATGCTCTCTGCAATATATTGCGACTCCACCGCCAGCTTTCTGCGCAATTTCTCGGTGTGTCGAGTAGGAGACATGTCTGTTGCGCATAAATGCGTTGTATCCTTCCAATTGGACATGGGGTGTAATGAGCGATCCGGTCAGGTGAGTTTCCGTCATGCAAAGAATGTCAGAAAGAAGCAGTTCATGATGGCATCTGATGTCTTCAATGTGGGATGACAGTCCTTCTGTGTTGTGATGAATGATTTTAAGCGTCTGATCCAGGTTGGTTTCCCTCACCTGCTGCAAAAGTGGCATGATTTCTTTAAATGTCACTCTTGTCATGTTTCCCAATGAGGCGGTGACTGTAGGATCAGCATATATCTTCTTTTCACTGAAGTCCGTAATGTGTAAACCATTAAGCGAGGTTGTTCTGCTGAGGGCAACGTAGGCCATTCCCGGCTCGAAAATCTTCTTCAATGACACCACGGCATTCTTCATTGTCATGCCTTGGACTTTGTGAGCTGTGCAGGCGTAGGCTAACTTGATGGGGAATTGTCGACGAACTGCTCCTTTCCTTATAGTTTCTTCGGATCTCTCGATGTACGCCAAGTCGTCTTCTTCACCTTGCACCCTTTTGCGGTGGTTCTTGCCTGTGCTTGGATTGTCAAGCTGAAGTCCTAGCATTTGTACGGTGTCGATTCCATCTTTTGTTTTACGGACAATGTTTGAAATTTTTCCAAAACACCCGTTGACCATTCCATGTTCAACATCCAGATTCCTAGTCAACATAATGCGTACTCCCAACGCAATTTGTATGCAGTCAGGCAAGTCGTCCTTTTTTCCGGTGATGGGCTTCCTTTGTCTCTTCATCCCTCCTGTTCTTGGGTCTTTCCTGTAGTCTTCGGCATCAATGGTAATGATGTCAGTGTGAAGAGCATGGATTGTTTTGGTATTGTGTTCGTGAACTTCCTTGTTGGTGGCAAATACGTGCAGTGCATCACACGGGCAGTCGTTGGGGTCCTTCACAGCCTGGAGCAACAAATCTCTATCCTCTACGGCAAGATCGTCGGTCTTCTGCTTCACCCGTAGGCGGTTTAAAAGTTGGGCAAAAGCCAGGTCTTCTTTCTGACGCATGATCTCGGTGAGGGTAATCATTTGGAAATGGTCTTTCCAGAAGTCCAGGACATCCTCTTCGTACACACAGAGGGGTTTGGCTTTACCCAGAGGTGGCAGTTGGTAAAAGTCGCCCACGGCGAGGACAGAGATTCCCCCGAAAGGTTTCTTGCTGCCTTTGATTTGCTGACATCTCCAGTTTATGTAGGCAAAGAGATCCTTCGAAATCATGGACACTTCATCGATGATAAGAATCTCCACGTCGCGCAGTCTTGCTCGTAGTTCATCTAGGGCATTTCCAAGTCCTTGATACGGTGGCTTCAGGTTCCTTGGCAGTTTTAAAATGAAATGGAGTGTTTTACCGGATATGTTGAACGCTGCTGTTCCAGTAAACGCACTCAAGAGCACCGTAGGCACGGAGAGATCTCCTTCCTCCCGTAGTCGAGGCAGTTGTTGCAGAATCTTGGTTGCTTCCGTGTATATGCACTTGATGACGTGTGATTTGCCACAACCAGCACCACCTGACACGAAGTAGAAAAACTGTTCCGGATTATGACCCCACACACGCTTCTGACACCACTGGCAGACAGTATAGAATATGGCTGCCTGCGTCTCATTTAGACTTCTAAACAACTTCCTAACAAATTCAATGGTCATCTGCGGTGCCTCAATTTGTGGCACGACTCCGTCTCCATGTTCAAGAATCTGAAATTCTGGAACATCATCTTGTTCATTCTCATCATCCGGATTGATGTCTTGCCTTTCTGCAACACACTCCAAACGATCCACTTCTATTTCAGGTGCAAAAGCGGTCCATGCGTTCTCAGATGGCCCTTGCTGTTGCAGCTGATCGAATGCCTTATCCACCTCATCGCTGTTTTTCAAATTTTTTCTTGTGTGCTTGCACTACGGCACAGACAGGCATCAGCAAATCAGGGTGAGTAGGTAGTTCCACAGATGCACTCTTGTAAAACGTCTCATATGTTGGAAATCTAGGAGGTTTTAGCTGCTCATTGATCCGATGTGGCATATAAAGCTTAAGTAATCTACAATAAAACTTTTCGGGTTGTTTCTCCTCTGAAAAACGTGCATACCTAATAACTGCAGCCTTCCCAGACGTTCTTTTCTGAAAAAAACCCATGCTGTTGAGCAAGCGGTGAACATTCTTGCCTTTCGTTTGCTGACCATACACGATACGGCACTCCGAAGCAAAATCTGCCAGACACATCTTTTCAAAGTCACGAGTTTGAGGCCTTGCTCTGTATTTATCTATTATACCTGACATCCAGACATCCTCCGAATCGGGATTTTTATTTTGTAGGACACTAAGGGGAAGACTCATCTTTAGCGCGTCATCATCCGTCGGTATGAACACAACGCTTCGTGAACACTTCTTCAACGGTAAGCTGCATGTTCGTGCCACAGACTCCTGAGCGCTAACTTGCCTGTGTTTGGAGTAGGCTTGCATTATCTGCTTCATTTCATCTTCCTCGCTAACGTTCGTCTCACGCACTCTCTTGATTACGTTCTTAAGTAAATCGCCCATTTCATGTTCCGGCTTGGAAATATACGAAAGCATATACATAACGCAGCTAAAAGCGTCAAGAACGAACTGGATGTCCATATTAGCGTTCCATGCCCTCAACAAATCGGGATTGTATCCATTCACCCAAGACTCCTTTGGATCACGCTTCAGCAGAATCACGTTGGCATTGGACAATGCTTTGACGTTCTCATTGTAGTCATCGATGGACAACTTACACTTTGTCAGTAGCTCTGACAAGCTGTCAAAGGAGGCTTGGGGATCGTTCAACAGATCCCACACCGGCTTGAGTTTTGTCCTGGCTTCGCTCATTGCCTTTTGAGCAGCCTCCCGTCTCAACTTCATACTGTCTGCTTGTTTTTGGGCTTTCTCGTGCTCTTCTTCAGGACGCTGTGGTTGTGTGGATTTAGACGCAAACATGCAGCTTCCAGATGGAGAAGTGTCCGTGTCATCCTCTTCTTCAGGACGCTGTGGTCGCGGCCGAGTGATCTTGGTGCTAGACACTGGTAGTTTGGGGAACCCAAATCTACATAATAAATTCCCTTTCTTACACGACTTTGAGTGGTTCCTGCTGTGAAGCTGAACCTCTGTGACGATCTGGTGAAGCTCAGGATCAGCCGAGGGATCGGGCAACTGGCAGGTTATGTTGCGATCAATAAAGTCACAAACATCCTTATCAGAGTCATTTTCAAACTCGGGTGCATCCTTTATCCAAACAAGAAGATGGATATGTGGGCTTCCTCTAGCTTGAAACTCCACTCGGTAAAAGTAGTCCTCAACTTTACCAATGGGTTGGGCAGGCGACAAAAGCAGATGAGTCCTTAGCGCATCCACCCGTTTCTCAAACATGCGCATGACAGTGACTGGGTTGCTTCGGAGGATTTCACACTTTGTCGTCCAGTCAAGCTCGGAAAAGTCGACCTGTTCACCTTGCTGGGCCTTGATTGCTGTTATTACTTCAGGCCATCTCATTTCGGCTGCGCTGAATGTGCAAAAAAACGTAGGGGTCCCTAACTGTCTTATCATAGCCTGTAGATCTCTCAACGTTTTCTCCCAATACGATGGAGTGCCTCTCAGTGGTTGCATGAACCGTGTGGCGTCTCTGTTGTGTACCAATCTTTCAATCTCCCGGTTGTCTTGAAGCAGTCTGTTAGAAATTCTTCGGCCATCTCTTGTGACAGGTTTGCCTTTTCGCAACTGAATAGACATGCTGTTTCTAGCCAGTTGCGATTCTGTTACAAACTGTGCAAAGAAAAGATAACTCTGATCTTTTGCAAAACGCGTGTCCACGCTGAACAATCTCGCATTGAAATACATACTGGGAGATATTGAAATTTGTCTTTCCTCGTCAATGGAATTCTGTCCAGTGGGGAATTGAACAGGGAACGCCATGGCTTCCAGCTTTGGGATTTTGAAAAATCCAACAGGCTTGTGTCCTTGTGCAGGTGCGATACTAAATATTCCCTCACCGTACGACAAGATCTCCTGTCCGATGTCAGGCGGCTGCATGCACGTGTCTAATGTGAGGCCGGGTCGAAGCTCATCCTTTTCCTCAACGCTAACTTGTTGCTCATCCTGCTCAGCAACATCGACTTCTTGTTGCGTCTCAGAGACATCAGCTTCCTCATCTAGGGGACTTTCAAATACAGCAGTTTCTCTTATGGAGATATCCCTGTATTCCGAATGCATTGCTTTCAGCTTCGATAAAGCTGCAAGCACCTTGGGCATATTCACAGTCTGGAACTGCTGGTATCCTTTAAACTTAACGTGTCTCTTTAGCTTCACCTGCAGCAGCTGGGCCTCACTTCTCGGTCTTGGCAGAGAGTTGACAGTCTTCTCCATCTCGGAGGGCACACACACAACGGCACCATGTACTGCTCTCTGCTGTCCTTTCGGTAATGCAACTATTTTTGCAAATGGTAAAATTTTTGCAATGAGTTGACATTCAAGGACATTTAATTCCTCCAATTCCGCAGGGATTGGTGGCAACTCCAGTTTGTTGGCTGCTGCAATTGAAGACATCTGTCCTCTCTTAAGATGGCTGTCACAAGTGTGGCAAATCCATTCCTGTCTTCTCTCTTCTGGAACTATGCAGGAACCTGAGCAGGCACTATCGCAAGCATGAACATACTTCCCAGTTAAGCAAGACGCTGCAACATGAACGTTTTTGTCATATCTCGTTCTATTACAGACCCTGACTTGATCAGGAAACAGGGCTCTGTGACAGACTGTGCAGATATGTGTAGGGCCTTTCTGAGTCTTACACCGGAATGCATGTATGGCACTTTCCATCTCTTTGCTAACCAAATGCTGGGGTTTTCCCTGGCTGGAACGGATGTAAGGTTTATATTTATTTTTTATCCGGAGTGCGCATTGCAACCGATGAAGAACATGATATGCAGCATCGTCAACACATTTCTGGGTCTTGCGCAAGGTACATCGCAGGATGTGATGTGCTCTGAACTCTGGGTCACCAGCATATCTCTTAACCATGTATGCTTTCATCTTCTTCTGGAAGAGTGCATCTGTGCTGTACCTTTTCTTCACGTATTCTTTCTGCTTCTTCTGGAAGAGTGCATCTGTGCTGTACCTTTTCTTCACGTATTCTTTCTGCTTCTTCTGGAAGAGTGCATCTGTGCTGTACCTTTTCTTCACGTATTCTTTCTGCTTCTTCTGGAAGAGTGCATCTGTGCTGTACCTTTTCTTCATGTATTCTTTCTGCTTCTTCTGGAAGAGTGCATCTGTGCTGTACCTTTTCTTCATGTATTCTTTCTGCTTCTTCTGGAAGACAGAAGTCCTGTACCGTCTCAAAATGTACCATTTCATTTTGTTTCGGAAGAGAGCATCCTGATTATACTTTACCTTAATTGCTTCTTTTTTCTTTGATTGGCATTGCAAAGAAGTGGCATACCTCTGTCTATCATAATCCATTTTTTTATGTCTTCTGGTGGCATAAGATGCAGTCGTGTCCTTAGGTTCTCCGGCTAGTTTTGAAATTTTAAATGTTTTACGCATTTCTTTTCTTCTCCTGTGCTTATTTGTTTTATCTACCACATCTTGGTTTACAGCTCCTGAGCAAACAAGATTTACTTTGGCTCCAACATGTGTCACTGGTTCTGGTAGAGGTGAAATCACTTGTGATACCAGTTCACAAACAGATGGTGAAGGCAGTTGGACAGACTGTTGCTCTGTTTCGAATGATACAGGCATGAATTCATAGCTGGTCTCATCACCACGATCCCGGAAGATCTTGAGAACTCTGTCTGCCATGTCACTCAGGTGGGTGAAAGTCAACATGACAGCAGTTCCATGACCAGTAGGATGGGGCAAGCCTGCAGCAGTCCTCGAGTGAGAATCAAAGTATCCATACCTTCCAGATCTGTCTCTGAATACAGCAATACACTCTGGAGCAACAAGGAGCAAAGCATGCCTGACATCTGTGGAGAGACACTGTAGCCTTTCAGTGAGAGGAATCCACCACCCTTCAGTGCCAGGGGTCCCTCTGGCTCTGAGGTATCCAAACATCACTCCTGACTTCAGCACATTGTGCGTCCGGTTAAAGGAGGAAACACTTAGAGGTACTTCCTCCATTGTCAGATGGTTGCAATTAAACCGTCTTTCAGCAAAAAGCTGCAATTTAATGCCGACATATAACGCATCTCCCTCCTCTAAAACTCTATCAAGGTCAGGCATCTTGAACGTAACACCTTCACTCTGGTTGGCCAAAAATGTCAACGCTACACACGTGCACTGATGATTTCTTGAGAAACTTTCATACCTATCATCACCCTGACAATGAGATGCCTGCACAGACATAACCCTGGGTGCAATATCACCACCTTCTGCATACGTTCTACCCGAAAACTGAGCTACAGCTGCACTGGTGCTTGCCTGTTCAACCTGTAAATAATAATTCATGACAATAGGCTGCTGGTCAAAATTTGTGTTATAGAATCTGTTAAATTTTAAATCACACTTCATAGTGTTTGGGACAAAGACATTTTTGATAAACAGTTTTAAAGATAAACAAAAAAAAATAAATAAAAGGCCAAAAATTTGTTTGTAAATTAGATATCAATAGTACCCAGTTAATACTGGAGGGTCTGGTCTGTTCATCCTCCAGGTCCTCATTTCGCCGACGCATTTTTTGAGCCTGAGATCTCTTTCCTCTCCGCGGCATCTTTTAAAATATGAAGAGATAAAAAGAATAATTATTGACGAATTTATCTGACTCACAAATTTGAGTGAACTAAGATTTCACTTTTCAATACTCAAATCATCAAAAGTAACCATGGATTTCTTTGTAATCCTCAAAAGAAATGCATATTAAAATTACAAATTAAAATTAATTAAAATTAGTATTTGTTAGTGAAATTCATTTTAACAGGACATTCTCCCTTTGATAGGCACATACTTTGAAACTTCTCCCGATGTAAGAGCTGTTGAGCTTGAAAAGATAAAACCTGTAGTATTCTCAGGAGAGAAAAAAAACAGTTAAACAACAATGAAACAGTGTAAACTTGTAAAATGAAATAATGTTTTTTTTTGGAGGGGGTATGAAATTAACTGCTCTCTGTAGAAAACAGCAAAAAACAAGGGACCTGTAAAGAAACAGAACAGAAACAGACATATAAGGGCACAGGGACAACAATTATAATGATGTGATGAAAATGTCATAGTACACCTTAAGAAACAATATTAATACTAACCAAGGAGAAGAGTGCAGCAGAAAATGCAGGTTGTGCTCTGATCAGTCAGTCTGGAACAATAACAATGACAACATAATTAAAAATGACTAAACTTGAGTCAACGATGCATAACTTCTTTGCATGTTCAATATTGATTATATATTTGTATCTATATGTAGAATATAATTTTAGGAATTTATTTCAAGAATGTTTTTCACTTGAAATACTCTCATATTTTCAAGAAGCAGAGTTATGTAAAATATGCAGCCTAAAACCTGTGATGGACTGGCCATCCAGCCAGGTTTATTATAAGTGGATTGTGGACAAGTGGTTTGGAGAATGGATGGGTGAATGTAGTCTTAATTATTTGTTGCATAAACAAAACAAAGTTTTTATTTAAATAGCTTCTATGATCCTGATTATTTTTTAACTATAACAATTTTCTTATCAAGAAGACAAATCTGAAGCATTTTGCATGTGGCCGTGTCCTTGATTAAACCTTTACCTTTAAAATGCTCGTGAAAACAGTATTCTGAAACAGAGAAAAAAAGAGTGTCATAAAACTCAACACCTCACAACCCATGTAACTTGAACTTTCATTGTGAATAATGATAACAATGGGAAAAAACCTGAAAATTCTCACCTCACTCCAGTAATTTCTACAACATTTTATGTAATTTTCTACAAAAATCTACACATTGAAAAACCTGAAAATACTGTAGATTATTAAGGTTAAATCTTGCTAACCACTCTTTCTAAAAAAAATTTGGTAAGCACTTACATTCTCATTTCAAGAGGTAAATGATTTGTTTGTAACACTTTACAATATGGTTTGATTTGTTAACATTAGTTAACATATTAGGCTAATTAAAATGAACTAACCATGAGCAATACATTTGTTACTGTATTTATTAATCATTGTTAATAAAACATACAGCTGTTCATTGTTTGTTCATGTTACTTCACAGTGCATTAAGTAATGTTAACAAATAAACTTTTGATTTCAATAATGTAGGCTACAAGTAAATGGTGAAATTAACATTAACACAGATTAATAAATGCTGTAGAAGTGCAGTTTTTTAATTGTTAATGTTAAGTAATGTAGTTAACTAGAGTGGAGAAATGGAACCATATTGTAAAGTGTTACCGATCTGTTATACACCGATTCGGACGTCTCGTGAGTTCAGTGTTGGGACAGATCAGTTATTTTAAGCATTCATTAAAGTGAATCGGTTCAAAGGAGTCATAGTTCGCGTGTCGTTGTCGGACGTGCACAGGAGTGCGAGCTCACGCGGCCAGGGCACTCTCAATCGTGCTTTCAGTGCGCCCTGTAGTCAAATGATTAAATAATGCTTTGGCGTGACAAAAATATCGCTTTGTCGGCCGCCAAAAAAATTTAAACCTTATCTAGTGTATGTGTATTCTACATTGTGTGTATTGTGTATATTGTGTACATTTGATATGTAAATTGTGTTGTGTAAATATGTTGTTATTGTAAAGTGGTTTATGTCTCGTCACTGTCATTACTGCAATGTTGCTCGGAACTGCACACAAGACTTTAACCTGCTGCACAGTAGTGTGACAATAAAGTGATTTGATTTTTTGATTTTGATTCTGTCACTGAAATCAGTTCTCAACGGATTTCTTCACCGGAGACTAATCTAACCGCCTTCGATTGGACGTTGCATTTTTAAACTCAGCAGAACCGCTTGTGATTGGCTGTACTGCTCAACGCATGCCTTTGATTGACATGAACAATTATTTAATGCATCAATCGACATTATTGGATCATAATTCTATATGTACCATAAAATATATTCTAAATATTACTGAACTAAAATATAGTGAATCTATTTTTAATTGATAAAAGTTACACTTAAGGTGTTTGGTCAGTTTTGAGACTGACGCATAATCTACAAGGAATGTCTGAGGGTTAAACACAAGAAAAACATATTAAAGTTGCGTCTCCATCACTCCTTAAAATACTGTGAATGTTGTCAACGTAGTAATATATGCGTATTGCGTCACATCATGCGTTAATATTTACCAAAAATTGCTGCAAATATAGTGAAGCGTCTCTATCCTACTTGAACCCATTCAAAGAGATTGTCAGCGCGGATTTGTGTTCCATGGATCACGTGACCGCAAGGCGCGAAAGCAAGTTTCCCTCAGTCAGCTCACTCTTGAGTAATACCAGTAAAAAAAACACTCATGGAACTCCCGTTATATTAAATAACGCTAACTACAGAGCAAAAATAATTTCTTACATACAGTATATGCACTTTGTGGTTTATGATTAGACAGTTCTGTCAGTGAGCACTGGAATCGGTTCTCACCGGATTTGTTCAGTGGAGACCAATCTAACCGCCTTTGATTAGAAACTTCGACGCAGCCTTTTATTGACATGAAGCGACCTGCATCAATCGACAATTTTTATTCTAATATAGCTGCATCCATATGCATTCATGTAAAATACAACAAACGGCGAGTACCATAAGTATACTATTAATTTGTACATCACCATATAAGCTAGGCCTACTATTGAGGATGCTTCAGCTTAAAATAAGCGCCAAAATGAATACACACCTCACGCAGTATTTAAGCTATTGTAAGCTACACAAACAGCAAAAACCAAAGGACATAATATCCATCAGACACAAACAAAATATCATGTTACGTTTTCACTCAAAGATAGAAGTGTGGCTAGCTGTAGACATAACTTATCATACATTACCCTCTTACAGAGAAAAAGGTAGCTTCAATGTAAACAAAAACGATATTAACTACAACTCATATTATAATACGAATAATATTGCCTACATTTAATTCAAATAAAGAGCTGCATTTGACAATACAAGGTTTTATAAAACAGCATATTTGAAAACAACCGTATCCACTTACCTCAAGAGAATAATGCGGGAGGTTCATCAGTTCTGCTCCCGTGAAGTCGATCTCGTAGCCAATCAGCAGTGAGCTTTGATTGTACAACCAATAAAATCACACCTTGTAGTGATGACTCGGTCATGAACGATTCGTTCATTGTGAACAAATCTTTAATATGGCTCGGGAATACCTGCTTGCAGAAACGCTTTCGTCACAGGTAGTGATATAACTACTTTTTTCTTACATGTTACTTACTATATAAAATGATATTAATAACAATCATAATGACTTTATTGTGTAATTATATATACCTCCGTGCCAGCTTTGTAGTTTCATCAATTGAATTGGTTTATCATGCTTAATATGTGTATAATCATTAAATACATAATCATTAATAGTTGGTTACTAGGTGATAGCTAGGCTGTTCTGGGTGGTTGCTATGATGTTGCTAGGTGGTTGCTAGGGTATTCTGGGTGGTTGCGAGGGCGTTTCTAGCCAGTTGCTAATGTTCAGGGTGGTTGCTAAGGTATTTTTGGTGGTTGCTATGGTGTTACTAGGTGGTTGGTAGATGTCACATGTGTTTGCATGATGCTAGCACGTTTTTAACATGTTTTAGCAATCCCCTAAGCAATGCTAACATGCATTAGCATAATGCTAGCACGTTTTAACATGTTTTAGCACTTCGCTACGTGAAGCTAGCATGTGTTAGCATGATACTAGCATGTTTTTAGCCTGTTTTAGCACTTCGCTAGGCGATGCTAACATGTGTTAGCATGATGCTAGCACATTTTTAACATGTTTTAGCAATCCCCTAAGCAATGCTAACATGCATTAGCATAATACTAGCACGTTTTTAGCATGTTTTAGCACTTCGCTAGGCGATGCTAACATGTGTTTGCATGATGCTAGCACGTTTTTAACATGTTTTAGCAATCCCCTAAGCAATGCTAACATGCATTAGCATAATGCTAGCACGTTTTTAGCATGTTTTAGCACTTCGCTAGGCGATGCCAGCATGTGTTAGCATGATTCTAGCACATTTTTAACATGTTTTATGTTGTGGCTATGAAGATTTTTATTGGCTGCTTGATAAAAGAAATCCTCTGAGGGAGAGAGAGAGAGAGAGACGCAGGGCTGACAGGCCCTTTTTTGTCTGTGTGTGTGAAAATGTCAGTTGGGATTTAAATTTCTGAACATTCCGCAATGTAAAGTCAATGGGACTTTTTTGGCCACTTTTTTGTCCGCTGTTCGAACATCGTACACCCGATCGCTTAGAAAAGATATAGCACACCTCTCCTCAATGAGCCGCACGATTTGATGCCTCACTCAGGGGTCTGTGATAAAAGCTGCGGGAGGAGTAGCGCGCCAAACTATGTGTGGAATAATAATAATTATAATAATAATAATAAGTATGCAAGAGAACAATAGTGATGCTTTGCCTTTGGCAAGCACCACTAACTAGATTAAAAAGTTTGAGTACAAACTTTAGGTTGGCTTGAGAAAGCCTAGCATAAAGTTTGAAGTAGTTGTAAAAGTTTGAAGATTTACGGTTTCTAGTTTGAT
>JAVLUX010000076.1:1232500-1247500 GCA_032164185.1 Moxostoma hubbsi
TCAGATAGATAGATAGATAGATAGATAGATAGATATTAACCCTCAGATAGATAGACAGTTCGAAAGATAGATATAGATAGACTGATAAATAGACAGACAGACAGACAGACAGATAGATAGATAGATAGATAGATCCTTGCTACCCTGAGTCCCATGAACAAAACCAGAAGTCTTTATGTTGTTCTGGTGCAGAGATATGTAATTTGTTACTTGGTTGCTATGGTAACCCCATCTGGTTGCTAGGCAGTTACCAGAGTAATACATATCAAGGCTACTTTCCATCATGAGTGAAATAAGTCAACCCGGAAGTCTCTACGATTTTCTGTTAAATAGATATGTGATTTGTTACTTGGTTGCTAGGCTATCCCCATCTGGTTGCTAGGCAGTTACCAAAGTGTTACTCATAAGGCTCCTTGCAATCCTGTGTGAAATATGTCAACCAATAAGTCTCTACGAAGTTTTGGTTCAAAGATATGTGATTTATTACTTGGTTGCTAGGGTAACCCTGTCTGGTTGCTATGCAGTTACCAGGGTGATAACTTGTCAAGCCTCCTTTCCATCCTGAGTGAATAAAGTCAACCCGCAAGTCTGTATGATTTTCTGGTGCAGAGATATGTGATTTGTTATTTGGTTGCTAGGGTAACCCTGTCTGGTTGCTATGCAGTTACCAGGGTGATACTTATCAAGCCTCCTTTCCATCCTGAGTGAATTAAGTCAACCCAGATGTCTCTACGATTTTCTGGTGCAGAAATATATGATTTGTTATTTGGTTGCTAGGGTAACCCATCTGGTTGCTAGGCAGTTACCAGAGTGATGCATATCAAGGCTACTTTCCATCCTGTGTGAAATATGTCAACCCCTAAGTCTCTAAGATGTTCTGGTTCAAAGATATGTGATTTGTTACTTGGTTGCTAGGGTAACCACATCTGGTTGCTATGCAGTTACCAGAGTGATACATATCAAGCCTACTTTCCATCCTGAGTGAAATAAGTGAAACAGGAAGTCTCTATGATTTTCTGTTGCAGAGATATGTGATTTGTTACTTGGTTGCTAGGGTAACCACATACGGTTGCTAGGCAGTTACCAGAGTGATACATATCAAGGCTACTTTCCATCCTGAGTGAAATAAGTGAAACAGGAAGTCTCTACGATTTTCTGGTGCAGAGATATGTGATTTGTTACTTGGTTGCTAGGGTAATCACATCTGGTTGCTATGCAGTTACCAGAGTGATACATATCAAGCCTACTTTCCATCCTGAGTGAAATAAGTGAAACAGGAAGTCTCTATGATTTTCTGTTGCAGAGATATGTGATTTGTTACTTGGTTGCTAGGGTAACCACATACGGTTGCTAGGCATTTACCAGAGTGATACATATCAAGGCTACTTTCCATCCTGAGTGAAATAAGTGAAACAGGAAGTCTCTACGATTTTCTGGTGCAGAGATATGTGATTTGTTACTTGGTTGCTAGGGTAATCACATCTGGTTGCTAGGCAGTTACCAGAGTGATACATATCAAGGCTACTTTCCATCCTGAGTGAATCAAGTCAATCCGGAAGTCTCTATGATTTTCTGATGCAGAGATATGTGATTTGTTACTTGGTTGCTAGGGTAATCACATCTGGTTGCTAGGCAGTTACCAGAGTGATACATATCAAGGCTACTTTCCATCCTGAGTGAAATAAGTCAACCCGGAAGTCTCTCTGATTTTCTGTTGCAGAGATATGTGATTTGTTACTTGGTTGCTAGGGTAATCACATCTGGTTGCTAGGCAGTTACCAGAGTGATACATATCAAGGCTACTTTCCATCCTGAGTGAAATAAGTGAAACAGGAAGTCTCTACGATTTTCTGGTGCAGATATATGTGATTTGTTACTTGGTTGCTAGGGTAACCCCGTCTGGTTGCTAGGCAGTTACCAGAGTGATACATATCAAGGCTACTTTCCATCCTGAGTGAAATAAGTCAACCCGGAAGTCTCTCTGATTTTCTGTTGCAGAGATATGTGATTTGTTACTTGGTTGCTAGGGTAATCACATCTGGTTGCTAGGCAGTTAGCAGAGTGATACATATCAAGGCTACTTTCCATCCTGAGTGAAATAAGTGAAACAGGAAGTCTCTACGATTTTCTGGTGCAGAGATATGTGATTTGTTAGTTGGTTGCTAGGGTAACCCCATCTGGTTGCTAGGCAGTTACCAGGGTGATACTTATCAAGCCTCCTTTCCATACTGAGTGAATCAAGTCAACCTGGAAGCTACTATACTGTGGCTATGAAGATTTTAGGTCATTACTTATTGGCTGCTTGATAAAAGAAATCCTCTGAGGGAGAGAGAGAGGGAGAGACGCAGGGCTGACAGGCCCTTTTTTGTCTGTGTGTGTGAAAACGTCAGTTGGGATTTAAATTTCTGAACATTCCGCAATGTTAATCAATGGGAGTTTTTCCGAGTTTTGATCGTCATTTTTAGGAAAACCGTAAGTCCGATCAGTTAGAAAAGATATAGCACACTATTCGGGATTAGTCTGAAGGTCTGTGCCGAGTTTGGTGCATGTAGCTTAAAAGCTCTAGGAGGAGTTACATTTAGAAATTTAGTCTCAGAAGAATAATAATAATAACTAGATTAAAAAGTTTGAGTACAAACTTTAGGTTGGCTTGAGAAAGCCTAGCATAAAGTTTGAAGTAGCTTTAAAAGTTTGAAGATTTAAGGTTTTTAGTTTGATGTAATTATTAGTAGTTTTCAAAGTTCAAAATTTAGAGATTATAAAACTATTCAGTCTATCAAATAGATTAGATAGATAGATAGATAGATAGATAGATAGATAGATAGATAGATAGATAGATAGATAGATAGATAGATAGATATTGACCCTCAGATAGATAGATAGATAGATAGATAGATAGATAGATAGATAGATAGATAGATAGATAGTTATTGACCCTCAGATAGATAGATAGATAGATAGATAGATAGATAGATAGATATTGATCCTCAGATAGATAGATAGATAGATATTGACCCTCAGATAGATAGATAGATAGATAGATAGATAGATAGATAGATAGATAGATAGATAGATAGATAGATAGATAGATAGATAGATAGATAGATAGATAGATAGATAGATATTGACCCTCAGATAGATAGATAGATAGATAGATGGATAGATATTGACCCTCAGATAGATAGATAGATAGATAGATAGATAGATAGATAGATAGATAGATAGATAGATAGATAGATAGATATTGACCCTCAGATAGATAGATAGATAGATAGATAGATAGATAGATAGATAGATAGATAGATATTGATCCTCAGATAGATAGATAGATAGATATTGACCCTCAGATAGATAGATAGATAGATAGATAGATAGATAGATAGATAGATAGATAGATAGATAGATAGATAGATAGATAGATAGATAGATAGATAGATAGATATTGATCCTCAGATAGATAGATAGATAGATATTGACCCTCAGATAGATAGATAGATAGATAGATAGATAGATATTGACCCTCAGATAGATAGATAGATAGATAGATAGATAGATAGATAGATAGATAGATAGATAGATAGATAGATAGATAGATGGATAGATATTGACCCTCAGATAGATAGATGGATAGATATTGACCCTCAGATAGATAGATAGATAGATAGATAGATAGATAGATAGATAGATAGATAGATAGATAGATATTGACCCTCAGATAGATAGATAGATAGATAGATAGATAGAGACCCTCAGATAGATAGATAGATAGATAGATAGATAGATAGATAGATAGATAGATAGATAGATAGATAGATATTGACCCATAGATAGATAGATAGATAGATAGATATTAACCCTCAGATAGATAGATAGTTCGAAAGATAGATATAGATAGATTGATAAATAGACAGACAGACAGACAGATAGATAGATAGATCCTTGCAACCCTGAGTCCCATGAACAAAACCAGAAGTCTTTATGTTGTTCTGGTGCAGAGATATGTAATTTGTTACTTGGTTGCTAGGGTAACCCCATCTGGTTGCTAGGCAGTTACCAGAGTAATACATATCAAGGCTACTTTCCATCATGTGTGAAATAAGTCAAGCTGGAAGTCTCTACGATTTTCTGTTAAATAGATATGTGATTTGTTACTTGGTTGCTAGGCTATCCCCATCTGGTTGCTAGGCAGTTACCAAAGTGTTACTCATAAGGCTCCTTGCAATCCTGAGTGAAATATGTCAACCCCTAAGTCTCTACGATGTTCTGGTTCAAAGATATGTGAATTGTTACTTGGTTGCTAGGGTAACCCTGTCTGGTTGCTATGCAGTTACTAGGGTGATACTTATCAAGCCTCCTTTCCATCTTGAGTGAATAAAGTCAACCCGCAAGTCTGTATGATTTAATGGTGCAGAGATATGTGATTTGTTATTTGGTTGCTAGGGTAACCCTGTCTGGTTGCTATGCAGTTACCAGGGTGATACTTATCAAGCCTCCTTTCCATCCTGAGTGAATTAAGTCAACCCAGATGTCTCTACGATTTTCTGGAGCAGAAATATATGATTTGTTACTTGGTTGCTAGGGTAACCCAATCTGGTTGCTAGGCAGTTACCAGAGTGATGCATATCAAGGCTACTTTCCATTCTGAGTGAAATAAGTGAAACAGGAAGTCTCTACGATTTTCTGGTGCTGAGATATGTGATTTGTTAGTTGGTTGCTAGGGTAACCCTGTCTGGTTGCTAGGCAGTTACCAAGGTGATACTCATAAGGCTCCTTGCAATCCTGTGTGAAATATGTCAACCCCTAAGTCTCTACGATGTTCTGGTTCAAAGATATGTGATTTGTTACTTGGTTGCTAAGGTAACCACATCTGGTTGCTAGGCAGTTACCAGAGTGATACATATCAAGCCTCCTTTCCATCCTGAGTGAAATAAGTGAAACAGGAAGTCTCTACGATTTTCTGGTGCAAAGATATGTGATTTGTTACTTGGTTGCTAGGGTAACCACATCTGGTTGCTAGGCAGTTACCAAAGTGATACTCATAAGGCCCCTTGCAATCCTGTGTGAAATATGTCAACCCCTAAGTCTCTACCATGTTCTGGTTCAAAGATATGTGATTTGTTACTTGGTTGCTTGGGTAACCCCATCTGGTTGCTAGGCAGCTACCAGAGTGATACATATCAAGGCTACTTTCCATCCTGAGTGAAATAAGTGAAACAGGAAGTTTGTATGATTTTCTGGTGCAGAAATATGTGATTTGTTATTTGGTTGCTAGGGTAATCCTGTCTGGTTGCTATGCAGTTATCAGGGTGATACTTATCAAGCCTCCTTTCCATACTGAGTGAATCAAGTCAACCTGGAAGCTACTATACTGTGGCTATGAAGATTTTAGGTCATTACTTATTGGCTACTTGATAAAAGAAATCCTCTGAGGGAGAGAGAGAGGGAGAGACGCAGGGCTGACAGGCCCTTTTTTGTCTGTGTGTGTGTGAAAACGTCAGTTGGGATTTAAATTTCTGAACATTCCGCAATGTTAAGTCAATGGGAGTTTTTCCGAGTTTTGATCGTCATTTTTAGGAAAACCGTAAGTCCGATCAGTTAGAAAAGATATAGCACACTATTCGGGATTAGTCTGAAGGTCTGTGCCGAGTTTGGTGCATGTAGCTTAAAAGCTCTAGGAGGAGTTAGATTTAGAAATTTAGTCTCAGAATAATAATAATAATAACTAGAATGTACATTTCCTGAAGAAAATGTGAGTGGTGCTTGCCGTGGCAAAATTTCTTACCATAATGTCCCACCTACTGCCCAAAGTTGAAAGAGGCCACCCCCATGACAGTAGGATGTTCTGGTGCAAAGATATTGGTGTTGTTCCATGGTTGCTAGGAAAACCCATCTGGTTGATATGCAGTTACTAAGGTGACAGCCACCAATGCTACTTGCCATCCTGAGTAAAATAAGTCAACCCGGAAGTCTGTACGATTTTCTAGTACAGAGATATGTGATTTGTTACTTGGTTGCTAGGGAAACCCTATCTGGTTGCTAGGCAGTTACCAAGGGGCAAGCCAACAATGCTCCTTGCCATCCTGAGTGAAATAAGTCAACCCGGAAGTCTCTGTGATTTTCTTGTGCAGAGATATGTGATTTGTTTCTTGGTTGCTAGGGTAACCCCATCTGGTTGCTAGGCAGTTGCCAAGGTGACAACCAACAATGCTCCTTGCCATCCTGAGTGAAATAAGTCAACCCGGAAGTCTCTGTGATTTTCTTGTAAAGAGATATGTGATTTGTTTCTTGGTTGCTAGGGTAACCCCATTTGGTTGCTAGGCAGTTACCAGGGTGATATTTATGAAGTCTACTTTCCATCCTGAGTGAAATAAGTCAACCCGGAAGTCTCTACGTCATTCTGATCCTAAGATACACATCTTAGTGATTTTGAATGGATGTCAATGGTTCTTCGTTGCTAGGGGGCTTTAAATGGTTGCTAGGGCGTGGCTAAGTAGTTCACATGATAAAAGCTGAAGACTGATTACTCACCCAATTAAAACAAAGCAACTATCATGTCTCTAGGACATTCTGATCTGAAGATATCTTACTGTAATTGAAATCAATAAATATGGTTGCTAGGTTGCTCTAAATTGTTGCTAGGGCATGGCTAGCCAATGAACAGAGTGATTCTTATTGGCTGCTTACTATCCTGACTCAAGAGTCAATTCCCAAGTTTCTATAATATTGTGTTCTTAAGATATCCATCTGAGGCATTTTGAATGGAAGTGTATGGGGGCTGTTGCTAGGGTGTTGTAAATGGTTGCTAGGGTGTGGCTACTTCATTTCCAAGCTGATAGTTAAAGCTGACTGATTGGTAGCCTGAGTGAAATGAGCCTGCCCCCACTTTTCTACAACATTTTGATTGGGAGATATGATCCAACAAAATACTGTGTATTTTCACTTTAAGGAAAAAACAATTGCTTTCATGGGCAATAGTATGCCTATGGGGCATATTTGTGCCCGTTTTACCCCTCAGGGTTAAATCTTACCCCCAAACTCATGTCATGCTGCACAACTGCTTGCTAGGCCACATTAAATCACATTAAATGTGTCCACTCACATGTATGTACAAAATTTTAGGTAATTACTTATTGCATGCTCAATAAAAGAAATCCTCTGAGGGAGACAGAGAGAGAGAGAGAGACGCAGGGCTGACAGGCCCTTTTTTGTCTGTGTGTGTGAAAACATCAGTTGGGATTTAAATTTCTGAACATTCCGCAATGTAAAGTCAATGGGACTTTTTTGGCCGCTTTTTCATCCGCTGTGCGAACATCGTACACTCGATCGCTTAGAAAAGTCATAGCACACCTCTCCTCAATGAGCCGCTCGATATGACACCTCATTCATGGGTCTACGCCAAAAGGTGCGGGACGAGTTAGGTGCCGAAGTTTTGTACGGAAGAAGAAGAAGAAGAAGAAGAAGAAGAAAAATAAGTATGTGAGATTACAATAGTGTTGCTTTGCAAGCACCACTAATAATAATAAGTTTAAATAGGATTTCAGTAAGTTGGCTTTCTCAAGCCAACCTAACTAGATTAAAAAGTTTGAGTACAAACTTTAGGTTGGCTTGAGAAAGCCTAGCATAAAGTTTGAAGTAGTTGTAAAAGTTTGAAGATTTACGGTTTCTAGTTTGATGTAATTATAAGTAGTAGTTTTCAAAGTTCAAAGTTTAGAGATTATAAAACCATTCAGTCTATCAAATAGATTAGATAGATAGATAGATAGATAGATAGATAGATAGATAGATAGATAGATAGATAGATAGATAGATAGATAGATAGATAGATAGATAGATAGATAGATAGATAGATAGATAGATATTGACCCTCAGATAGATAGATAGATAGATATATAGAAAGATAGATAGATAGATAGAGTATGACCCATAGATAGATAGATAGATAGATAGATAGATAGATAGATAGATAGATATTGACCCTCAGATAGATAGATAGATAGATAGATAGATAGATAGATAGATAGATAGATAGATAGATAGATAGATATTGACCATTAGATAGATAGATAGATAGATAGATAGATATTGATCCTCAGATAGATAGATAGATATTGACCCTCAGATAGATAGATAGAAAGATAGAAAGATAGATTGATAGTCATTGACCCTTAGATAGATAGATAGAGTATGAACCACAGATAGATAGATAGATAGATAGATAGATAGATTGATAGTCATTGACCCTTAGATAGATAGATAGATATTGACGTCAGATATATAGATAGATAGATAGTCATTGACCCTGAGATATAGATAGATAGAGTATGAACCACAGATAGATAGATAGATAGATAGATAGATAGATAGATAGATAGATAGATAGATAGATAGATAGATAGATAGATAGATAGATAGATATTGACCCTCAGATAGATAGATAGATAGATAGATAGATAGATAGATAGATAGATAGATAGATAGATATTGACCCTCAGATAGATAGATAGATAGATAGATAGATAGATAGATATTGACCCTCAGATAGATAGATAGATAGATAGATAGATATTGACCCTCAGATAGATAGATAGATAGATAGATAGATAGATATTGACCCTCAGATAGATAGATAGATAGATAGATAGATATTAACCCTCAGATAGATAGACAGTTCGAAAGATAGATATAGATAGACTGATAAATAGACAGACAGACAGACAGATAGATAGATAGATCCTTGCTACCCTGAGTCCCATGAACGAAACCAGAAGTCTTTATGTTGTTCTGGTGCAGAGATATGTAATTTGTTACTTGGTTGCTAGGGTAACCCCGTCTGGTTGCTAGGCAGTTACCAGAGTGATACATATCAAGGCTACTTTCCATCCTGAGTGAAATAAGTGAAACAGAAAGTCTCTACGATTTTCTGGTGCAGAGATATGTGATTTGTTACTTGGTTGCTAGGGTAACCCCGTCTGGTTGCTAGGCAGTTACCAGAGTGATACATATCAAGGCTACTTTCCATCCTGAGTGAAATAAGTGAAACAGGAAGTCTCTACGATTTTCTGGTGCAGAGATATGTGATTTGTTACTTGGTTGCTAGGGTAACCCCGTCTGGTTGCTAGGCAGTTACCAGAGTGATACATATCAAGGCTACTTTCCATCCTGAGTGAAATAAGTGAAACAGGAAGTCTCTACGATTTTCTGGTGCAGAGATATGTGATTTGTTACTTGGTTGCTAGGGTAACCCCGTCTGGTTGCTAGGCAGTTACCAGAGTGATACATATCAAGGCTACTTTCCATCCTGAGTGAAATAAGTGAAACAGGAAGTCTCTACGATTTTCTGGTGCAGATATATGTGATTTGTTACTTGGTTGCTAGGGTAACCCTGTCTGGTTGCTAGGTAGTTACCAGAGTGATACATATCAAGGCTACTTTCCATCCTGAGTGAAATAAGTGAAACAGGAAGTCTCTATGATTTTCTGGTGCAGATATATGTGATTTGTTACTTGGTTGCTAGGGTAACCCCGTCTGGTTGCTAGGCAGTTACCAGAGTGATACATATCAAGGCTACTTTCCATCCTGAGTGAATCAAGTCAATCCGGAAGTCTCTATGATTTTCTGATGCAGAGATATGTGATTTGTTACTTGGTTGCTAGGGTAATCACATCTGGTTGCTAGGCAGTTACCAGAGTGATACATATCAAGGCTACTTTCCATCCTGAGTGAAATAAGTCAACCCGGACGTCTCTCTGATTTTCTGTTGCAGAGATATGTGATTTGTTACTTGGTTGCTAGGGTAATCACATCTGGTTGCTAGGCAGTTACCAGAGTGATACATATCAAGGCTACTTTCCATCCTGAGTGAAATAAGTGAAACAGGAAGTCTCTACGATTTTCTAGTGCAGAGATATGTGATTTGTTAGTTGGTTGCTAGGGTAACCCCATCTGGTTGCTAGGCAGTTACCAGAGTGATACATATCAAGGCTACTTTCCATCCTGAGTGAAATAAGTCAACCCAGAAGTCTCTCTGATTTTCTGTTGCAGAGATAGGTGATTTGTTACTTGGTTGCTAGGGTAATCACATCTGGTTGCTAGGCAGTTACCGGAGTGATACATATCAAGGCTACTTTCCACCCTGAGTGAAATAAGTGAAACAGGAAGTCTCTACGATTTTCTGGTGCAGATATATGTGATTTGTTACTTGGTTGCTAGGGTAACCCCGTCTGGTTGCTAGGCAGTTACCAGAGTGATACATATCAAGGCTACTTTCCATCCTGAGTGAAACAAGTCAACCCGGAAGTCTCTATGATTTTCTGTTGCAGAGATATGTGATTTGTTACTTGGTTGCTAGGGTAATCACATCTGGTTGCTAGGCAGTTACCAGAGTGATACATATCAAGGCTACTTTCCATCCTGAGTGAAATAAGTGAAACAGGAAGTCTCTACGATTTTCTGGTGCAGAGATATGTGATTTGTTAGTTGGTTGCTAGGGTAACCCCATCTGGTTGCTAGGCAGTTACCAGGGTGATACTTATCAAGCCTCCTTTCCATACTGAGTGAATCAAGTCAACCTGGAAGCTACTATACTGTGGCTATGAAGATTTTAGGTCATTACTTATTGGCTGCTTGATAAAAGAAATCCTCTGAGGGAGAGAGAGAGGGAGAGACGCAGGGCTGACAGGCCCTTTTTCGTCTGTGTGTGTGAAAACGTCAGTTGGGATTTAAATTTCTGAACATTCCGCAATGTTAATCAATGGGAGTTTTTCCGAGTTTTGATCGTCATTTTTAGGAAAACCGTAAGTCCGATCAGTTAGAAAAGATATAGCACACTATTCGGGATTAGTCTGAAGGTCTGTGCCGAGTTTGGTGCATGTAGCTTAAAAGCTCTAGGAGGAGTTACATTTAGAAATTTAGTCTCAGAAGAATAATAATAATAATAAGTTTAAATAGGATTTCAGTAAGTTGGCTTTCTCAAGCCAACCTAATAATAAGTTTAAATAGGATTTCAGTAAGTTGGCTTTCTCAAGCCAACCTAATAATAAAAATAACTAGAATGTACATTTCCTGAAGAAAATGTGAGTGGTGCTTGCCGTGGCAAAACTCGTCAAATAGCATTTTCTAACTTGTTTCTAAGCACTAAAATAAAGGTCACAGAATGTTGCTAACACGTGTTTTTCATGATGGTAGCACGTTTTTAGAATGTTTTAGCACTTCGCTAGGTGAAGCTAGCATGTGTTAGCATGATACTAGCACGTTTTTAGCATGTTTTAGCACTTCGTTTGGTAATGCTAACATGTGTTAGCATGATGCTAGCACATTTTTAACATGTTTTAGCAATTCCCTAAGCAATGCTAACATGCATTAGCATAATGCTAGCACGTTTTAACATGTTTTAGCACTTCGCTAGGTGAAGCTAGCATGTGTTAGCATGATACTAGCACGTTTTTAGCATGTTTTAGCACTTCGTTTGGTAATGCTAACATGTGTTAGCATGATGCTAGCACATTTTTAACATGTTTTAGCAATCCCCTAAGCAATGCTAACATGCATTAGCATAATGCTAGCACGTTTTAACATGTTTTAGCACTTCGCTAGGTGAAGCTAGCATGTGTTAGCATGATACTAGCACGTTTTTTGCATGTTTTAGCACTTCGTTTGGCGATGCTAACATGTGTTAGCATGATGCTAGCACGTTTTTAACATGTTTTAGCAATCCCCTAAGCAATGCTAACATGCATTAGCATAATGCTAGCACGTTTTAACATGTTTTAGCAAATCAAATCAAATCAATCAAATCAAATCAAATCACTTTATTGTCACACTACTGTGTACACAAGTGCAACAGCAGGTGAAATTCTTGTGTGCAGTTCCGATCAACATAGCAGTAATGACAGTGACGAGACATAAACCACTTTACAATAACAACATATATACACAAAACAATTTACATAACAAATGTACACATACCTACACAACAATTAACATATCAAATGTACACAATACACAGTGTAGAATACACATACACTATGTAATGGTATAAATATATATATATATATACACATTAACTGAATGGGAGCGAGAATATATTGACAAATGAGGATTAATAAAGTGCAGTGCTGATTGTAGATCGTGAGAGATCATGTGTTCAAAAGTCTTATTGCTTGTGGGAAGAAGCTGTCATGTAGTCGGGTGGTGCGGGTCCTGATGCTGCGATACCGCCTGCCTGATGGAAGCAGTGAGAGCAGCCCATGACTCGGGTGGCTGGAGTCTTTGATAATCCTCCGAGCTTTCTTCACACACCGTCTGTTATAGATGTCCTGGAGGGAGGGAAGCTCACCTCCGATGATGTTTCTGGCAGTTCGCACCACCCTTTGCAGGACTTTGCGGTTGTGGGCGGTGCTATTGCCGTACCAGGCGGTGATGCAGCCAGTCAGGATGCTCTCAACAGTGCTGGTGTAGAACCGTGTGAGGATGTGTTGGTTCATTCCAAACTTCCTCAGCCGTCTCAGGAAGAAGAGGCGCTGGTGAGCCTTCTTCACAACGGCCTCAGTGTGGACGGACCATGTGAGTTCCTCAGTAATGTGGACACCGAGGAACTTGAAGCTGCTGACTCTCTCCACCGGTGCTCCATTAATGGTGATGGGGCTGTGTTCTCTGTCTTTCTTCCTGAAGTCCACCACAAGCTCCTTGGTTTTACTGACGTTGAGGGAGAGGTTGTGCTCCTGACACCAGCGTGTCAGAGTGTGCACCTCCTCTCTGTAGGCTGTTTCATCATTGTCAGTGATCAGACCTACAACCGTCGTATCGTCAGCAAACTTAATGATGGCATTGGAGCTATGTGTTGCCACACAGTCATGTGTGTACAGGGAATACAGGAGTGGGCTGAGAACACAGCCCTGCGGGGCTCCAGTGTTGAGGGTCAGTGGTGAGGAGATGTTGCTGCCCATTCTAACCACCTGACGTCTGCCTGACAGGAAATCCAGGATCCAGCTGCACAGCGAGCTGTTTAAGCCCAGAGCCCGGAGTTTCACATCAAGCTTGGAGGGCATTATGGTGTTGAATGCTGAGCTGTAGTCTACAAACAGCATTCTCACATATGTGTTCTTTTTTTCCAGGTGGGAAAGAGCAGTGTGTATTGTAGATGCAATGGCATCATCAGTGGAGCGGTTGTTGCGGTAGGCAAACTGTAATGGGTCCAGAGAGGTGGGCAGAACAGAGCAGATGTGATCTCTGATCAACCTCTCAAAGCATTTGCTGATGATGGGGGTGAGGGCAACAGGACGCCAGTCATTTAAGCAGGTGATTTTGGCTTGCTTCGGTACAGGCACAATAGTTGATGTTTTGAAGCATGTGGGGACTACAGACAGGGAGAGGGACAGGTTGAAAATGTCCGTAAAAACACCAGCCAGTTGGTTCGCGCATGCTCTGATGACGCGGCCCGGAATACCGTCTGGACCCGCGGCTTTGCGAATGTTCACTTCGTTAGGTGAAGCTAGCATGTGTTAGCATGATACTAGCACATTTTTAGCATGTTTTAGCACTTTGCTAGGCGATGCTAACATGTGTTAGCATGATGTTAGCACGTTTTTAACATGTTTTAGCAATCCCCTAAGCAATGCTAACATGCATTAGCATAATGCTAGCACGTTTTAACATGTTTTAGCACTTCGCTATGTGAAGCTAGCATGTGTTAGCATGATACTAGCACGTTTTTTGCATGTTTTAGCACTTCGTTTGGCGATGCTAACATGTGTTAGCATGATGCTAGCACGTTTTAACATGTTTTAGCACTTCGTTAGGTGAAGCTAGCATGTGTTAGCATGATACTAGCACATTTTTAGCATGTTTTAGCACTTTGTTAGGCGATGCTAACATGTGTTAGCATGATGTTAGCACGTTTTTAACATGTTTTAGCAATCCCCTAAGCAATGCTAACATGCATTAGTATAATGCTAGCATGTTTTAACATGTTTTAGCACTTCGCTAGGCGACGCCAGCATGTGTTAGCATGATGCTAGCACGTTTTTAGCATGTTTTAACACTTCGCTAGGCAATACTAGCATGTGTTAGCATGTTGTTAGCACATTTATAGCATGTTTTAGCACTTCGCTAGGTGATGCCAGCATATGTTAGCATGATGCTAGCACATTTTTAGCATGTTTTATGTTGTGGCTATGAAGATTTTTATTGGCTGCTTGATAATATAAATCCTCTGAGGGAGAGAGAGAGAGACGCAGGGCTGACAGGCCCTTTTGTGTCTGTGTGTGAAAATGTCAGTTGGGATTTAAATTTCTGAACATTCTGCAATGTAAAGTCAATGGGACTTTTTTGGCCGCTTTTTCGTCTGCTGTTCGAACATCGTACACCCGATCGCTTAGAAAAGATAGAGCACACCTCTCCTCAATGAGCCGCACGATTTGATGCCTCACTCAGGGGTCTGTGACAAAATCTGCGGGAGGAGTAGCACGCCAAACTTTGTGTGGAATAATTTATGCAAGAGAACAATAGTGATGCTTTGCCTTTGGCAAGCACCACTAATAAGTATGCAAGAGAACAATAGTGATGCTTTGCCTATGGCAAGCACCACTAACTAGATTAAAAAGTTTGAGTACAAACTTTAGGTTGGCTTGAGAAAGCCAAGCATAAAGTTTGAAGTAGCTTTAAAAGTTTGAAGATTTAAGGTTTTTAGTTTGATGTAATTATTAGTAGTTTTCAAAGTTCAAAGTTTAGAGATAAAACTATTCAGTCTATCAAATAGATTAGATAGATTAGATAGATAGATAGATATTGACCCTCAGATAGATAGATAGATAGATAGATAGATAGATAGATAGATAGATAGATAGATAGATAGATAGATAGATAGATATTGACCATCAGATAGATAGATAGATAGATAGATAGATAGATAGATAGATAGATAGATAGATAGATAGATAGATAGATATTGACCCTCAGATAGATAGATAGATAGATAGATAGATAGATAGATAGATAGATAGA
>JAVLUX010000076.1:1252500-1357500 GCA_032164185.1 Moxostoma hubbsi
GAGTGATACATATCAAGGCTACTTTCCATCCTGAGTGAAATAAGTCAACCCGGAAGTCTCTCTGATTTTCTGTTGCAGAGATATGTGATTTGTTACTTGGTTGCTAGGGTAATCACATCTGGTTGCTAGGCAGTTACCAGAGTGATACATATCAAGGCTACTTTCCATCCTTAGTGAAATAAGTGAAACAGGAAGTCTCTATGATTTTCTGGTGCAGAGATATGTGATTTGTTACTTGGTTGCTAGGGTAACCCCGTCTGGTTGCTAGGCAGTTACCAGAGTGATACATATCAAGGCTACCTTCCATCCTGAGTGAATCAAGTAAACCCGGAAGTCTCTATGATTTTCTGTTGCAGAGATATGTGATTTGTTACTTGGTTGCTAGGGTAATCACATCTGGTTGCTAGGCAGTTACCAAAGTAATACATATCAAGGCTACTTTCCATCCTGAGTGAAATAAGTCAACCCAGAAGTCTCTCTGATTTTCTGTTGCAGAGATAGGTGATTTGTTACTTGGTTGCTAGGGTAATCACATCTGGTTGCTAGGCAGTTACCGGAGTGATACATATCAAGGCTACTTTCCATCCTGAGTGAAATAAGTGAAACAGGAAGTCTCTACGATTTTCTGGTGCAGATATATGTGATTTGTTACTTGGTTGCTAGGGTAACCCTGTCTGGTTGCTAGGCAGTTACCAGAGTGATACATATCAAGGCTACTTTCCATCCTGAGTGAATCAAGTCAACCCGGAAGTCTCTATGATTTTCTGTTGCAGAGATATGTGATTTGTTACTTGGTTGCTAGGGTAATCACATCTGGTTGCTAGGCAGTTACCAGAGTGATACATATCAAGGCTACTTTCCATCCTGAGTGAAATAAGTGAAACATGAAGTCTCTACGATTTTCTGGTGCAGAGATATGTGATTTGTTAGTTGGTTGCTAGGGTAACCCCATCTGGTTGCTAGGCAGTTACCAGGGTGATACTTATCAAGCCTCCTTTCCATACTGAGTGAATCAAGTCAACCTGGAAGCTACTATACTGTGGCTATGAAGATTTTAGGTCATTACTTATTGGCTGCTTGATAAAAGAAATCCTCTGAGGGAGAGAGAGAGGGAGAGACGCAGGGCTGACAGGCCCTTTTTCGTCTGTGTGTGTGAAAACGTCAGTTGGGATTTAAATTTCTGAACATTCCGCAATGTTAATCAATGGGAGTTTTTCCGAGTTTTGATCGTCATTTTTAGGAAAACCGTAAGTCCGATCAGTTAGAAAAGATATAGCACACTATTCGGGATTAGTCTGAAGGTCTGTGCCGAGTTTGGTGCATGTAGCTTAAAAGCTCTAGGAGGAGTTACATTTAGAAATTTAGTCTCAGAAGAATAATAATAATAACTAGAATGTACATTTCCTGAAGAAAATGTGAGTGGTGCTTGCCGTGGCAATACTCGTCAAATAGCATTTTCTAACTTGTTTCTAAGCACTAAAATAAAGGCCATAGACTGTTGTTAGCACATGTTTTTAATGATGGTAGCACGTTTTTAGAATGTTTTAGCACTTCGCTAGGCGATGCTAGCATGTGTTAGCATGTTTTAGCAATTCCATAGGCAATGCTAACATCTGTTGGCATAATACTAGCATGTTTTAGCACTTCGTTAGGCGATGCTAGCATGTGTTAGCATGTTTTAGCAATTCCATAGGCAATGCTAACATCTGTTGGCATAATACTAGCATGTTTTAGCACTTTGCTAGGCGATGCCAACATGTGTTAGCATGATGCTAGCATGTTTTTAGCATGTTTTAGCACTTTGCTAGGCGATACTAGCATGTGTTAACATGTTGTTGGCACGTTTTTAGCATGTTTTAGCACTTTGCTAGGCGATACTAGCATGTGTTAGCATGTAATTAGCACGTTTTTAGCATGTTTTAGTACTTCACTAGGCGATGCCAACATGTGTTAGCATGATGCTAGCACGTTTTTAGCATGTTTTAGTACTTTGCTATGCGATACTAGTATGTGTTAGCATAATGCTAGCATGTTTTAACATGTTTTAACACTTCGCTAGGTGATGCCAGCATGTGTTAGAATGATGCTAGCACGTTTTTAGCATATTTTAGCATTTTACTAGGCGATACTACCATGTGTTAGCATGTTGTTAACATGTTTTTAGCATGTTTTAGCACTTTGCTAGGCAATACTAGCATGTGTTAGCATGTTGTTAGCACGTTTTTAGCATGTTTTAGCACTTTGCTAGGTGATACTAGCATGTGTTAGCATGATGCTAGCACGTTTTTAGCATGTTTTAACACTTCAGTAGGCAATACTAGCATGTGTTAGCATGTTGTTAGCACGTTTTTAGCATTTTTTAGCACTTCGCTAGACAATGCCAACATGTGTTAGCATGATGGTAACACATTTTTAGCATGTTTTAGGGTGTGGCTATGAAGATTTTTATTGGCTGCTTGATAATATAAATCCTCTGAGGGGGAGAGAGACGCAGGGCTGACAGGCCCTTTTTTGTCTGTGTGTGTGAAAATGTCAGTTGGGATTTAAATTTCTGAACATTCCGCAATGTAAAGTCAATGGGACTTTTTTGGCCGCTTTTTCGTCCGCTGTTAGAACATCGTACACTCAATCGCTTAGAAAAGATATAGCACACCTCTCCTCAATGAGCCGCACGATTTGATGCCTCACTCAGGGGTCTGTGACAAAAGCTGCGGTAGGAGTAGCGCGCCAAACTTTGTGTGGAATAATTTATGCAAGAGAACAATAGTGATGCTTTGCCTTTGGCAAGCACCACTAATAAGTTTAAATAGGATTTCAGTAAGTTGGCTTTCTCAAGCCAACCTAATAACTAGATTAAAAAGTTTGAGTACAAACTTTAGGTTGGCTTGAGAAAGCCTAGCATAAAGTTTGAAGTAGTTGTAAAAGTTTGAAGATTTACGGTTTCTAGTTTGATGTAATTATAAGTAGTAGTTTTCAAAGTTCAAAGTTTAGAGATTATAAAACCATTCAGTCTATCAAATAGATTAGATAGATAGATAGATAGATAGATAGATAGATAGATAGATAGATAGATAGATAGATAGATAGATAGATAGATAGATAGATAGATAGATAGATAGATAGATATTGACCCTCAGATAGATAGATAGATAGATATATAGAAAGATAGATAGATAGATAGAGTATGACCCATAGATAGATAGATAGATAGATAGATAGATAGATAGATAGATAGATAGATAGATAGATAGATAGATAGATTTTGACCCTCAGATAGATAGATAGGTAGATAGATAGATAGATATTGACCATTAGATAGATAGATAGATAGATAGATATTGATCCTCAGATAGATAGATAGATATTGACCCTCAGATAGATAGATAGAAAGATAGAAAGATAGATTGATAGTCATTGACCCTTAGATAGATAGATAGAGTATGAACCACAGATAGATAGATAGATAGATAGATAGATAGATAGATAGATAGATAGATAGATAGATAGATAGATAGATAGATAGATAGATAGATTGATAGTCATTGACCCTTAGATAGATAGATAGATATTGACGTCAGATATATAGATAGATAGATAGTCATTGACCCTGAGATATAGATAGATAGAGTATGAACCACAGATAGATAGATAGATAGATAGATAGATAGATAGATAGATAGATATTGACCCTCAGATAGATAGATAGATAGATATCACATATCACATATCTCTGCACCAGAAAATCATACAGACTTCCTGTTTCACTTATTTCACTCAGGATGGAAAGTAGCCTTGATATGCATCACTCTGGTAACTGCCTAGCAACCAGATGGGTTACCCTAGCAACCAAGTAACAAATCAGATCACTTTAAGTGCGATCCAAACTTTAACTGAATAAAACTATATTTTAAGCATGTTTACTTGATTTTGTCTGTCTTAATCATTTTAAAAATGAATTATAAAATATTTGTTATGTTTCAGTATGTTAAAAGTTTAAAGAATATAAGGCCATTAAGATTCAGTCTATCAGATTGATAGATATGTGATTTGTTACTTGGTTGCTAGGGTAACCGCATCTGGTTTCTAGGCAGTTACCAGAGTGATACATATCAAGGCTACTTTCCATCCTGAGTGAAATAAGTGAAACAGGAAGTCTCTATGATTTTCTGGTGTAGAGATATGTGATTTGTTACTTGGTTGCTAGGGTAAACCCATCTGGTTGCTAGGCAGTTAACAAAGTGATACTCATAAGGCTCCTTGCAATCCTGTGTGAAATATGTCAACCCCTAAGTCTCTATGATGTTCCGCTTCAAAGATATGTGATTTGTTACTTGGTTGCTAGGGTAACCATATCTGGTTGCTA
The DNA here is from genome assembly GCA_032164185.1 of Moxostoma hubbsi. Taxonomy (NCBI): domain Eukaryota; kingdom Metazoa; phylum Chordata; class Actinopteri; order Cypriniformes; family Catostomidae; genus Moxostoma; species Moxostoma hubbsi. Next base: position 1,256,864 of record JAVLUX010000076.1, read on the forward strand.
TGCAGTTACCAGGGTGATACTTATCAACCCTCCTTTCCATCCTGAGTGAATTAAGTCAACCCAGATGTCTCTACGATTTTCTGGTGCAGAAATATATGATTTGTTACTTGGTTGCTAGGGTAACCCATCTGGTTGCTAGGCAGTTACCAGAGTGATGCATATCAAGGCTACTTTCCATCCTGAGTGAAATAAGTGAAACAGGAAGTCTGTATGATTTTCTGGTGCAGAGATATGTGATTTGTTACTTGGTTGCTAGGGTAATCACATCTGGTTGCTAGGCAGTTACCAGAGTGATACATATCAAGGCTACTTTCCATCCTGAGTGAAATAAGTGAAACAGGAAGTCTCTACGATTTTCTGGTGCAGATATATGTGATTTGTTACTTGGTTGCTAGGGTAACCCCATCTGGTTGCTAGGCAGTTACCAGAGTGATACATATCAAGCCTACTTTCCATCCTGAGTGAAATAAGTGAAACAGGAAGTCTATGATTTTCTGTTGCAGAGATATGTGATTTGTTACTTGGTTGCTAGGGTAACCCCATCTGGTTGCTAGGCAGTTACCAAAGTGATACTCATGAGGCTCCTTGCAATCCTGAGTGAAATATGTCAACCCCTAAGTCTCTACGATGTTCTGGTTCAAAGATATGTGATTTGTTACTTGGTTGCTAGGGTAACCATATCTGGTTGCTATGCAGTTACCAGGGTGATACTTATCAACCCTCCTTTCCATCCTGAGTGAATTAAGTCAACCCAGATGTCTCTACGATTTTCTGGTGCAGAAATATATGATTTGTTACTTGGTTGCTAGGGTAACCCATCTGGTTGCTAGGCAGTTACCAGAGTGATGCATATCAAGGCTACTTTCCATCCTGAGTGAAATAAGTGAAACAGGAAGTCTGTATGATTTTCTGGTGCAGAGATATGTGATTTGTTACTTGGTTGCTAGGGTAATCACATCTGGTTGCTAGGCAGTTACCAGAGTGATACATATCAAGGCTACTTTCCATCCTGAGTGAAATAAGTGAAACAGGAAGTCTCTACGATTTTCTGGTGCAGATATATGTGATTTGTTACTTGGTTGCTAGGGTAACCCCATCTGGTTGCTAGGCAGTTACCAGAGTGATACATATCAAGGCTACTTTCCATCCTGAGTGAATCAAGTCAACCCGGAAGTCTCTCTGATTTTCTGTTGCAGAGATATGTGATTTGTTAGTTGGTTGCTAGGGTAACCCCATCTGGTTGCTATGCAGTTACCAGGGTGATACTTATCAAGCCTCCTTTCCATACTGAGTGAATCAAGTCAACCTGGAAGCTACTATACTGTGGCTATGAAGATTTTAGGTCATTACTTATTGGCTGCTTGATAAAAGAAATCCTCTGAGGGAGAGAGAGAGGGAGAGACACAGGGCTGACAGGCCCTTTTTCGTCTGTGTGTGTGAAAACATCAGTTGGGATTTAAATTTCTGAACATTCCGCAATGTTAATCAATGGGAGTTTTTCCGAGTTTTGATCGTCATTTTTAGGAAAACCGTAAGTCCGATCAGTTAGAAAAGATATAGCACACTATTCGGGATTAGTCTGAAGGTCTGTGCCGAGTTTGGTGCATGTAGCTTAAAAGCTCTAGGAGGAGTTACATTTAGAAATTTAGTCTCAGAAGAATAATAATAATAATAAGTTTAAATAGGATTTCAGTAAGTTGGCTTTCTCAAGCCAACCTAATAATAAGTTTAAATAGGATTTCAGTAAGTTGGCTTTCTCAAGCCAACCTAACTAGAATGTACATTTCCTGAAGAAAATGTGAGTGGTGCTTGCCGTGGCAAAATTTCTTACCACAATGTCCCACCTACTGCCCAAAGTTGAAAGAGGCCACCCCCATGACAGTAGGATGTTCTGGTGCAGAGATATTGGTGTTGTTCCATGGTTGCTAGGGAAAACCATCTGGTTGATATGCAGTTACTAAGGTGACAGCCACCAACGCTACTTGCCATCCTGAGTAAAATAAGTCAACCCGGAAGTCTCTACGATTTTGTAGTACATAGATATGTGATTTGTTACTTGGTTGCTAGGGTAACCCCATCTGGTTGCTAGGCAGTTAAAAAGGAGCAAGACAACAATGCTCCTTGCCATCCTGAATGAAATAAGTCAACCCGGAATCTCTACGATTTTCTGGTTCAGAGATATGTGATTTGTTTCTTGGTTGCTAGGGTAACCCCATCTGGTTGCTAGGCAGTTACCAAGGTGACAGGCAACAATGCTCCTTGCCATCCTGAGTGAAATAAGTCAACCCGGAAGTCTCTGTGATTTTCTTGTGCAGAGATATGTGATTTGTTTCTTGGTTGCTAGGGTAACCCCATCTGGTTGCTAGGCAGTTACCAAGGTGACAGCAAACAATGCTCCTTGCCATCCTGAGTGAAATAAGTCAACCCGGAAGTCTCTGTGATTTTCTTGTGCAGAGATATGTGATTTGTTACTTGGTTGCTAAGGTAACCCCATCTGGTTGCTAGGCAGTTAACAAGGGGCAAGCAAACAATGCTCCTTGCAATCCTGACTGAAATAAGTCAACCCGGAAGTCTCTGTGATTTTCTTGTGCAGAGATATGTGATTTGTTTCTTGGTTGCTAGGGTAACCCCATTTGGTTGCTAGCAGTTACCAGGGTGATATTTATCAAGTCTACTTTCCATCCTGAGTGAAATAAGTCAACCCGGAAGTCTCTACGACATTCTGATCCTAAGATATACATCTTAGTGATTTTGAATGGATGTCAATGGTTTTTTGTTGCTAGGGTGCTTTAAATGGTTGCTAGGGCGTGGCTAAGTAGTTCACATGATAAAAGCTGAAGACTGATTACTCACCTAATGAAAACAAAGCAACTATCATGTCTCTAGGACATTCTGATCTGAAGATATCTTACTGTAATTGAAATCAATAAATGTGGTTGCTAGGGTGCTCTAAATTGTTGCTAGGGAGTGGCTTGGCAGCTGCCAATGATGAATCTCCAAAGGCTGCTTGTCAGTATGAATGATATAAACCAACTCCCATGCTTCTGTGACATTCAGAATGGAAGATATCTCTCTTTGGATTTTGGTTGCTAAGGTGCTCGAAAATGGTTGCTAGGGAGGGGCTAGGAAGTGTTGAGGGGATTCATGATTGGCTGTTTTACTGCCCCAAGTCAAATGAGACCACCCTCGTGTTTCTATGATAATTCAGTCCGGAGAAATCCCTTTGATCTCTTTCAATGGAAGTCTATGGGAATTGTTGCTAAGGTGCTGTAAATGGTTGCTAGGGCATGGCTTGATAGCTTCACAATGATCCTGAGAAACTGATTGGTCGTCTGAGTAAAATGAGCCCGCCCCCTTGTCTCTAAGACACTGTGATCCAGAGTTATGTTCAATACAAAATCTACCCTAGACTTAACATTGGGACAAATTTGGGCAGCTCCTGCCCCCAAGGGGTGCAACTTTTACCCCATTGTGAGGTATGTTCTCACAGAGCCTGTCAGCCTCTTCAAATGTGGTAAATCACACGTGTCTGTGAAATCTTTGCTCTGAGCTATGACTTGTCAAAGTTTGGCGCAAGGTTAAGTCAATGGGATTTTTTACACAATTTTTTGCCCCTGGGGCAAATACCGTACCCCCGATCACTTATAGAAGTCATAGCACACCATTCCCAAATAATCCGCACAATTTGACGCCTCATTTGTGGGTCTGCGAGCAAAAAATTTTTCTAAAAATTCCATTGACTTACATTGGGGCAACTTTGGGCAGCTCCTGCCCCCCAGGGGCAAAACTTTTACCCCATTGTGAGGTATGTTCTCAGAGAGCCTGTCAGCCTCTTCAAATGTGGTAAATCACACGTCTCTGTGAAATCCTCGCTCTGAGCTATAACTCGTCAAAGTTCGGCTCAATGTTAAGTCAATGGGATTTTTTGCCCAATTTTTTGCCCCTGGGGCAAACAACATACCCCCGATCGCTTAGAAAAGATATAGCAAACCTCTCCTCAATGAGCCGCACGATTTGATGCCTCACTCAGGGGTCTGTGACAAAAGCTGCGGGAGGAGTAGCGCGCCAAACTATGAGTGGAATAATAATAATTATAACTAGATTAAAAAGTTTGAGTACAAACTTTAGGTTGGCTTGAGAAAGCCTAGCATAAAGTTTGAAGTAGTTGTAAAAGTTTGAAGATTTACGGTTTCTAGTTTGATGTAATTATAAGTAGTAGTTTTCAAAGTTCAAAGTTTAGAGATTATAAAACCATTCAGTCTATCAAATAGATTAGATAGATAGATAGATAGATAGATAGATAGATAGATAGATAGATAGATAGATAGATAGATAGATAGATAGATAGATAGATATTGACCCTCAGATAGATAGATAGATAGATAGATAGATAGATAGATAGATAGATAGAGTATGACCCATAGATAGATAGATAGATATTGACCCTCAGATAGATAGATAGATAGATAGTTATTGACCATCAGATAGATAGATAGATAGATAGATAGATAGATAGATAGATAGATAGATAGATAGTTATTGACCATCAGATAGATAGATAGATAGATAGATAGATAGATAGATAGATAGATAGATATTGACCATTAGATCGATAGATAGATAGATAGATATTGATCCTCAGATAGATAAATATTGACCCTCAGATAGATAGATAGAAAGATAGAAAGATAGAAAGATAGATTGATAGTCATTGACCCTTAGATAGATAGATAGATATTGAACGTCAGATATATAGATAGATAGATAGATAGTCATTGACCCTGAGATATAGATAGATAGAGTATGAACCACAGATAGATAGATAGATAGATAGTTATTGACCCGCAGATAGTTAGATAGATAGATAGATAGATATTGACCCTCAGATAGATAGATAGATAGATAGATAGATAGTCATTGACTCTTAGATAGATAGATATTGACCGTCAGATATATAGATAGACAGATAGTCATTGACCCTGAGATATAGATAGATAGAGTATGACCCACAGATAGATAGATAGATAGATAGTTATTGACCCGCAGATAGTTAGATAGATAGATAGATAGATATTGACCCTCAGATAGATAGATAGATAGATAGATAGTCATTGACTCTTAGATAGATAGATAGATATTGACCGTCAGATATATAGATAGACAGATAGTCATTGACCCTGAGATATAGATAGATAGAGTATGACCCACAGATAGATAGATAGATAGTTATTGACCCGCAGATAGTTAGATAGATAGATATTGACCCTCAGATAGATAGATAGATAGATAGATAGATAGATAGATAGATAGATATTGACCATCAGAAAGATAGATAGATAGATAGATAGATAGATAGACAGATAGATAGATAGATATATCATTTTTTACTTGGTTGCTAGGGTAACCCAATCTGGTTGCTAGGCAGTTTCCAGGGTGATCCTTATCAAGCCTCCTTTTCATTCTGAGTGAATAAAGTCAACCCGGAAGTCTCTATGATTTTCTGTTGCATAGATATGTGATTTGTTACTTGGTTGCTAGGGTAACCATATCTGGTTGATAGGCAGTTACCAGAGTGATATATATCAAGTCTACTTTCCATCTTGAGTAAAATAAGTGAAACAGGAAGTCTCTACGATTTTCTGGTGCAGAGTTATGTGATTTGTTACTTGGTTGCTAGGGTAAGCCCTTGTCATTGCTAGGCAGTTACCAGAGTGATACTTATCAAGCCTCCTTTCCATCCTGAATAAATTATGTCAACCCGGAATTCTCTACGATTTTCTGGTGCAGAGATATGTGATTTGTTAGTTGGTTGCTAGGGTAACCCCATCTGGTTGCTAGGCAGTTACTAAGGTGATACATATCAAGGCTACTTTCCATCCTGAGTGAAATAAGTGAAACAGGAAGTCTCTATGATTTTCTGGTGCAGAGATATGTGATTTGTTACTTGGTTGCTAGGGTAAACACATCTGGTTGCTAGGCAGTTACCAAAGTGATACTCATAAGGCTCCTTGCAATCCTGTGTGAAATAAGTCAACCCCTAAGTCTCTACGATGTTCTGGTTCAAAGATATGTGATTTGTTACTTGGTTGCTAAGGTAACCCTGTCTGGTTGCTATGCAGTTACCAGAGTGATACATATCAAGGCTACTTTCCATCCTGAGTGAAATAAGTGAAACAGGTAGTCTCTACGATTTTCTGGTGCAGAGATATGTGATTTGTTACTTGGTTGCTAGGGTAACCCCGTCTGGTTGCTAGGCAGTTACCAGAGTGATACATATCAAGGCTACTTTCCATCCTGAGTGAAATAAGTGAAACAGGAAGTCTCTACGATTTTCTGGTGCAGAGATATGTGATTTGTTACTTGGTTGCTAGGGTAAACACATCTGGTTGCTAGGCAGTTACCAAAGTGATACTCATAAGGCTCCTTGCAATCCTGTGTGAAATATGCCAACCCCTAAGTCTCTATGATGTTCTGGTTCAAAGATATGTGATTTGTTACTTGGTTGCTAGGGTAACCCCGTCTGGTTGCTAGTTAGTTACCAAAGTGATACTCATAAGGCTCCTTGCAATCCTGAGTGAAATATGTGAAACAGGAAGTCTCTACGATGTTCTGGTTCAAATATATATGATTTGTTACTTGGTTGCTAGGGTAACCATATCTGGTTGCTAGGCAGTTACCAGAGTGATACATATCAAGGCTACTTTCCATCCTGAGTGAAATATGTGAAACAGGAAGTCTCTATGATTTTCTGTTGCAGAGATATGTGATTTGTTACTTGGTTGCTAGGGTAATCACATCTGGTTGCTAGGCAGTTACCAGAGTGATACATATCAAGGCTACTTTCCATCCTGAGTGAAATAAGTGAAACAGGACGTCAGTATGATTTTCTGGTGCAGAGATATGTGATTTGTTACTTGGTTGCTAGGGTAACCCCATCTGGTTGCTAGGCAGTTACCAGAGTGATACATATCAAGGCTACTTTCCATCCTGAGTGAAATAAGTGAAACAGGAAGTCTGTATGATTTTCTGGTGCAGAAATATGTGATTTGTTATTTGGTTGCTAGGGTAACCCTGTCTGGTTGCTATGCAGTTACCAGGGTGATACTTATCAAGCCTCCTTTCCATACTGAGTGAATCAAGTCAACCTGGAAGCTACTATACTGTGGCTATGAAGATTTTAGGTCATTACTTATTGGCTGCTTGATAAAATAAATCCTCTGAGGGAGAGAGAGGGAGAGACGCAGGGCTGACAGGCCCTTTTTTGTCTGTGTGTGTGAAAACCTCAGTTGGGATTTAAATTTCTGAACATTCCGCAATGTAAAGTCAATGGGAGTTTTTCCGAGTTTTGATCGTCATTTTTAGGAAAACCGTAAGTCCAATCAGTTAGAAAAGATATAGCACACTATTCGGGATTAGTCTGAAGGTCTGTGCCGAGTTTGGTGCATGTAGCTTAAAAGCTCTAGGAGGAGTTAGATTTAGAAATTTAGTCTCAGAAGAATAATAATAATATTAAGTTTAAATAGGATTTCAGTAAGTTGGCTTTCTCAAGCCAACCTAACTAGATTAAAAAGTTTGAGTACAAACTTTAGGTTGGCTTGAGAAAGCCTAGCATAAAGTTTGAAGTAGCTTTAAAAGTTTGAAGATTTAAGGTTTTTAGTTTGATGTAATTATTAGTAGTTTTCAAAGTTCAAAGTTTAGAGATTATAAAACTATTCAGTCTATCAAATAGATTAGATAGATTAGATAGATAGATAGATAGATAGATAGATAGATAGATAGATAGATAGATAGATAGATAGATAGATAGATAGATAGATAGATAGATATTGACCCTCAGATAGATAGATAGATAGATAGATAGATAGATAGATAGATAGATAGATATTGACCCTCAGAGAGATAGATAGATAGATAGATAGATAGATAGATAGATAGATAGATAGATAGATAGATAGATAGATAGATAGATATTGATCCTCAGATAGATAGATAGATAGATAGATAGATATTGACCCTCGATAGATAGATAGATAGATAGATAGATAGATAGATAGATAGATAGATAGATATTGACCCTCGATAGATAGATAGATAGATAGATAGATAGATAGATAGATAGATAGATAGATAGATAGATAGATAGATAGATAGAGTATGACCCACAGATAGATAGATAGATAGATAGATAGATAGATAGATAGATAGATAGATAGATAGATAGATAGATAGATATTGACCCTCAAATAGATAGATAGATAGATAAATAGATAGATAGATAGATAGATAGATAGATAGATAGATAGATAGATAGATAGAGTATGACCCACAGATAGATAGATAGATAGATAGATAGATAGATAGATAGATAGATAGATATTCACCATCAGATAGATAGATAGATAGATAGATAGATAGATAGATAGATAGATAGATAGAGTATGACCCACAGATAGATAGACAGATAGATATTGACCATCAGATGGATAGATCGATAGATAGATAGATAGATAGATAGATAGATAGATAGATAGATAGATAGATAGATAGATAGATAGATAGATAGATAGATAGATAGAGTATGACCCACAGATAGATAGATAGATAGATAGATAGATAGATAGATAGATAGATAGATAGATATTGACCCTCAGATAGATAGATAGATAGATAGATAGATAGATAGATAGATAGATAGATAGATAGATAGATAGATAGATAGATAGATAGATATTGACCATCAGATAGATAGATAGAGTTATTGACCATCAGATAGACAGATAGATAGATAGATAGATAGATAGATAGATAGATAGATAGATAGATAGATAGATAGATAGATAGATAGATAGATAGATCCTCAGATAGATAGATAGATATTGACCCTCAGATAGATAGATAGATAGTCATTGACCCTTAGATAGATAGATAGATAGATATTGACCGTCAGATCTATATAGGTAGATAGATAGTCATTGACCCTGAGATATAGATAGATAGAGTATGACCCACAGATAGATAGATAGATAGTTATTGACCCTCAGTTAGATAGATAGATAGATAGATAGATATTGACCCTCAGATAGATAGATAGATAGATAGATAGATAGATAGATAGATAGATAGATATTGACCCTCAGATAGATAGATAGATAGATAGATATTGACCCTCAGATAGATAGATAGATAGATAGATAGATAGATAGATAGATAGATAGATAGATAGATAGATAGATAGATAGATAGATAGATATTGACCCTCAGATAGATAGATAGATAGATAGATAGATAGATAGATAGATAGATAGATAGATATTAACCCTCAGATAGATAGACAGTTCGAAAGATAGATATAGACAGACTGATAAATAGACAGACAGACAGATAGATAGATAGATCCTTGCTACCCTGAGTCCCATGAACAAAACCAGAAGTCTTTATGTTGTTCTGGTGCAGAGATATGTAATTTGTTAATTGGTTGCTATGGTAACCCCATCTGGTTGCTAGGCATTTACCAGAGTAATACATATCAAGGCTACTTTCCATCATGAGTGAAATAAGTCAACCCGGAAGTCTCTACGATTTTCTGTTAAATAGATATGTGATTTGTTACTTGGTTGCTAGGCTATCCCCATCTGGTTGCTAGGCAGTTACCAAAGTGTTACTCATAAGGCTCCTTGCAATCCTGTGTGAAATATGTCAACCAATAAGTCTCTACGAAGTTTTGGTTCAAAGATATGTGATTTATTACTTGGTTGCTAGGGTAACCCTGTCTGGTTGCTATGCAGTTACCAGGGTGATAACTTGTCAAGCCTCCTTTCCATCCTGAGTGAATTAAGTCAACCCAGATGTCTCTACGATTTTCTGGTGCAGAAATATATGATTTGTTATTTGGTTGCTAGGGTAACCCATCTGGTTTCTAGGCAGTTACCAGAGTGATGCATATCAAGGCTACTTTCCATCCTGAGTGAAATAAGTGAAACAGGAAGTCTCTATGATTTTCTGTTGCAGAGATATGTGATTTGTTACTTGGTTGCTAGGGTAACCACATACGGTTGCTAGGCAGTTACCAGAGTGATACATATCAAGGCTACTTTCCATCCTGAGTGAAATAAGTGAAACAGGAAGTCTCTACGATTTTCTGGTGCAGAGATATGTGATTTGTTACTTGGTTGCTAGGGTAATCACATCTGGTTGCTAGGCAGTTACCAGAGTGATACATATCAAGGCTACTTTCCATCCTGAGTGAAATAAGTCAACCCGGAAGTCTCTCTGATTTTCTGTTGCAGAGATATGTGATTTGTTACTTGGTTGCTAGGGTAATCACATCTGGTTGCTAGGCAGTTACCAGAGTGATACATATCAAGGCTACTTTCCATCCTGAGTGAAATAAGTGAAACAGGAAGTCTCTACGATTTTCTGGTGCGGATATATGTGATTTGTTACTTGGTTGCTAGGGTAACCCCGTCTGGTTGCTAGGCAGTTACCAGAGTGATACATATCAAGGCTACTTTCCATCCTGAGTGAATCAAGTCAATCCGGAAGTCTCTATGATTTTCTGATGCAGAGATATGTGATTTGTTACTTGGTTGCTAGGGTAATCACATCTGGTTGCTAGGCAGTTACCAGAGTGATACATATCAAGGCTACTTTCCATCCTGAGTGAAATAAGTCAACCCGGAAGTCTCTCTGATTTTCTGTTGCAGAGATATGTGATTTGTTACTTGGTTGCTAGGGTAATCACATCTGGTTGCTAGGCAGTTACCAGAGTGATACATATCAAGGCTACTTTCCATCCTGAGTGAAATAAGTGAAACAGGAAGTCTCTACGATTTTCTGGTGCAGAGATATGTGATTTGTTAGTTGGTTGCTAGGGTAACCCCATCTGGTTGCTAGGCAGTTACCAGGGTGATACTTATCAAGCCTCCTTTCCATACTGAGTGAATCAAGTCAACCTGGAAGCTACTATACTGTGGCTATGAAGATTTTAGGTCATTACTTATTGGCTGCTTGATAAAAGAAATCCTCTGAGGGAGAGAGAGAGGGAGAGACGCAGGGCTGACAGGCCCTTTTTTGTCTGTGTGTGTGAAAACGTCAGTTGGGATTTAAATTTCTGAACATTCCGCAATGTTAATCAATGGGAGTTTTTCCGAGTTTTGATCGTCATTTTTAGGAAAACCGTAAGTCCGATCAGTTAGAAAAGATATAGCACACTATTCGGGATTAGTCTGAAGGTCTGTGCCGAGTTTGGTGCATGTAGCTTAAAAGCTCTAGGAGGAGTTACATTTAGAAATTTAGTCTCAGAAGAATAATAATAATAACTAGATTAAAAAGTTTGAGTACAAACTTTAGGTTGGCTTGAGAAAGCCAAGCATAAAGTTTGAAGTAGCTTTAAAAGTTTGAAGATTTAAGGTTTTTAGTTTGATGTAATTATTAGTAGTTTTCAAAGTTCAAAGTTTAGAGATTATAAAACTATTCAGTCTATCAAATAGATTAGATAGATTAGATAGACAGATAGATAGATATTGACCCTCAGATAGATAGATAGATAGATAGATAGATAGATAGATAGATAGATAGATAGATAGATAGATAGATAGATAGATAGATAGATAGATAGATAGATAGATATTGACCATCAGATAGATAGATAGATAGATAGATAGATAGATAGATAGATAGATAGATAGATAGATATTGACCCTCAGATAGATAGATAGATAGATAGATAGATAGATAGATAGATATTGACCCTCAGATAGATAGATAGATAGATAGATAGATAGATAGATAGATAGATAGATGGATAGATATTGACCCTCAGATAGATAGATAGATAGATAGATAGATAGATAGATAGATAGATAGATAGATAGATATTGACCCTCAGATAGATAGATAGATAGATAGATAGATAGATAGATAGATAGATAGATAGATAGATAGATAGATATTGACCATCAGATAGATAGATAGATGGATAGATATTGACCCTCGATAGATAGATAGATAGATAGATAGATAGATAGATAGATAGATAGATAGATAGATAGATAGATAGATAGATAGATAGATATTGACCCTCAGATAGATAGATAGATAGATAGATAGATAGATGGATAGATATTGACCCTCAGATAGATAGATAGATAGATAGATAGATAGATAGATAGATAGATAGATAGATAGATAGATAGATATTGACCCTCAGATAGATAGATAGATAGATAGATAGATAGATAGATAGATAGATAGATAGATAGATAGATAGATAGATAGATATTGACCCTCAGATAGATAGATAGATATTGACCCTCAGATAGATAGATAGATAGATAGAGACCCTCAGATAGATAGATAGATAGATAGATAGATAGATAGATAGATAGATAGATAGATAGATAGATAGATAGATAGATAGATAGATAGATAGATAGATAGATAGATAGATAGATATTGACCCTCAGATAGATAGATAGATAGATAGATAGATAGATAGATAGATAGATAGATAGACATTGACCCTCAGATAGATAGATAGATAGATAGATAGATAGATAGATAGATAGATAGATAGATAGATAGATAGATAGATAGTTATTGACCCTCAGATAGATAGATAGATAGATAGATAGATAGATAGATAGATAGATAGATATTGACCCTCAGATAGATAGATAGATAGATAGATAGATAGATAGATAGATAGATAGATAGATAGATAGATAGATAGTTATTGACCCTCAGATAGATAGATAGATAGATAGATAGATAGATAGATAGATAGATAGATAGATAGATAGATAGATAGTTATTGACCCTCAGATAGATAGATAGATAGATAGATAGATAGATAGATAGATAGATATTGACCCTCAGATAGATAGATTGATAGATAGATAGATAGATAGATAGATAGATAGATAGATAGATAGATAGATATTGACCCAAATATAGATAGATAGATATTGACCCTCAGATAGATAGATAGATAGATAGATAGATAGATAGATAGATAGATAGATAGATAGATAGATAGATAGATAGATAGATAGAGACCCTCAGATAGATAGAAAGATAGATAGATCGAGTATGACCCACAGATAGATAGATAGATAGATAGATAGATAGATAGATAGATAGATAGATAGATAGATAGATAGATAGATAGAGTATGACCCACAGATAGATAGATAGATAGTTATTGACCATCAGATAGATAGATAGATATTGATCCTCAGATAGATAGATAGATATTGACCCTCAGATAGATAGATAGATAGTCATTGAATCTTAGATAGATAGATAGATATTGACCGTCAGATCTATATAGATAGATTGATAGTCATTGACCCTGAGATATAGATAGATAGAGTATGACCCACAGATAGATAGATAGTTATTGACCCTCAGATAGCTAGATAGATAGATAGATAGATAGATAGATAGATAGATAGATAGATAGATAGATAGATAGATAGATAGATATTGACACTCAGATAGATAGATAGATAGATAGTTAGATAGATAGAAAGATATTGACCCTCAGAAAGATAGATAGATAGATAGATAGATAGATAGATAGATAGATAGATAGATAGATAGATAGATAGATAGATAGATCATTTTTTACTTGGTTGCTAGGGTAACCCCGTCTGGTTGCTAGGCAGTTACCAGAGTGATACATATCAAGGCTACTTTCCATCCTGAGTGAATAAAGTCAACCCGGAAGTCTCTATGATTTTCTGTTGCAGAGATATGTGATTTGTTACTTGGTTGCTAGGGTAATCACATCTGGTTGCTAGGCAGTTACCAGAGTGATACATATCAAGGCTACTTTCCATCCTGAGTGAAATAAGTCAACCCGGAAGTCTCTCTGATTTTCTGTTGCAGAGATATGTGATTTGTTACTTGGTTGCTAGGGTAATCACATCTGGTTGCTAGGCAGTTACCAGAGTGATACATATCAAGGCTACTTTCCATCCTGAGTGAAATAAGTGAAACAGGAAGTCTCTATGATTTTCTGGTGCAGATATATGTGATTTGTTACTTGGTTGCTAGGGTAAACACATCTGGTTGCTAGGGAGTTACCAAAGTGATACTCATAAGGCTCCTTGCAATCCTGTGTGAAATATGTCAACCCCTAAGTCTCTACGATGTTCTGGTTCAAAGATATGTGATTTGTTACTTGGTTGCTAAGGTAACCCTGTCTGGTTGCTATGCAGTTACCAGAGTGATACATATCAAGGCTACTTTCCATCCTGAGTGAAATAAGTGAAACAGGTAGTCTCTACGATTTTCTGTTGCAGAGATATGTGATTTGTTACTTGGTTGCTAGGGTAATCACATCTGGTTGCTAGGCAGTTACCAGAGTGATACATATCAAGGCTAATTTCCATCCTGAGTGAAATAAGTCAACCCGGAAGTCTCTCTGATTTTCTGTTGCAGAGATATGTGATTTGTTACTTGGTTGCTAGGGTAATCACATCTGGTTGCTAGGCAGTTACCAGGGTGATACTTATCAAGCCTCCTTTCCATACTGAGTGAATCAAGTCAACCTGGAAGCTACTATACTGTGGCTATGAAGATTTTAGGTCATTACTTATTGGCTGCTTGATAAAAGAAATCCTCTGAGGGAGAGAGAAAGGGAGAGACGCAGGGCTGACAGGCCCTTTTTTGTCTGTGTGTGTGTGAAAACGTCAGTTGGGATTTAAATTTCTGAACATTCCGCAATGTTAAGTCAATGGGAGTTTTTCCGAGTTTTGATCGTCATTTTTAGGAAAACCGTAAGTCCGATCAGTTAGAAAAGATATAGCACACTATTCGGGATTAGTCTGAAGGTCTGTGCCGAGTTTGGTGCATGTAGCTTAAAAGCTCTAGGAGGAGTTAGATTTAGAAATTTAGTCTCAGAAGAATAATAATAATATTAAGTTTAAATAGGATTTCAGTAAGTTGGCTTTCTCAAGCCAACCTAATAATAAGTTTAAATAGGATTTCAGTAAGTTGGCTTTCTCAAGCCAACCTAATAATAATAATAAGTATGCAAGAGAACAATAGTGATGCTTTGCCTATGGCAAGCACCACTAACTAGATTAAAAAGTTTGAGTACAAACTTTAGGTTGGCTTGAGAAAGCCTAGCATGAAAGTAGTTGTAAAAGTTTGAAGATTTAAGGTTTTTATGTTGATGTAATTATAAGTATTAGTAGTTATCAAAGTTCAAAGTTTAAAGATTATAAGACCATTCAGTCTATCAAATAGATTAGATAGATAGATAGATATTGACCCTCAGAGAGATAGATAGATAGATAGATAGATAGATAGATAGATAGATAGATAGATAGATAGATAGATAGATAGATATTGACCCTCAGATAGATAGATAGATAGATAGATAGATAGATAGATAGATAGATAGATAGATAGATAGATATTGACCCCCAGATAGATAGATAGATAGATAGATAGATAGATAGATAGATAGATAGATAGATAGATACCCTCAGATAGATAGATAGATAGATAGATAGATAGATAGATAGATAGATAGATAGATAGATAGATAGATAGATAGATAGATAGAGACCCTCAGATAGATAGATAGATAGATAGATAGATAGATAGATAGATAGATAGAGACCCTCAGATAGATAGATAGATAGATAGATAGATAGATAGATAGATAGATAGATAGATAGATATTGACCCTCAGATAGATAGATAGATAGATAGATAGATAGATAGATAGATAGATAGATAGATAGATAGATAGATAGATAGATAGATAGATAGATAGATGATAGATAGATATTGACCCATAGATAGATAGATAGATAGATAGATAGATATTAACCCTCAGATAGATAGATAGTTCGAAAGATAGATATAGATAGATTAATAAATAGACAGACAGACAGACAGATACATAGATAGATAGATCCTTGCTACCCTGAGTCCCATGAACAAAACCAGAAGTCTTTATGTTGTTCTGGTGCAGAGATATGTAATTTGTTACTTGTTTGCTAGGGTAACCCCATCTGGTTGCTAAGCAGTAACCAGTGTGATAAAATACATGGCTCCTTTCCGTCCTGAGTGAAATAAGTCAACAAGGAAGTCTCTACGATTTTCTGATGCAGATATATGTGATTTGTTACTTGGTTGCTAGGCTATCCCCATCTGGTTGCTAGGCAGTTACCAAAGTGTTACTCATAAGGCTCCTTGCAATCCTGAGTGAAATATGTCAACCCCTAAGTCTCTACGATGTTCTGGTTCAAAGATATGTGAATTGTTACTTGGTTGCTAGGGTAACCCTGTCTGGTTGCTATGCAGTTACTAGGGTGATACTTATCAAGCCTCCTTTCCATCTTGAGTGAATAAAGTCAACCCGCAAGTCTGTATGATTTAATGGTGCAGAGATATGTGATTTGTTATTTGGTTGCTAGGGTAACCCTGTCTGGTTGCTATGCAGTTACCAGGGTGATACTTATCAAGCCTCCTTTCCATCCTGAGTGAATTAAGTCAACCCAGATGTCTCTACGATTTTCTGGAGCAGAAATATATGATTTGTTACTTGGTTGCTAGGGTAACCCAATCTGGTTGCTAGGCAGTTACCAGAGTGATGCATATCAAGACTACTTTCCATTCTGAGTGAAATAAGTCAAACAGGAAGTCTCTACGATTTTCTGGTGCAGAGATATGTGATTTGTTACTTGGTTGCTAGGGTAACCCCATCTGGTTGCTATGCAGTTACCAAAGTGATACTCATAAGGCTCCTTGCAATCCTGTGTGAAATATGTCAACCCCTAAGTCTCTACGAAATTCTGGTTCAAAGATATGTGACATATTACTTGGTTGCTAGGGTAACCCTGTCTGGTTGCTATGCAGTTACCAGGGTGATAACTTGTCAAGCCTCCTTTCCATCCTGAGTGAATAAAGTCAACCCGCAAGTCTGTATGATTTTCTGGTGCAGAGATATGTGATTTGTTATTTGGTTGCTAGGGTAACCCTGTCTGGTTGCTATGCAGTTACCAGGGTGATACTTATCAAGCCTCCTTTCCATCCTGAGTGAATTAAGTCAACCCAGATGTCTCTACGATTTTCTGGTGCAGAAATATATGATTTGTTATTTGGTTGCTAGGGTAACCCATCTGGTTGCTAGGCAGTTACCAGAGTGATGCATATCAAGGCTACTTTCCATCCTGTGTGAAATATGTCAACCCCTAAGTCTCTAAGATGTTCTGGTTCAAAGATATGTGATTTGTTACTTGGTTGCTAGGGTAACCACATCTGGTTGCTATGCAGTTACCAGAGTGATACATATCAAGCCTCCTTTCCATCCTGAGTGAAATAAGTGAAACAGGAAGTCTCTATGATTTTCTGTTGCAGAGATATGTGATTTGTTACTTGGTTGCTAGGGTAACCACATACGGTTGCTAGGCAGTTACCAGAGTGATACATATCAAGGCTACTTTCCATCCTGAGTGAAATAAGTGAAACAGGAAGTCTCTAAGATGTTCTGGTTCAAAGATATGTGATTTGTTACTTGGTTGCTAGGGTAACCACATCTGGTTGCTAGGCAGTTACCAGAGTGATACATATCAAGGCTACTTTCCATCATGAGTGAAATAAGTCAACCCGGAAGTCTCTACGATTTTCTGTTAAATAGATATGTGATTTGTTACTTGGTTGCTAGGCTATCCCCATCTGGTTGCTAGGCAGTTACCAAAGTGTTACTCATAAGGCTCCTTGCAATCCTGTGTGAAATATGTCAACCAATAAGTCTCTACGAAGTTTTGGTTCAAAGATATGTGATTTATTACTTGGTTGCTAGGGTAACCCTGTCTGGTTGCTATGCAGTTACCAGGGTGATAACTTGTCAAGCCTCCTTTCCATCCTGAGTGAATAAAGTCAACCCGCAAGTCTGTATGATTTTCTGGTGCAGAGATATGTGATTTGTTATTTGGTTGCTAGGGTAACCCTGTCTGGTTGCTATGCAGTTACCAGGGTGATACTTATCAAGCCTCCTTTCCATCCTGAGTGAATTAAGTCAACCCAGATGTCTCTACGATTTTCTGGTGCAGAAATATATGATTTGTTATTTGGTTGCTAGGGTAACCCATCTGGTTGCTAGGCAGTTACCAGAGTGATGCATATCAAGGCTACTTTCCATCCTGTGTGAAATATGTCAACCCCTAAGTCTCTAAGATGTTCTGGTTCAAAGATATGTGATTTGTTACTTGGTTGCTAGGGTAACCACATCTGGTTGCTATGCAGTTACCAGAGTGATACATATCAAGCCTCCTTTCCATCCTGAGTGAAATAAGTGAAACAGGAAGTCTCTATGATTTTCTGTTGCAGAGATATGTGATTTGTTACTTGGTTGCTAGGGTAACCACATACGGTTGCTAGGCAGTTACCAGAGTGATACATATCAAGGCTACTTTCCATCCTGAGTGAAATAAGTCAACCCAGAAGTCTCTCTGATTTTCTGTTGCAGAGATAGGTGATTTGTTACTTGGTTGCTAGGGTAATCACATCTGGTTGCTAGGCAGTTACCGGAGTGATACATATCAAGGCTACTTTCCATCCTGAGTGAAATAAGTGAAACAGGAAGTCTCTACGATTTTCTGGTGCAGATATATGTGATTTGTTACTTGGTTGCTAGGGTAACCCCGTCTGGTTGCTAGGCAGTTACCAGAGTGATACATATCAAGGCTACTTTCCATCCTGAGTGAATCAAGTCAACCCGGAAGTCTCTATGATTTTCTGTTGCAGAGATATGTGATTTGTTACTTGGTTGCTAGGGTAATCACATCTGGTTGCTAGGCAGTTACCAGAGTGATACATATCAAGGCTACTTTCCATCCTGAGTGAAATAAGTGAAACAGGAAGTCTCTACGATTTTCTGGTGCAGAGATATGTGATTTGTTACTTGGTTGCTAGGGTAACCCCATCTGGTTGCTAGGCAGTTACCAGGGTGATACTTATCAAGCCTCCTTTCCATACTGAGTGAATCAAGTCAACCTGGAAGCTACTATACTGTGGCTATGAAGATTTTAGGTCATTACTTATTGGCTGCTTGATAAAAGAAATCCTCTGAGGGAGAGAGAGAGGGAGAGACGCAGGGCTGACAGGCCCTTTTTCGTCTGTGTGTGTGAAAACGTCAGTTGGGATTTAAATTTCTGAACATTCCGCAATGTTAATCAATGGGAGTTTTTCCGAGTTTTGATCGTCATTTTTAGGAAAACCGTAAGTCCGATCAGTTAGAAAAGATATAGCACACTATTCGGGATTAGTCTGAAGGTCTGTGCCGAGTTTGGTGCATGTAGCTTAAAAGCTCTAGGAGGAGTTACATTTAGAAATTTAGTCTCAGAAGAATAATAATAACTAGATTAAAAAGTTTGAGTACAAACTTTAGGTTGGCTTGAGAAAGCCTAGCATAAAGTTTGAAGTAGTTGTAAAAGTTTGAAGATTTACGGTTTCTAGTTTGATGTAATTATAAGTAGTAGTTTTCAAAGTTCAAAGTTTAGAGATTATAAAACCATTCAGTCTATCAAATAGATTAGATAGATAGATAGATAGATAGATAGATAGATAGATAGATAGATAGATAGATAGATAGATAGATAGATAGATAGATAGATAGATAGATAGATAGATAGATAGATAGATAGATAGATATTGACCCTCAGATAGATAGATAGATAGATAGATAGATAGAGTATGACCCATAGATAGATAGATAGATAGATAGATAGATATTGACCCTCAGATAGATAGATAGATAGATAGATAGATAGTTATTGACCATCAGATAGATAGATAGATAGATAGATAGATAGATAGATAGATAGATAGATAGATAGATAGATAGTTATTGACCATCAGATAGATAGATAGATAGATAGATAGATAGATAGATAGATAGATATTGACCATTAGATCGATAGATAGATAGATAGATAGATATTGATCCTCAGATAGATAAATATTGACCCTCAGATAGATAGATAGAAAGATAGAAAGATAGAAAGATAGATTGATAGTCATTGACCCTTAGATAGATAGATAGATATTGAACGTCAGATATATAGATAGATAGATAGATAGTCATTGACCCTGAGATATAGATAGATAGAGTATGAACCACAGATAGATAGATAGATAGATAGTTATTGACCCGCAGATAGTTAGATAGATAGATAGATATTGACCCTCAGATAGATAGATAGATAGATAGATAGTCATTGACTCTTAGATAGATAGATAGATATTGACCGTCAGATATATAGATAGACAGATAGTCATTGACCCTGAGATATAGATAGATAGAGTATGACCCACAGATAGATAGATAGATAGTTATTGACCCGCAGATAGTTAGATAGATAGATAGATAGATATTGACCCTCAGATAGATAGATAGATAGATAGATAGATAGATAGATAGATAGATAGATATTGACCATCAGAAAGATAGATAGATAGATAGATAGATAGATAGATAGATAGATAGACAGATAGATAGATAGATATATCATTTTTTACTTGGTTGCTAGGGTAACCCAATCTGGTTGCTAGGCAGTTTCCAGGGTGATCCTTATCAAGCCTCCTTTTCATTCTGAGTGAATAAAGTCAACCCGGAAGTCTCTATGATTTTCTGTTGCATAGATATGTGATTTGTTACTTGGTTGCTAGGGTAACCATATCTGGTTGATAGGCAGTTACCAGAGTGATATATATCAAGTCTACTTTCCATCTTGAGTAAAATAAGTGAAACAGGAAGTCTCTACGATTTTCTGGTGCAGAGTTATGTGATTTGTTACTTGGTTGCTAGGGTAAGCCCTTGTCATTGCTAGGCAGTTACCAGAGTGATACTTATCAAGCCTCCTTTCCATCCTGAATAAATTATGTCAACCCGGAATTCTCTACGATTTTCTGGTGCAGAGATATGTGATTTGTTAGTTGGTTGCTAGGGTAACCCCATCTGGTTGCTAGGCAGTTACTAAGGTGATACATATCAAGGCTACTTTCCATCCTGAGTGAAATAAGTGAAACAGGAAGTCTCTATGATTTTCTGGTGCAGAGATATGTGATTTGTTACTTGGTTGCTAGGGTAAACACATCTGGTTGCTAGGCAGTTACCAAAGTGATACTCATAAGGCTCCTTGCAATCCTGTGTGAAATAAGTCAACCCCTAAGTCTCTACGATGTTCTGGTTCAAAGATATGTGATTTGTTACTTGGTTGCTAGGGTAACCCCGTCTGGTTGCTAGTTAGTTACCAAAGTGATACTCATAAGGCTCCTTGCAATCCTGAGTGAAATATGTGAAACAGGAAGTCTCTACGATGTTCTGGTTCAAATATATATGATTTGTTACTTGGTTGCTAGGGTAACCATATCTGGTTGCTAGGCAGTTACCAGAGTGATACATATCAAGGCTACTTTCCATCCTGAGTGAATAAAGTCAACCCGGAAGTCTCTATGATTTTCTGTTGCAGAGATATGTGATTTGTTACTTGGTTGCTAGGGTAATCACATCTGGTTGCTAGGCAGTTACCAGAGTGATACATATCAAGGCTACTTTCCATCCTGAGTGAAATAAGTGAAACAGGACGTCAGTATGATTTTCTGGTGCAGAGATATGTGATTTGTTACTTGGTTGCTAGGGTAACCCCATCTGGTTGCTAGGCAGTTACCAGAGTGATACATATCAAGGCTACTTTCCATCCTGAGTGAAATAAGTGAAACAGGAAGTCTGTATGATTTTCTGGTGCAGAAATATGTGATTTGTTATTTGGTTGCTAGGGTAACCCTGTCTGGTTGCTATGCAGTTACCAGGGTGATACTTATCAAGCCTCCTTTCCATACTGAGTGAACAAAGTCAACCTGGAAGCTACTATACTGTGGCTATGAAGATTTTAGGTCATTACTTATTGGCTGCTTGATCATATAAATCCTCTGAGGGAGAGAGAGGGAGAGACGCAGGGCTGACAGGCCCTTTTTTGTCTGTGTGTGTGAAAACGTCAGTTGGGATTTAAATTTCTGAACATTCCGCAATGTAAAGTCAATGGGAGTTTTTCCGAGTTTTGATCGTCATTTTTAGGAAAACCGTAAGTCCAATCAGTTAGAAAAGATATAGCACACTATTCGGGATTAGTCTGAAGGTCTGTGCCGAGTTTGGTGCATGTAGCTTAAAAGCTCTAGGAGGAGTTAGATTTAGAAATTTAGTCTCAGAAGAATAATAATAATATTAAGTTTAAATAGGATTTCAGTAAGTTGGCTTTCTCAAGCCAACCTAATAACTAGAATGTACATTTCCTGAAGAAAATGTGAGTGGTGCTTGCCGTGGCAAAACTCGTCAAATAGCATTTTCTAACTTGTTTCTAAGCACTAAAATAAAGGCCATAGACTGTTGTTAGCACATGTTTTTCATGATGGTAGCACGTTTTTAGAATGTTTTAGCACTTCGCTAGGTGATGTTAGCATGTTTTAGCAATTCCATAGGCAATGCTAACATCTGTTGGCATAATACTAGCATGTTTTAGCACTTCGTTAGGCGATGCTAGCATGTGTTAGCATGATTCTAGCAAGTTTTTAGCATGTTTAGCACTTTGTTAGGTGATGCTAGCATGTGTTAGCATGTTTCTAGAATGTTTTTAGCATGTTTTAGCATTTTGCTAGGCAATACTAGCATGTGTTAGCATGTTGTTAGCACATTTTTAACATGTTTTAGCACTTTGCTAGGCGATGCCAACATGTGTTAGCATGATGCTAGCACGTTTTTAGCATGTTTTAGCACTTTTCTAGGCGATACTAGCATGTGTTAACATGTTGTTAGCACGTTTTTAGCATGTTTTAGCACTTTGCTAGGTGATACTAGCATGTGTTAGCATGTAATTAGCACGTTTTTAGCATGTTTTAGTACTTCACTAGGCGATGCCAACATGTGTTAGCATGATGCTAGCATGTTTTTAGCATATTTTTGTACTTTGCTATGCGATACTAGTATGTGTTAGCATAATACTAGCATGTTTTAACACTTCGCTAGGCGATGCCAGCATGTGTTATCATGTTGTTAGCACGTTTTTAGCATGTTTTAGCACTTTGCTAGGTGATACTAGCATGTGTTAGCATGATGCTAGCACGTTTTTAGCATGTTTTATTACTTCGCTAGGTGATGCCAACATGTGTTAGCATGATGCTAGCACGTTTTTAGCATGTTTTAGCACTTTGCTAGGCAATACTAGCATGTGTTGGCATGTTGTTAGCACGTTTTTAGCATGTTTTAGCACTTTGCTAGGTGATACTAGCATGTGTTAGCATGATGCTAGCACGTTTTTAGCATGTTTTAACACTTCAGTAGGCAATACTAGCATGTGTTAGCATGTTGTTAGCACGTTTTTAGCATGTTTTAGCACTTCGCTAGACAATGCCAACATGTGTTAGCATGATGGTAACATGTTTATAGCATGTTTTAGCACTTCGCTAGGCGATGCCAGCATATGTTAGCATGATGCTAGCACATTTTTAGCATGTTTGAGGGTGTGGCTATGAAGATTTTTATTGGCTGCTTGATAAAATAAATCCTCTGAGGGAGAGAGAGAGGGAGAGACGCAGGGCTGACAGGCCCTTTTGTGTCTGTGTGTGTGAAAACGTCAGTTGGGATTTAAATTTCTGAACATTCCGCAATGTAAAGTCAATGGGACTTTTTTGGCCGCTTTTTCGTCCGCTGTTCGAACATCGTACACCCGATCGCTTAGAAAAGATATAGCACACCTCTCCTCAATGAGCCGCACGATTTGATGCCTCACTCAGGGGTCTGTGACAAAAGCTGCGGGAGGAGTAGCGCGCCAAACTTTGTGTGGAATAATTTATGCAAGAGAACAATAGTGATGCTTTGCCTTTGGCAAGCACCACTAATAAGTTTAAAATAGGATTTCAGTAAGTTGGCTTTCTCAAGCCAACCTAACTAGAATGTACATTTCCTGAAGAAAATGTGAGTGGTGCTTGCCGTGGCAAAATTTCTTACCACAATGTCCCACCTACTGCCCAAAGTTGAAAGAGGCCACCCCCATGACAGTAGGATGTTCTGGTGCAGAGATATTGGTGTTGTTCCATGGTTGCTAGGGAAAACCATCTGGTTGATATGCAGTTACTAAGGTGACAGCCACCAACGCTACTTGCCATCCTGAGTAAAATAAGTCAACCCGGAAGTCTCTACGATTTTGTAGTACATAGATATGTGATTTGTTACTTGGCTGCTAGGGTAACCCCATCTGGTTGCTAGGCAGTTAAAAAGGGGCAAGCCAACAATGCTCCTTGCCATCCTGAGTGAAATAAGTCAACCCGGAAGTCTCTGTGATTTTCTTGTGCAGAGATATGTGATTTGTTTCTTGGTTGCTAGGGTAACCCCATCTGGTTGCTAGGCAGTTACCAAGGTGACAGCAAACAATGCTCCTTGCCATCCTGAGTGAAATAAGTCAACCCGGAAGTCTCTGTGATTTTCTTGTGCAGAGATATGTGATTTGTTACTTGGTTGCTAAGGTAACCCCATCTGGTTGCTAGGCAGTTAACAAGGGGCAAGCAAACAATGCTCCTTGCAATCCTGACTGAAATAAGTCAACCCGGAAGTCTCTGTGATTTTCTGGTTCAGAGATATGTGATTTGTTACTTGGTTGCTAGGGTAACCCCATCTGGTTGCTAGGCAGTTACCAAGGTGACAGCCAACAATGCTCCTTGCCATCCTGAGTAAAATAAGTCAACCCGGAAGTCTCTGTGATTTTCTTGTGCAGAGATATGTGATTTGTTTTTTTGGTTGCTAGGGTAACGCCATCTGGTTGCTAGGCAGTTACCAAGGTGACAGGCAACAATGCTCCTTGCCATCCTGAGTAAAATAAGTCAACCCGGAAGTCTCTGTGATTGTCTTGTGCAGAGATATGCGATTTCTTTCTTGGTTGCTAGGGTAACCCCATCTGGTTGCTAGGCAGTTACCAAGGTGACAGCCAACAATGTTCCTTGCCATCCTGAGTGAAATAAGTCAACCCGGAAGTCTCTGTGATTTTCTTGTGCAGAGATATGTGATTTGTTTCTTGGTTGCTAGGGTAACCCCATTTGGTTGCTAGCAGTTACCAGGGTGATATTTATCAAGTCTACTTTCCATCCTGAGTGAAATAAGTCAACCCGGAAGTCTCTACGACATTCTGATCCTAAGATATACATCTTAGTGATTTTGAATGGATGTCAATGGTTTTTTGTTGCTAGGGTGCTTTAAATGGTTGCTAGGGCGTGGCTAAGTAGTTCACATGATAAAAGCTGAAGACTGATTACTCACCTAATGAAAACAAAGCAACTATCATGTTTCTAGGACATTCTGATCTGAAGATATCTTACTGTAATTGAAATCAATAAATGTGGTTGCTAGGGTGCTCTAAATTGTTGCTAGGGAGTGGCTTGGCAGCTGCCAATGATGAATCTCCAAAGGCTGCTTGTCAGTATGAATGATATAAACCAACTCCCATGCTTCTGTGACATTCAGAATGGAAGATATCTCTCTTTGGATTTTGGTTGCTAAGGTGCTCGAAAATGGTTGCTAGGGAGGGGCTAGGAAGTGTTGAGGGGATTCATGATTGGCTGTTTTACTGCCCCAAGTCAAATGAGACCACCCTCGTGTTTCTATGATAATTCAGTCCGGAGAAATCCCTTTGATCTCTTTCAATGGAAGTCTATGGGAATTGTTGCTAAGGTGCTGTAAATGGTTGCTAGGGCATGGCTTGATAGCTTCACAATGATCCTGAGAAACTGATTGGTCGTCTGAGTAAAATGAGCCCGCCCCCTTGTCTCTAAGACACTGTGATCCAGAGTTATGTTCAATACAAAATCTACCATAGACTTAACATTGGGGCAAATTTGGGCAGCTCCTGCCCCCAAGGGGTGCAACTTTTACCCCATTGTGAGGTATGTTCTCACAGAGCCTGTCAGCCTCTTCAAATGTGGTAAATCACACGTGTCTGTGAAATCTTTGCTCTGAGCTATGACTTGTCAAAGTTTGGCGCAAGGTTAAGTCAATGGGATTTTTTGCACAATTTTTTGCCCCTGGGGCAAATACCGTACCCCCGATCACTTATAGAAGTCATAGCACACCATTCCCAAATAATCCGCACAATTTGACGCCTCATTTGTGGGTCTGCGAGCAAAAAATGTTTCTAAAAATTCCATTGACTTACATTGGGGCAACTTTGGGCAGCTCCTGCCCCCCAGGGGCAAAACTTTTACCCCATTGTGAGGTATGTTCTCAGAGAGCCTGTCAGCCTCTTCAAATGTGGTAAATCACACGTCTCTGTGAAATCCTCGCTCTGAGCTATAACTCGTCAAATTTCGGCTCAATGTTAAGTCAATGGGATTTTTTGCCCAATTTTTTGCCCCTGGGGCAAACAACATACCCCCGATCGCTCAGAAAAGATATAGCACACCTCTCCTCAATGAGCCGCACGATTTGATGCCTCACTCAGGGGTCTGTGACAAAAGCTGCGGGAGGAGTAGCGCGCCAAACTATGAGTGGAATAATAATAATTATAATAATAATAATAAGTATGCAAGAGAACAATAGTGATGCTTTGCCTATGGCAAGCACCACTAACTAGAATGTACATTTCCTGAAGGAAATGTGAGTGGTGCTTGCCGTGGCAAAACTCGTCAAATAGCATTTTCTAACTTGTTTCTAAGCACTAAAATAAAGGTCATAGAATGTTGCTAACACGTGTTTTTCATGATGGTAGCACGTTTTTAGAATGTTTTAGCACTTCGCTAGGTGATGTTAGCATGTTTTAGCAATTCCATAGGCAATGCTAACATCTGTTGGCATAATACTAGCATGTTTTAGCACTTCGTTAGGCGATGCTAGCATGTGTTAGCATGATTCTAGCAAGTTTTTAGCATGTTTAGCACTTCGCTAGGTGAAGCTAGCATGTGTTAGCATGATGCTAGCACGTTTTTAACAAGTTTTAGCAATCCCCTAAGCAATGCTAACATGCATTAGCATAATGCTAGCACATTTTAACATGTTTTAACACTTCACTACGCGATGCCAGCATGTTTTACCATGATGTTAGCATGTTTTTAGCATGTTTTAGCACTTCGCTAGGCGATGCCAGCATGTATTAGCATGATGCTAGCACGTTTTTAGCATGTTTTAGCACTTTGCTAGGCAATGCCAACATTTGTTAGCATGATGCTAGCACATTTTAGCATGTTTTAGTACTTCGCTATGCGATACTAGTATTTGTTAGCATGTTGCTAGCACGTTTTTAACATGTTTTAGCAATTCCCTAGGCAATGCTAGCATGCATTAGCATAATGCTAGCACGTTTTAACATGTTTTAACACTTCACTACGCGATGCCAGCATGTTTTACCATGATGTTAGCATGTTTTTAGCATGTTTTAGCACTTCGCTAGGCGATGCCAGCATGTATTAGCATGATGCTAGCACGTTTTTAGCATGTTTTAACACTTCGCTATGCGATACTAGTATTTGTTAGCATGTTGCTAGCACGTTTTTAGCATGTTTTAGCACTTCGCTAGGCGATGCCAACATGTGTTAGCATTATGCTAACGCATTTATAGCATGTTTTAGCACTTCGCTAGGCGATGCCAGCATGTGTTAGCATGATGCTAGTTTATTTTTAGCATGTTTTATGTTGTGGCTATGAAGATTTTTATTGGCTGCTTGATAAAAGAAATCCTCTGAGAGAGAGAGAGAGAGAGAGAGAGAGAGAGACGCAGGGCTGACAGGCCCTTTTTTGTCTGTGTGTGTGAAAATGTCAGTTGGGATTTAAATTTCTGAACATTCCGCAATATAAAGTCAATGGGACTTTTTTGGCCGCTTTTTTGTCCGCTGTTCGAACATCGTACACCCGATCGCTTAGAAAAGATATAGCACACCTCTCCTCAATGAGCCGCACGATTTGATGCCTCACTCAGGGGTCTGTGACAAAAGCTGCGGGAGGAGTAGCGCGCCAAACTTTGTGTGGAATAATTTATGCAAGAGAACAATAGTGATGCTTTGCCTTTGGCAAGCACCACTAACTAGAATGTACATTTCCTGAAGAAAATGTGAGTGGTGCTTGCTGTGGCAAAACTCGTCAAATAGCATTTTCTAACTTGTTTCTAAGCACTAAAATAAAGGTCACAGAATGTTGCTAACACGTGTTTTTCATGATGGTAGCACGTTTTTAGAATGTTTTAGCACTTCGCTAGGTGAAGCTAGCATGTGTTAGCATGATACTAGCACGTTTTTTGCATGTTTTAGCACTTCTTTTGGCGATGCTAACATGTGTTAGCATGATGCTAGCACGTTTTTAACATGTTTTAACAATCCCCTAAGCAATGCTAACATGCATTAGCATGATGCTAGCACGTTTTTAGCATGTTTTAGCATTTCGTTTGGTAATGCTAACATGTGTTAGCATGATGCTAACATGTTTTTAACATGTTTTAGCAATCCCCTAAGCAATGCTAACATGCATTAGCATAATGCTAGCACGTTTTAACATGTTTTAGCACTTCGCTAGGTGAAGCTAGCATGTGTTAGCATGATACTAGCACATTTTTAGCATGTTTTAGCACTATTGCTAGGCGATGCTAACATGTGTTAGCATGATGCTAGCACATTTTTAGCATGTTTTAGGGTGTGGCTATGAAGATTTTTATTGGCTGCTTGATAAAAGAAATCCTCTGAGGGAGAGAGAGAGCGAGACGCAGGGCTGACAGGCCCTTTTTTGTCTGTGTGTGTGAAAATGTCAGTTGGGATTTAAATTTCTGAACATTCCGCAATGTAAAGTCAATGGGACTTTTTTGGTCGCTTTTTCGTCCGCTGTTCGAACATCGTACACCCGATCGCTTAGAAAAGATATAGCACACCTCTCCTCAATGAGCCGCACGATTTGATGCCTCACTCAGGGGTCTGTGACAAAAGCTGCGGGAGGAGTAGCGCGCCAAACTTTGTGTGGAATAATTTATGCAAGAGAACAATAGTGATGCTTTGCCTTTGGCAAGCACCACTAATAATAATAAGTTGAAATAGGATTTCAGTAAGTTGGCTTTCTCAAGCCAACCTAATAAGTTTAAATAGGATTTCAGTAAGTTGGCTTTCTCAAGCCAACCTAACTAGAATGTACATTTCCTGAAGAAAATGTGAGTGGTGCTTGCCGTGGCAAAACTCGTCAAATAGCATTTTCTAACTTGTGTCTAAGCACTAAAATAAAGGTCACAGAATGTTGCTAACACGTGTTTTTCATGATGGTAGCACGTTTTAACATGTTTTAGCACTTTGCTAGGTGAAGCTAGCATGTGTTAGCATGATACTAGCACGTTTTTAGCATGTTTTAGCACTTTGATGGCAATGCTAACATGTGTTAGCATGAAGCTAGCACGTTTTTAACATGTTTTAGCAATCCCTAAGCAATGCTAACATGCATTAGCATAATGCTAGCACGTTTTAACATTTTAGCACTTCGCTAGGTGAAGCTAGCATGTGTTAGCATGATACAAGCACGTTTTTAGCATGTTTTAGCACTTCAATGGGCGATGCTAACATGTGTTAGCATGATGCTAGCACGTTTTTAACATGTTTTAGCAATCCCCTAAGCAATGCTAACATGCATTAGCATAATGCTAGCACGTTTTATCATGTTTTAGCACTTCGCTAGGCGATGCCAACATGTGTTAGCATGATGCTAGCACGTTTTTAGCATGTTTTAGCACTTTGCTAGGTGATACTAGCATGTGTTAGCATGATGCTAGCACGTTTTTAGCATGTTTTAGCACTTTGCTAGACAATGCCAACATGTGTTAGCATGGTGGTAACACGTTTATAACATGTTTTAGCACTTCGCTAGACAATGCCAACATGTGTTAGCATGATGCTAGCACATTTTTAGCATGTTTTAGGGTGTGGCTATGAAGATTTTTATTGGCTGCTTGATAATATAAAACCTCTGAGGGGGAGAGAGAGAGAGAGAGAGACGCAGGGCTGACAGGCCCTTTTGTGTCTGTGTGTGTGAAAATGTCAGTTGGGATTTAAATTTCTGAACATTCCGCAATGTAAAGTCAATGGGACTTTTTTGGCCGCTTTTTCGTCTGCTGTTCGAACATCGTACACCCGATCGCTTAGAAAAGATATAGCACACCTCTCCTCAATGAGCCGCACGATTTGATGCCTCACTCAGGGGTCTGTGACAAAAGCTGCGGGAGGAGTAGCGTGCCAAACTATGTGTGGAATAATTTATGCAAGAGAACAATAGTGATGCTTTGCCTTTGGCAAGCACCACTAATAATAAAAACTAGAATGTACATTTCCTGAAGAAAATGTGAGTGGTGCTTGCCGTGGCAAAACTCGTCAAATAGCATTTTCTAACTTGTTTCTAAGCACTAAAATAAAGGCCATAGACTGTTGTTAGCACATGTTTTTCATGATGGTAGCACGTTTTTAGAATGTTTTAGCACTTCGCTAGGTGATGTTAGCATGTTTTAGCAATTCCATAGGCAATGCTAACATCTGTTGGCATAATACTAGCATGTTTTAGCACTTCGTTAGGCGATGCTAGCATGTGTTAGCATGATTCTAGCAAGTTTTTAGCATGTTTAGCACTTTGTTAGGTGATGCTAGCATGTGTTAGCATGTTTCTAGAATGTTTTTAGCATGTTTTAGCATTTTGCTAGGCAATACTAGCATGTGTTAGCATGTTGTTAGCACATTTTTAACATGTTTTAGCACTTTGCTAGGCGATGCCAACATGTGTTAGCATGATGCTAGCACGTTTTTAGCATGTTTTAGCACTTTTCTAGGCGATACTAGCATGTGTTAACATGTTGTTAGCACGTTTTTAGCATGTTTTAGCACTTTGCTAGGTGATACTAGCATGTGTTAGCATGTAATTAGCACGTTTTTAGCATGTTTTAGTACTTCACTAGGCGATGCCAACATGTGTTAGCATGATGCTAGCATGTTTTTAGCATATTTTAGTACTTTGCTATGCGATACTAGTATGTGTTAGCATAATACTAGCATGTTTTAACACTTCGCTAGGCGATGCCAGCATGTGTTATCATGTTGTTAGCACGTTTTTAGCATGTTTTAGCACTTTGCTAGGTGATACTAACATGTGTTAGCATGATGCTAGCACGTTTTTAGCATGTTTTATTACTTCGCTAGGTGATGCCAACATGTGTTAGCATGATGCTAGCACGTTTTTAGCATGTTTTAGCACTTTGCTAGGCAATACTAGCATGTGTTGGCATGTTGTTAGCACGTTTTTAGCATGTTTTAGCACTTTGCTAGGTGATACTAGCATGTGTTAGCATGATGCTAGCACGTTTTTAGCATGTTTTAACACTTCAGTAGGCAATACTAGCATGTGTTAGCATGTTGTTAGCACGTTTTTAGCATGTTTTAGCACTTCGCTAGACAATGCCAACATGTGTTAGCATGATGGTAACATGTTTATAGCATGTTTTAGCACTTCGCTAGGCGATGCCAGCATATGTTAGCATGATGCTAGCACATTTTTAGCATGTTTGAGGGTGTGGCTATGAAGATTTTTATTGGCTGCTTGATAAAATAAATCCTCTGAGGGAGAGAGAGAGGGAGAGACGCAGGGCTGACAGGCCCTTTTGTGTCTGTGTGTGTGAAAACGTCAGTTGGGATTTAAATTTCTGAACATTCCGCAATGTAAAGTCAATGGGACTTTTTTGGCCGCTTTTTCGTCCGCTGTTCGAACATCGTACACCCGATCGCTTAGAAAAGATATAGCACACCTCTCCTCAATGAGCCGCACGATTTGATGCCTCACTCAGGGGTCTGTGACAAAAGCTGCGGGAGGAGTAGCGCGCCAAACTTTGTGTGGAATAATTTATGCAAGAGAACAATAGTGATGCTTTGCCTTTGGCAAGCACCACTAATAATAAGTATGCAAGAGAACAATAGTGATGCTTTGCCTATGGCAAGCACCACTAATAAAAACTAGAATGTACATTTCCTGAAGAAAATGTGAGTGGTGCTTGCCGTGGCAAAACTCGTCAAATAGCATTTTCTAACTTGTTTCTAAGCACTAAAATAAAGGCCATAGACTGTTGTTAGCACGTTTTTCATGATGGTAGCACGTTTTTAGAATGTTTTAGCACTTCGCTAGGCGATGCTAGCATGTGTTAGCATGTTTTAGCAATTCCATAGGCAATGCTAACATCTGTTGGCATAATACTAGCATGTTTTAGCACTTCGTTAGGCGATGCTAGCATGTGTTAGCATGTTTCTAGAATGTTTTAGCATGTTTTAGCACTTCACTAGGCAATGCCAGTATGTGTTAGAATGATGCTAGCATGTTTTAGCATTTTGCTAGGCAATACTAGCATGTGTTAGCATAATACTAGCATGTTTTAACATGTTTTAGCACTTTGCTAGGCGATGCCAACATGTGTTAGCATGATGCTAGCACGTTTTTAGCATGTTTTAGCACTTTGCTAGGCGATACTAGTATGTGTTAGCATAATACTAGCATGTTTTAACATGTTTTAACACTTCGCTAGGCGATGCCAGCATGTGTTATCATGATGTTAGCATGTTTTTAGTATGTTTTAGCACTTCGCTAGGTGATGCCAGCATGTGTTAGCATGATGCTAGCACGTTTTTAGCATGTTTTAGTACTTCGCTAGGTAATACCAGTATGTGTTAGAATGATGCTAGCATGTTTTTAGCATGTTTTAGCATTTTGCTAGGCAATACTAGCATGTGTTAGCATGTTGTTAGCACATTTTTAACATGTTTTAGCACTTTGCTAGGCGATGCCAACATGTGTTAGCATGATGCTAGCACGTTTTTAGCATGTTTTAGCACTTTGCTAGGCGATACTAGTATGTGTTAGCATAATACTAGCATGTTTTAACATGTTTTAACACTTCGCTAGGCGATGCCAGCATGTGTTATCATGATGTTAGCATGTTTTTAGTATGTTTTAGCACTTCGCTAGGTGATGCCAGCATGTGTTAGCATGATGCTAGCACGTTTTTAGCATGTTTTAGTACTTCGCTAGGTAATGCCAGTATGTGTTAGAATGATGCTAGCATGTTTTTAGCATGTTTTAGCATTTTGCTAGGCAATACTAGCATGTGTTAGCATGTTGTTAGCACATTTTTAACATGTTTTAGCACTTTGCTAGGCGATGCCAACATGTGTTAGCATGATGCTAGCACGTTTTTAGCATGTTTTAGCACTTTTCTAGGCGATACTAGCATGTGTTAACATGTTGTTAGCACGTTTTTAGCATGTTTTAGCACTTTGCTAGGTGATACTAGCATGTGTTAGCATGTAATTAGCACGTTTTTAGCATGTTTTAGTACTTCACTAGGCGATGCCAACATGTGTTAGCATGATGCTAGCATGTTTTTAGCATGTTTTAGTACTTTGCTATGCGATACTAGTATGTGTTAGCATAATACTAGCATGTTTTAACATGTTTTAACACTTTGCTAGGCGATGCCAGCATGTGTTATCATGATGTTAGCATGTTTTTAGTATGTTTTAGCACTTCGCTAGGTGATGCCAGCATGTGTTAGCATGATGCTAGCACGTTTTAGCATGTTTTAGTACTTCGCTAGGTAATGCCAGTATGTGTTAGAATGATGCTAGCACGTTTTTAGCATGTTTTAGCATTTTACTAGGCAATACTAGCATGTGTTAGCATGTTGTTAGCATGTTTTTAGCATGTTTTAGCACTTCGCTAGGTGATGCCAACATGTGTTAGCATGATGCTAGCACGTTTTTAGCATGTTTTAGCACTTTGCTAGGCAATACTAGCATGTGTTAGCATGTTGTTAGCACGTTTTTAGCATGTTTTAGCACTTTGCTAGGTGATACTAGCATGTGTTAGCATGATGCTAGCACGTTTTTAGCATGTTTTAACACTTCAGTAGGCAATACTAGCATGTGTTAGCATGTTGTTAGCACGTTTTTAGCATGTTTTAGCACTTCGCTAGACAATGCCAACATGTGTTAGCATGATGGTAACACGTTTATAGCATGTTTTAGCACTTCGCTAGACAATGCCAACATGTGTTAGCATGATGGTAACACGTTTATAGCATGTTTTAGCACTTCGCTAGGCGATGCCAGCATATGTTAGCATGATGCTAGCACATTTTTAGCATGTTTTAGGGTGTGGCTATGAAGATTTTTATTGGCTGCTTGATAAAAGAAATCCTCTGAGAGAGAGAGAGAGAGAGGGAGAGACGCAGGGCTGACAGGCCCTTTTGTGTCTGTGTGTGTGAAAATGTCAGTTGGGATTTAAATTTCTGAACATTCCGCAATGTAAAGTCAATGGGACTTTTTTGGCCGCTTTTTCATCCGCTGTTCGAACATCGTACACCCGATCGCTTAGAAAAGATATAGCACACCTTTCCTCAATGAGCCGCACGATTTGATGCCTCACTCAGGGGTCTGTGACAAAAGCTGCGGGAGGAGTAGCGCGCCAAACTTTGTGTGGAATAATTTATGCAAGAGAACAATAGTGATGCTTTGCCTTTGGCAAGCACCACTAATAATAAGTATGCAAGAGAACAATAGTGATGCTTTGCCTATGGCAAGCACCACTAATAAAAATAATAAGTATGCAAGAGAACAATAGTGATGCTTTGCCTATGGCAAGCACCACTAATAATAATAATAAACAAAAATCTTATTCTTAAATGATGCTAAACATTAGGATTTAAAAGATGAGTCATGAGAAATTAGAAGGATTTAATGTATTTTACTGAACAATTATTTTAAAACACAAGAGATTTTATGAATTTTAATTGTGCATTTTTTTTGATACTTTATTTTGTTTAAACATTTACTTACTTTTCTGTTAGTTTAAAAAGGTGATTTTTGTTGTTTCATTAGATAGATTGGAACTTGCTTCTCATGAGAGAGTAAGAAAACAGATAAAGGAATCATTAGAGAGTTATTCAACAGAAAGAAAAAAGAAGGGATAAGATGGGTGTTGTAAATGTAAAGATCTGCTTGAACAGAAGGCTAAAGTTAGTTGTATTGAATGTAAAGAGAATGTTGAAAAAGAGAGGAAAAGCTTGTGTTGATGAACTTATGAACATACTATGTGAAGAAAAAAAAGAAAGACAAAAAGACACAATGTTTATGGTGTTTTCATGAAGCATAGATGGTTGAATAAAACCACTCATAGCTCATATGCCAGTGCCAGAAGGACCATTCAAGCATTTGATTATGTATTATATGGACATGAGAAAGATAGATTTAGCACATGGCTGGAAGCAGTGCCCTCAGCAGATCAGTTGTCAGGAACAGTAATCACATTTCTAACAAGAGAAGAAGATGGAAAGTTCTGGAAGAGGTTTTTTCTTGAAGATGGTTTAAAATGGAAAAGTTTGAAAGCAGTTAATATAATGAATTCTTATAATGATCACTTTTTCCACTGTTGAAGGGTAACTTAAATATATTATTGTGAGATTCTAAAATGAGAAAGAAGGAACAGCTGTAATGAGATGGAATGTCCCCCTCAGAACTCCTCCCCTTTCTCACTCTCTGTGTGATAAGTGTCTGCTTGAAACAAGAAACTCAAGAGCAGATGTTGAAGTATATGCTAAAGGCACATCTTTAAATTGTTGAATTTTCTTTTAATTTTCTTTTATATGGTAAATGATGTGATGTGACACTAATGTTAGATACAGTGACATGAAGGAGAGGTTCAAACCGCTTTCCTCATGATTAAAGATTTTAAGGGCAATTAATGAATATATCCCAATTCAGAGGACAATTTTAAGTTAAGTGTTTATATTAAAGATAAGAGACTGAGTTGAACATTCATCTGAGAGAATAAATGTAGGTTCAAAACTATCTAGAAACCATTATTGATTAAGGTGATGTTTTAAATTAAGCTTCCTAGAAGTTTGACAGAGGCAACCCTATATTTGTTTTATTCTGATATTAGTTCCCACGATTATACAAGGTTTTTTGTGACATTTGCTAAAGGAGCAGAAATACAATTTGAATGAAAATGAATGTTCTGGAAATGAGTTAAATTTTAGCATTTTGTTTAATTTGTTAAGTTTTAATAGACTGTTTAATTTTGAATAATGCTTTGTGAATTTAACCATGTTTTAAACTGTCTCCATATTTAAGCAGATTTAGATGGTTCCATTGGCTGTGATGGTTCTCAAGTGATACTTCCTGAAGCAAAAGAAAATATCTGTTTACAGATACCAAATTATTAATAATTGGCTGATAGGACTGAGTGGTATCAGATCAGTGGCAGGAGGTGGTGACCCAATGACGGGAAAGACTCTCCAATGGCAAAATGAGAGCGGCCTAAGACAGGGCGCCACCGTCCTGGAAACCTGCCCAAGATGGGAGGGTAATATGGGTTTAAGGAAGTGGATGGATGCTTTTAGGATAGAAGCATCAAAAGGGAGGTTTAGAAGAAACCTGCCCAAAGTTGTGAGTTCCACTCAACCCAAATGTGTCTTAATAACCGCTTTATTAATATATTTTATCACAGCAATAAATACTAAGCATCCTATCACTGTGTTATCAGGGGATCACACCCTGTGTAGAAGATAAGTTATAGATTGATTTTGGGGGTAAAGCTTTGAGAACCGTTGCATACAAAGAGGTGCCTAAATTATTAAAGAAGCATTGAACAAACCTGAGATTGTTTGTTTGATGAAGAATTAAGATTGAAAAATTATTTTTGATTATGCTTTTATTGAACTCATGTGCATTTTAATAATAATGAAGAATGGAAAAAACAAAACATGGTGATAACTAAAATTAACATGGTTTGACTTGTTTATAGCGATTTAAATAGATTACTTAAAGAAATGGGGTGCACAATAAGCTAAAATTAATATAATGTTTGGAATAACACATTGTGGAAGGAATAAAATTCTGTTGTGTGTTAAAATCATTTTTGATTTGAGCAACAGTAAGTAGATTACCTTGATCGATGTATATAGTCCAATGCAATGACAACTAACCTGGATGGACAGAAAGACCAAGATGGGAGAAAATTGATCTCTCTAATGAATATATATAAGAAGATATGAAGAACCACGCCCTGGGTGAAAGTGCTAGCCTAACCTCTCCCCAAAGGGTGACCCTCTTCGATGCGCAAAGTATCTGGGTTGAAGACATCTACACTAAAAGCAAGAACTCTTAAAATGATGATGAATATTTTGTATGATACACTCTACATAACTGTGACAACCAAACACAAGGCTGAACCAATTGCATGCTCATGCTTAAAACAATTTTGTATGTTTTATTTTTTGAATGAATATGAGGACAGAATCTTTTACTCTATTCTTAAGCAAAGTTGAGTAGAGATGTTTGGTTCTGTGATCTCCAACGGAGTGCGGTGGCATAATCTGGTCATTGGTAGTGAAGCTGTGTGACTTAATTTAGTCACTAGTTAGCATAACTGAGGCGACTGAATTGTGAAACTGCACTCTGAGTAAAAATGGAAATGTGACTTCTGAAAGTCACAGAGGGGGGGATATGTGGTGTATTTTTATCAAGTTGAGTATACATTAATCAAGTATAATCGATGCCATTTTATGCTACAATTATTTCTGTTGGTCATATGTGTTTTTTGTGTATGTGAGTGGTTCAGCATAAAAGTCTGGGAATGGAATGTCAGAGGTACATGGACACTCACACATAAATGACATGCAGATGTATCCTATTTACTTTTGTTGAAGCTAAAGAAGATATATGATGGGCCCCCTCTTAGTAAAGTGTTTTTACATAGTGTGAAAATGGCTCACAGGATGTAACTGAAGACTTCTGGTTTAAAGATAAAGAAGATTTGTTAAGGGCTCCAAAGATGTTTTTCAGCTCAAAACAGGATATTCATTGTTTTAGCCACGCCTTGTGAGACCTATGTAAGCGTGTGCAAAATTCAAGACACTTCAGTTGTTTCTGCAGGGGCAACTCGGCTTTATGGTCTGATAATAAAGTCTATTCTTCTGAAATCAAAAACTCCAAGTCTTTAAGAGTGAGTTTTGCACAAACCAGGCAAGAACCACAACACTCCACCCATCTGTGAGCATTTCCATTTAAGGACTGAAACACTTACATGTGAGTTTACAATGTAAAGACAAGACTGTTTACAGTTGAATCAGTTTTGTGAACTGTTAATTACTGTCTCACCCCCATTTCAGCTCCACTGAACTCCACGAGCAGCAGATGAGTATTAATGCACAACACTTGCGTTACAGTAACTTTTGTTAAAACAGTGAGAATAGTTTTATCAGACAGTGCCTTTAGTTTACACTAGAGCTGTCAATCAAGTACAACTTATAATCAAATGAATTACATGGTGTCCCGATGAATTAATCACGATTAATCGCATATACAAATATTTGCTGAGAAAGCCCCTCATATAACAATAAATATCTCTCTCTCTCTCACTCTCTCTCTCTCTCTCTCTCCCTATGTCTCTCTCTCTCTCTCTCTCTCTCTCTCACGAGCACACACACTAACACAAGGGTTTAAAATGTGTTATTTATTATTATTTACTGAAAAGAAAAGTCTTTTACTTTATGAAAGGTCATGTAAGTGTAATCTGTCCTGCTCGACCCGCTCCGAGCGGGATTCAAACCGGTGACTCGGGCATGGGAGGCGGGCACACTAACGAGGAAACTAAACAGTGGGTCACTCGTGTGCCTCTTGAGGACAGGGGAATTTACACATACCACACAGCTATCATGTACCAGCTGACTATCATTACATCATCACCAACATCTATTTATTTACAATAAACCCGAACCAGCATCTGTCAACATTTATTCATGTAACGAGATCAATGAATGTCCCAGAAAATTCATTCTCTTCATTCTTAATAATGCACTAAGATGTGTAACTTCTGTCAGTCACTACTCCAGTATATGTCACTTTACATTCATGCAAAGTATTCTTATCTCTCAATCTGTCTGTACATACTTCACCCATTATAAAGAAAATACAAGATAGATAAAAGTCTATTTTAAATTCAGAAAGACAGCTTCTTCCCCCAGTCAATCAGACTTTTGAACTCTTGATGGATAACGATACATATATCAGCACTGCACTTTATTAATCTTATACTGGACTCACATTTGATACTTCTCTTAATAACACAAGGCGGGTGTATATTGTATATTGTGTTGTGTAACAGATGTGTAACTGTGTTGTGTGTAAATCAGGTGTTTATTGTAATTGTCATGACTGATATGTTGCTCGTAACCGCACACAAGACTTTCACCCACTGTTGCACTCGTGTATGTCTGAGTGACAATAAAGTGATTTGATGTTTGACGTGTTTCATGGGCAGCGTTCACAAGTGCATACTTCACATACTACTCTTACTACTTAAACCTGTCTAAAGTCTGTTTTTAATTTAATATTGACAATAAAGTGATTTGATTTGATTTGATTTGATAATAAAAGTTTTTCTGCATCATTAATCAGATGCAGACAGTCTTAAAGTTTCTGCAAACTTTAGCAGTTAGAAATACAGACGGTTCACTTAAAACACGTTGAGACAGCGTTGAGCTATTATGCCACCCGCAGCTGGCACCAGCTTCCAGAAGAGACGTGCTTCAGCAGTTGCCACATAATGTCCAGACTGAAAACACATCTGTTTAACTGCACTTACTGACTATACTGCATCATTTTATTCATCTATTCTTTTTATTTTAAAAAGTAAATACAAAATGTGCAAGTAAAAACAAGGAGTAAAAGTACCCCAAAAGTAATCTATGAGATTACATTACTGATTGCATTTTTTGTCATGTAATATGTAATCAGTACCTGATTACAAGTAATCCAGCAGCACTGATTATATACTGTATATCTGCCCTTATATGTTCTCTAATGTGTGTTCGGTCATGAACACAATAATGGAAAATAAAGTTACTTCATATAAACACTGTTTTAAACAGATATGCCCGCTGTGCCCGCTGTGTGGAGAGGTCTGCCATCTGGTGTTTGACTTTGAAAAGGTTGTCCTTATTAAGTTATATTATAATAATGTAATAAACAAGGAAGACATCTGATTTGTCTTATATTTGGTATATAAGTGTCTAAAAGTGTCCGTTATGTATATACAGTACAGATGTTTCCCCTCACTACAACAAATGTCTGATCGGTCTGTGGTTACACATCCTCCTCTGATGACATCTACTGGACAAATGTTTGATGACATCATAAAACTGCTCCTTTTTTATGCAATTAATTCACAAAATAATCAATTAAGAGTTAATGATGCTGAGTAACAGCCTCACTGGAGAGTTCACTGCAGTCGCATGTGGGACAGAAGCTGTAGATCCAGTTCTCCAAAGTAACTTACAGTGCACTTATTACAGGGACAATCCCCCCGGAGCAACCTGGAGTTAAGTGTCTTACTCAAGGACACAATGGTGGTGACTGTGGGGATCAAACCAGCAACCTCCTGATTACATGTATGTGCTTTAGACCACTACATAAATGAATCAACTGATGTTTTTAGCTCAAACTAAATGTCTAGTTTGTTCTACTGTTAGATAGGACTATTAAACATTTTGTGATTTTAGACCCTGTCAAGATGTTTTAAAGTGTTGCAGCACATGTTCAATCAATAGTGAATGGCTTATGAACCGGGACTGAAGCTTTCCAGCGATATAACAATCATATAAGTATGATTTCATACTTTACTGACTACTAAAATTAAACTATTTTATTTGTCAAAATGTTGCTAATGTTGTCATACCCGTGTTCTGTTGCTATCCAATAGAGAGAAACGATCGAACTAAAATGACCTCAGCAATTATAAAACAGCTCCTATTTTAAACGTGCAATTATATCTAATATAGTTGCTAAAAGTCTGTATCCATGTTTGGATGAATTCCAGAGAAGTTGCAGTTACTGTTGCATTGTGTTTATTGAGACTGATGTGTCACCTGTTGAGGGATCAGAAACACTTTTATATT
The DNA here is from genome assembly GCA_032164185.1 of Moxostoma hubbsi. Lineage (NCBI taxonomy): Eukaryota > Metazoa > Chordata > Actinopteri > Cypriniformes > Catostomidae > Moxostoma > Moxostoma hubbsi. Next base: position 1,297,870 of record JAVLUX010000076.1, read on the forward strand.
GTACAACTGCTCCAAATCTGCAGAAACACACTCAAAATGCATTTCAATGGAATTTATCATATATATATTTCATATAAATGTATTTTATTTTATAACAACATGAATATATGTTTATTATAATCTCTTGAATCACTTCATTCATATCTCAGTTTGCATGTTTTGGGCTTGTGTGATTCAGATTTGACTCTTTCCTGTCCTGTAATTATGGGTGTAGTGTCTGTAGTCACACAGTAGGTGGCGTTATACATCACTTCAACTCATTATTTGACATCTAGTGTTTTTAAAAGTATGTTTTAATCCATCATTCATGGTAGTACACTATAGTGTTGTCACGGTACTTGATACCATTTTCGATACCAAAGCAAAACACAAAAACAGGTTGCTGAACAACACTTTTATTAACAAAGTTAACAAAACATTAGGAGCAGAACTAAGAACAAAAATATGCTATTGTGCAACACTTCAACTTAAATATATTATTTTTGAATTATAACAAAATTGTACAATGTATGCTTAGTATTTGTGAACACTTATTTAAGATTTGCTTCAACTTTTACTTCAGTTTTTTACCAAGTACTAAAAAAACCCCAAAATAAACAAGCATACAGTAGAATTAATAAAAAACAATAGGAACAAATTCCAAACTAATGTGCAAAGCACTTGAAGTTTCATTCAATCCAACACTAACAATGAACTATTGTCTTTCTTACTGTTCAAACAAATTCAATTACAAACATCAGTAGATATTTTCCCTTTTTTTTTGGTGCTATTTCTAGATTTGCAGAAAGGAACACGAGGATGTCAATGGTTTCCTGTGTCAGTCTTGAGCGTCTTGGGCTTACAATATACCCGGCATCACTGAAAACTCTCCGATGAACAGCTTCATGCAGCAATGCACAGATACTTCCTGGCACACTCGGATAGTTGAGGTAGTGTTTTCAGATTTGTTGTCCACCAGCAAAGTGGATCATCTTCCGCGCTGACTTCTGGTATCTGGCTGTAAATCAAAAATTCACCTTGTAACTTATCTGTAGAAAGTGTTGCTTGACTAATGTTGCTTGAGGTTGTAGCCTCTCCTTTTTCTTTTTTTTCACACTGTATGCTTGAGAGCAGATGCTGGAGATCAGTTTTCTTTGATGGTCTGCTTTCACTTGACACTTCTTCTCCAGACAGAGGAGTGACATCAATCGTCCTCACCTCATTCAGGGGATTTTCTTTGACTTTATCCTTAAGGACTACAAAACTGTCCTTACATTTACATTCAAATATGTTCCACATTAATGGCAAGACTGAGGACAGGGTGGTATGTTTCTCACCACTAAGTGCATCAGTGAAAGGGCTGAGTGGCTCAAGAACTGCTTTTACAGTTTCTAAAACAGTGATATCAGAGTCTTTTGGCATCAGATGCCATTTCTTCCGGTCTTCAGCAAGCACAGCACACACAGCCTGATGCTGCTGCTCCAAAAAACATCCACCATGTCATAAGACGAACTGTATCAATTCGTCATGTATCAATTTATGTCCTGGGAAAGACAGCGCTTCCTGCTTTTTAGCCAGCTGGCATGAAGGTTTTGGTGGTCTGGTGAAGGAAGATATTGTTTTTCGAAGCCTTGACAGTGCTGCGGACACCCGGTTTATTTCAGTTGCTTTGTTGACAGCAAGGTGGAGATTGTGCAAAAACAAGGAATCCACGTGTACTCCTGAAAGGCTTTCTTTTTGTTTGAGGCATTATCTGTTGTGATGCCTGCCATCCTTGCAATGTCCAACTTCCATTCTTCAATGTTTTCCTCAAAGGCCTCCATCAAACTCTCAGCTGTGTGATCTGTATTTAGCCCACAACAGCCTTGACACCAGGACTGCAACTCCCAAGATTCAGTTATATACTGCAGAGCTACAGACATGAACGTGTCTACAGCTCTACTTGTCCACAGATCAGTTGTACAACTGTAGAATGGTTTGTGTCTGAGATGATGATTTATGAGGTCTTTGGTTTCATTATAGATGTGAGGTATCTCTGTGTACATGAAATCATTTCTGCTTGGCAGCTGATACTTGGGGTTGAACTGTTGAAGCATTTGCTGGAATCCACTTTTTTCAACTGTATAGATGGGAACTTTATCCATACAATGCATGTAAAGGCAATGCTGTGTGTATGTGTGTGGACTGAGTGTTGTAGACATTAAGCGAACTCAGCAGTTGACTTGGAGATCATTTGTAGAGCTCAAAAATAACATCATTTGCAAGAAGTAGAAAGAGTGAAAATGCTTCATGGGGGTTTTAAAGGTTTGGTCGTGCTACTTTACAAATGCTGTTAAACGTAAATATACTTCCCAAATCCCAACTCACAAATTTCGGCAAACTATGTCATCTAAAAGCCTCCGTAAAATAAGTAAACCCTGTTGTGCTCTCCTTTCGTATGCCCCAGTATTAGGTATTGCATAGCAGTAGGTTAGCGATAAAGACAAGTAGGGATTCGTGACATTGCTAGCTGAAGCCGAACGTGTGCTGCAAACTATAAAGTAGCCTACATAAACGGTGATGTTTTTTGCGATTTTAAATCTCTCTATCGACATAAAACATTCATAATGCAAATGATAATATACTTTTAAACTCTCCTGCTTTAGTTGCTTGAATAAATCCGGGTGTCTGTCTTTCAGGTGCTTTATTAAGTTTGATGTTTCCTCCTCTCGTCAGAAAATTGTGAAAGCAGCGTTTACAAACAGGTTTTTGCTGATCTATGATGTTTCCCTTTTCATCAGCCAAAATACCAAATAACCTCCAAACCGTATTTTTGACAACACTCGTACACTATCCTCTATACTGCACAAATACAAAGAGAAAGAGAAATTAAACCTACGGGGCAATTTAGAGTCTCCAAATCACTTAACCTGCATGTTTTTGGACTTGTGGTGGAAACCAGAGCAAACCCACGTGACCACAGAGAGAACATGCAAACTCCACACAGAAAGGCTCAATTGAGCCGAGACTCGGACCATGAGCCACCATGAGCCCCTGAAATCAAATGTGTTATTTAGTGACAATGATCCGTTGATCTCTTGTGCATGTTCATGAGTCTGCATAAAGCTTTTGAGCTCTTTGCATGAGAACAACAGTAGCTACGCAGCATGCGCGAGATGGGGCGTACAAGCCAAAACTCGTTTTGTTTTGTTTCAACAGGCCCACCAGCGATATTAACAACAGAAAACATGTTTGCCTATTGACCTGTTTCAGTGACATCACAAACTTCAGGTTTTGTAAGTTCTGTTGTCTAGTTTGTGTGCAGCAAGTGAGAACAAGATCGATTCACTGAAACAGGGCAATAGTTCAAATGCTACATCGGATGTACAGACGCTGGCTGAGATTTCAGTGAAAATACGTTCAGTGGATGTTAAAGTCTACACACTCGTGTGAATTTGCAGGATTTATAAACGCAAAGACAGAAATAACAACAATGTAAATGTCAGACTAAATTCCATCTTTAATGTGATCTTCCAACAAACAATAATGTTTTTAAATAATTTATCTTAAATAATTTTGAGGAACATTTTAAATAAAAATAGTACAAACACCCTGATTGCATAAGTGTGCACATCCCGCCCAACTAATATTTTGTGGAAGCACCGTTTGCATTTACCTTGGTCTTACCATGCCTTGGTCAACCTGGACGTGTGCTTTGGGTTACTGACATGTTCATCTTCAGCTTTCTGATAGAGGCCAGCAGGTTTTGTGCCAAAATATCTTGATATTTGGAGCTTTTCATTAACCCATCTATCTTGCCAAGAGCCCCTGACCCAGCTGATGAGACGCATCCCGTAAGCATGATGCCACCACCACCATGCTTCAAAGTCGGTCCTTGGATGATGAGCTTTATTGGCTTTGCATGAAATATATCTTTTACAATTTAGGCTGAAAAATCCAACCTTTGACCTGTCAGACCATAGCACATGTTTGCACATGGTTTGGGGTGACTGAATCTTTTGGCATAGTTTAGACAGGCTTGGATGTTCCCTTTTGTAAGACAGGGTTTATGTCCTGCCACCCTTCCCCAAATCCCAGACCTGTGCCGAATACGAGAGATGGAGCTCCTTCAGTGTTGCTGTTGGCCTCTTGGTTTTCTCCCTGATAAGTTTTCTCCTCGTCCTCTCATTAACTTTGGAGGGCCGTTCTGATCTTTGCAATGTCTCTGTATTGCCACATTCTCTCCACTTATTGATTATTGAGTGCTCCATGGTACATCTAGGGCCATCAATGTTCTTTTATATCCCTCTCCTGATTGGTACTTTTCAACAATTATCTCTCGCAGTTTCTTTGGCAACTCTTTGTGGACCATTGCTCTCCCAGTCGGATGCAACAGCTGACTTTAATCTGGATTCAATCAGAATCCATTTAATTGAAAACTGAAACTCATAATGTGATGCTTCATTGGTCTGATATGATGGAAACTCAGGACAGAAGGACTGTAATGTGAGATTTACTGACAGAACTGAAGGAACTCGGTCACTCATCATCTAGAGCAAAGTGTAAGTTACTACAAACCACAACTTGAAACCAGAGATCCTTGAAACTCCTACAAGTGACGACCTGTTCACACCAAATCCATGACGGATATGTGAGACGAAGTTCAGATGAAAGAAAAAGAGCAAAACAAATCAAATAAAAACTATTTCACTCCTTTACAGCAGGTGGCGCTGTTACTGATCTACAAACATTTACTTTGTTTCCTGTCTCTACTTTAGTCAGATATCAGTGTATGAGATTAATATATTTACTGATTTGGCATAAATGTTTCATTATGTTCTTTTCATGTTTTTGATGCATTTGAAGGAAATCCAGTTTTGCTTTGTTCAGAAACGGGGACTAAATTGTTTCAATGTTGCATTTTCTTCTTGGTTCGGTTCGATTTCACAAGGCAACATTTCAAAACGGACCAAAACTGTCAATAAAAGTCACATGAGAGCAAGCTGTGCCCTCATTGGTCAGTTGTTTGTTCACTGTTGCAGGATTAAGCTCATCCATTTAAAATTATATGCCTGTAAAAAGTTACAGGTTGTGCTCCAAATACAAATGATCCGTCACTCGAATGGAAATGAGTTGTTTATCTTTATCTGTCATTATTCACTTTATTTCTCCATTGAAATCCTCTCTCTCAATTTCAATTTCTATTTCAATTTAACAAGCTTTATTGGCATGATAAAGACACTTTGTATTGCCAAAGCAATTACATAGAAAAACAGAACAGGAACTAAACTAGGACATGACAACAATAATAAATATAAAGAAATAACATTAATGCAACATATAGGGTCAGTAACAGGGGGAGGGGATTGGGGTCAGGGGTCATCGATACATCATGTGTTGTTATTGGTTGAGTTCTGGTTGTCCCGCAGGTTTCTACAGGATACTACAAATCTTGCAGCTATATTTGCACATTCCTCTTTTTCCCCCAGAATAAAACACATTTTTTGTGTCGGGGTACATGCATTGAAATCTGGACATATGTTGTTAATTTTGGGGTAATATTTGTTTCTAATTGGTTGGTATTTTGGGCATTCTGTGAGGAAGTGCAGTTCTGTCTCAATCACTCCCAGGATGCATTGGGAGCACAGTCTGTCCTCGCGGGGCAGCCATGTCTGTCTGCGGCGGCGGCCCGTCTCTACGGCCAGACTGTGCTCGCTGAGTCTGTACATCGTCAGTGCTTTTCTTAATCTTCTGTCAGTCACTGTGGTCAGATAGTTTGCCACCGTGTACTCTCGATTTAGTGCCGAATAACATTCCAGTTTGTGTTGAGTTTTAATGGTGTTTGTCCAATGCGTCAGGTATTTTTCCTTTTCTTTGTGTATAATTTGGTTAGGCCGAATGTTTGTGAGTGTGCCGTTATCCTGAGACTGGCCGATCTCCTCAGGTGTGACTTCAGTCAGTCTCAGGACAAGCTGGCATAGGGGACTCTTCACCCCGCTCAGCTCTTGGTGTTTTAGGGCTTTATAATGGGATGTGTTGGGGTCACTTGTCTTTAGGTGCTTCCAGAATTTGATGGCTCTTTTCTGAATGTTCAAAAGGAGAGGGTATTGGCCTAATTCTGCCCTGCATCCATTATTTGGGGCTTTTCTTTGGACATAAATGATTCTTTTACAAAATTCCAGATGCAGAGTTTCAATGGGATGTTTTTCCCAATTTAAATAGTCATATTTTACAGGTGGACCCCACACTTCACTGCCATATAATGCGATTGGTTCGATGACTGATTGGAATATTTTGAGCCAGATCCTGATCGGAATATCAATTTTAATGGATTTTTTAATGGCATAAAACGCCCTTTGTGCTTTCTCTTTGAGTTCATTCACAGCCAAAGCAAAATTACCTGTAGAACTGATTTTTAGGCCGAGGTAATTGTATGTCTTTGTGATTTCAATGCTTCTGTTTGATAATGTAAAAATGTTTGTTAGTCCCTGAGATCTGGATCGCTTTTGGAAGATCATGACTTTGGTTTTTTGGTGGTTGACTGTCAGGGCCCAGGTCTGACAGTAACTCTCCAGTAATGCCAGGCTCTGCTGGAGCCCCTCTTTAGTGGGCGACAGGAGAACCAGGTCATCAGCTTAGAGGAGACACTTTATTTCTGTGTCATGTAAAGTGAGACCTCGAACGGGAGATTGTTCAATAGTTTGTGCCAACTGATTGATATACATGTTGAAGAGGGTGGGGCTTAAACTGCAGCCCTGTCTCAATCCTCGCCGTTGAAGGAAAAATTTGGTTCTTTTGTTGCCAATTTTAACAGCACATTGACTGGCTGTGTACATTGATTTGATGACATCATAAGATTTTCCCCCTACACCGCTGTTAATAAGTTTGAGGTATAATCCTTCATGCCAGATTGAATCAAATGCTTTCTTAAAATCTACAAAACAGGCAAAAATTTGGCTTTTATTTTGATGTACATATTTATCAATGAGTGTCTGTAGGGTGAAAATGTGATCAGATGTGCGACATTTTGGCATGAATCCAATTTGACATTTACTCAAGGCATTGTGCTTCATAAGGAAGTCTAAAAGTCTGCTGTTTAAAATACTGCAGAAGACCTTCCCCAGATTACTGTTCACACAGATGCCTCGGTAGTTATTAGGGTCTAATTTATCCCCACTCTTATAAATGGGGCTGATGAGTCCCTGATTCCAGATCTCAGGGAAATAACCGGCACACAGAACATCATTGAACAGTTTTAGAGTCGCCAGTTTAAAGTTGTGATCCATGTGTTTCAGCATCTCATTGAGGATGCCGTCTACACCACATGCTTTTTTGGACTCTAGGACACTGATTTTGTCCTCCAGTTCTTTCATTGTGATTGGGAAGTCTAATGGGTTTTGGTTTTCTTTAATGGATTTTTCAAACTCTTCTAATTTTTTACTAATGTTACTTTGATTGTGATTTTGGGTTGTGCGATATAGATCTTGGAAATGATTTTTCCACAGATCTCCATCTTGTATTGCCAATTCTTCATTTGATTTATATAGTGATTTCCATTTATCCCAGAATTTATTTGAATTGACTAATTCTTCAATTTCTTGAAGCTGGCTCTGTAAGAACTGTTCTTTTTTCCTTCTGAGTGTGTGTTTATATTGTTTTAGTGCCTCACAGTAACGGAGGCGTAGGTCCTGATTATCTGGTTGTCTGTGTTTTTGGTTGGATAATTTTCGGAGGTTCGTCCTCAGAGTCTTACAGTCTGAATCAAACCATTTGTCTGTCTCTAATTTCTTTTTCTTAGGTTTGATTTTTGCCAAATTGCTCCTTTGTGCAGTTTTGTAGAAAATGGTGTTTAGATCTTTTACTGCCTGATTTACACCATCATTATTTTTAGTGTATTGCTGTATTTGGAAAGAAAGTAAGAGAGATTGTATCTCTGTAAGTGTAATTGCATTTGTGTAGTCATTGATGCTGTTATCCGTCCATTTAAATGATTGTATTCTGCTCATTGTGTGTGCTGTTGTGGTTTTTGTTGTGTTGGTTGTTGATTCAGACTGTTTGACATACAGGGTAATTTGGCTGTGATCTGAGAAAGCTGTTAATGGTTTGACTGTGAATGCTCTCAAAGAAGAAAGGTCCAGATCTGTGATTGCGTAATCAACAGTGCTGCTACCAAGAGCTGAGCTGTAGGTGTACCGTCCGAAAGAGTCTCCCCTTAGTCTTCCATTGATGATGTACAGACCCAGACTCCGACAGAGCTGCAGCAGCTGCTTTCCATGGGCGTTTGTTGCCTTGTCATTGTTCTGTCTGGGGGCATGAGAGGGAAAAATCACATTATTTCCAGTGATGAATCGGTCACCGTATGTGTCTGTGAAATCTAGTTCTACACCAGTTCTACAGTTCAGATCCCCCAGAATCAGCACATTCCCCTGGGCCTGGAAATGACTGATTTCTGTCTCTATGGTAGGAAAGGTTTCTTCCTGGAAATAGGGTGACTCAAGAGGGGGAATATAGATCGCACATAGAAAGACGGATTTTGATGTGGACATTATGCCTTTTTTTATTTTTAGCCATAGATGGTATTGTTCAATTTTGATTAATTCTATGGCACAGGATAATTCAGATTTAATCCAGATTAACATCCCTCCTGAGTTTCTGCTCTGTTTAACTGATGTGAGTTTTACTGATGGTAACACTATCTCCTTGAACCCTGCGGGACAACCAGTGTGCTCATCACCTCGACTCCACGTTTCCTGTAAGATAATAATATCTTGATCTTTAAGTTCTCTGATGAAATCAGAGTTTCGACTCTTAAGGCCAAAAGCTGAGGAGCTCAGACCTTGAATGTTCCACATGGAGATGCAAAATGACTTCATCTAAAGAGAGTCTGTTGGGTTTGTTTGCTATTTATAGAAAAGAGAAAGACATAAGACCAAAAACTATGTAGAAACAATGAAATAGTGAGAATATAATTTTGTAAAAATGTATATGTAAGGTCCTTTATATTTTTGAAGCACTGTCCTTACACTAATATATATATATATATATATATATATATATACACACACATATACATAAATATACACTTTTTTTTTTTCCTTTCCTCTCTCCTCATTTCTTACCGCTGCCCGTGTGGGACAGTAAGCGCGAGCAGATGATGTTCAGCATGTGCTGGATGTCCTGAAGATCAGTGTTGCCTCGGTTTGCTTCTCCACTGAGAGTCTGGGCATAGCTCAGTTTACCTGGCTGAGGTGTGGTGTGCTGCGGAGGGTGGTCCGGTGCTGTGGGGTACCCTGCAGGTGCTGGGTGTTTGGGGATTTCGCAGTCCAGTCTCTGACCACGTGGCTCCCCTCTGGGTGCTGTGGCTCTGGGTGTGGCTCTGGATGTCTTGTAGGATGGGGTGTTGTTCTCTGACCTGCGTCTTGTTGGGTTTCCTGGGCTTGGGTTTGTTCTGCTCCAGCGGGGGCTTGTCTGGTTGTTCCGATTTAGAGCAACATCTTTCATAGTTTTTGCCAGCACATGTACAACATCCCTATATAGATGAACATGATCATACAGACAGCTTGTGTCCAGGTCTGTGTGGTGTGCCAGGTGGACATTAGGCAGTAGGGCGCAGTGTCTTGAGATGCTGGCATTTATTTTGGTGATTGTGTGGGGATGAAAATCTTTTCTTGGGAGCAGAGTGGAGAGGATAATTTTTGAACTGGGGAAGGAATGTCTCGCTTTCTCCAGAACAGCTCTCAGGGAATCAGCCACCCCGTCCTGCTGGCTCCTCAGGTCATTTGTGCCTGTGTGTATGATGATGTGGCTGGGGCAGCCGAGTTGTGACTACTCTTCATTTGTGTTCTGCAGGAGAACTTACAGTTAAAGAACAGAAAATTGGGAAAATGTGAGTCACTGCCAAACAATGAAATCAAAGTTAAATGAGGTTTGATCAAATATAACAGAAACAGTTTCATGAAGTGCATCATTTATGTCCAGTATTACCAGTGTTCAGGTGTCGATATGACTTCATTAAATGACATTTTACTGATTTCTCAGTGGAGAACGAGTCATTGTGAAATACAGATCAAGAACATTTCTATCATCTCCTGTTTCTAACATTATTGAACGCCCCTGATTGAAGTCAACAGTTGATTAGTAGAGACTCCATCAGCTGAGATGAGTGTCAGATATCTATTTTTGGAACAGCATACTAACATACTCTTTGTATTTGTGCAGTATAGAGGATAGTGTACTACCATGAATGATGGATTAAAACAGACTTTTAAAAACACTAGATGTCAAATAATGAGTTGAAGTGATGTATAACGCCACCTACTGTGTGACTACAGACACTACACCCATAATTACAGAACAGGAAAGAGTCAAATCTGAATCACACAAGCCCAAACCACCTGCAAAAAACGGTGATATCAGAGTCTTTTGGCATCAGATGCCATTTCTTCCGGTCTTCAGCAAGCACAGCACACACAGCCTGATGCTGCTGCTCCAAAAAACATCCACCATGTCATAAGACGACTGCCAACGAGCGGGTTCATCATGTATCAGTTTATGTCCTGGGAAGGACAGCTCTTCCTGCTTTTTAGCCAGCTGGCATGAAGGTTTTGGTGGTCTGGTGAAGGAAGATATTGTTTTTCGAAGCCTTGACAGTGCTGCGGACACCCGGTTTATTTCAGTTGCTTTGTTGACAGCAAGGTGGAGATTGTGCAAAAACAAGGAATCCACGTGTACTCCTGAAAGGCTTTCTTGTTGGTGTTTGAGGCATTATCTGTTGTGATGCCTGCCATCCTTGCAATGTCCAACTTCCATTCTTCAATGTTTTCCTGAAAGGTCTCCATCAAACTCTCAGCTGTGTGATCTGTATTTAGCCCACAACAGCCTTGACACCAGGACTGCAACTCCCAAGATTCAGTTATATACTGCAGAGTTACAGACATGAACGTGTCTACAGCTCTACTTGTCCACAGATCAGTTGTACAACTGTAGAATGGTTTGTGTCTGAGATGATGATTTATGAGGTCTTTGGTTTCATTATAGATGTGAGGTATCTCTGTGTACATGAAATCATTTCTGCTTGGCAGCTGATACTTGGGGTTGAACTGTTGAAGCATTTGCTGGAATCCACTTTTTTCAACAGTATAGATGGGAACTTTATCCATACAATGCATGTAAAGGCAATGCTGTGTGTATGTGTGTGGACTGAGTGTTGTAGACATTAAGCGAACTCAGCAGTTGACTTGGAGATCATTTGTAGAGCTCAAAAATAACATCATTTGCAAGAAGTAGAAAGACTGAAAATGCTTCATGGGGGTTTTAAAGGTTTGGTCGTGCTACTTTACAAATGCTGTTAAACGTAAATATACTTCCCAAATCCCAACTCACAAATTTCGGCAAACTATGTCATCTAAAAGCCTCCGTAAAATAAGTAAACCCTGTTGTGCTCTCCTTTCGTATGCCCCAGTATTAGGTATTGCATAGCAGTAGGTTAGCGATAAAGACAAGTAGGGATTCGTGACATTGCTAGCTGAAGCCGAACGTGTGCTGCAAACTATAAAGTAGCCTACATAAACGGTGATGTTTTTTGCGATTTTAAATCTCTCTATCGACATAAAACATTCATAATGCAAATGATAATATACTTTTAAACTCTCCTGCTTTAGTTGCTTGAATAAATCCGAGTGTCTGTCTTTCAGGTGCTTTATTAAGTTTGATGTTTCCTCCTCTCGTCAGAAAATTGTGAAAGCAGCGTTTACAAACAGGTTTTTGCTGATCTATGATGTTTCCCTTTTCATCAGCCAAAATACCAAATAACCTCCAAACCGTATTTTTGACAACACTCGTACACTATCCTCTATACTGCACAAATACAAAGAGAAAGAGAAATTAAACCTACGGGGCAATTTAGAGTCTCCAAATCACTTAACCTGCATGTTTTTGGACTTGTGGTGGAAACCAGAGCAAACCCACGTGACCACAGAGAGAACATGCAAACTCCACACAGAAAGGCTCAATTGAGCCGAGACTCGGACCATGAGCCACCATGAGCCCCTGAAATCAAATGTGTTATTTAGTGACAATGTTCTGTTGATCTCTTGTGCATGTTCATGAGTCTGCATAAAGCTTTTGAGCTCTTTGCATGAGAACAACAGTAGCTACGCAGCATGCGCGAGATGGGGCGTACAAGCCAAAACTCATTTTGTTTTGTTTCAACAGGCCCACCAGCGATATTAACAACAGAAAACATGTTTGCCTATTGACCTGTTTCAGTGACATCACAAACTTCAGGTTTTGTAAGTTCTGTTGTCTAGTTTGTGTGCAGCAAGTGAGAACAAGAGTGATTCACTGAAACAGGGCAATAGTTCAAATGCTACATCGGATGTACAGACGCTGGCTGAGATTTCAGTGAAAATACGTTCAGTGGATGTTAAAGTCTACACACTCGTGTGAATTTGCAGGATTTATAAACGCAAAGGCAGAAATACCAACAATGTAAATGTCAAGACAAAATTCCATCTTTAATGTGATCTTCCAACAAACAATAATGTTTTTAAATAATTTATCTTAAATAATTTTGAGGAACATTTTAAATAAAAATAGTACAAACACCCTGATTGCATAAGTGTGCACATCCTGCCCAACTAATATTTTGTGGAAGCACTGTTTGCATTTACCTTGGTCTTACCATGCCTTGGTCAACCTGGACGTGTGCTTTGGGTTACTGACATGTTCATCTTCAGCTTTCTGATAGAGGCCAGCAGGTTTTGTGCCAAAATATCTTGATATTTGGAGCTTTTCATTAACCCATCTATCTTGCCAAGAGCCCCTGACCCAGCTGATGAGACGCATCCCGTAAGCATGATGCCACCACCACCATGCTTCAAAGTCGGTCCTTGGATGATGAGCTTTATTGGCTTTGCATGAAATATATCTTTTACAATTTAGGCTGAAAAATCCAACCTTTGACCTGTCAGACCATAGCACATGTTTGCACATGGTTTGGGGTGACTGAATCTTTTGGCATAGTTTAGACAGGCTTGGATGTTCCCTTTTGTAAGACAGGGTTTATGTCCTGCCACCCTTCCCCAAATCCCAGACCTGTGCCGAATACGAGAGATGGAGCTCCTTCAGTGTTGCTGTTGGCCTCTTGGTTTTCTCCCTGATAAGTTTTCTCCTCGTCCTCTCATTAACTTTGGAGGGCCGTTCTGACCTTTGCAATGTCTCTGTATTGCCACATTCTCTCCACTTATTGATTATTGAGTGCTCCATGGTACATCTAGGGCCATCAATGTTCTTTTATATCCCTCTCCTGATTGGTACTTTTCAACAATTATCTCTCGCAGTTTCTTTGGCAACTCTTTGTGGACCATTGCTCTCCCAGTCGGATGCAACCCCAAACATTCCAGCAAATACTACAGCAACAGCTGACTTTAATCTGGATTCAATCAGAATCCATTTCATTGATGAAACGCTATTATAATATACAACATAATGTAAATGTTTCTTTACAGAAGATGTCTTTTAACTAAGATGACTCAAGACATGGTTTCACATACAGTTTTATTGTAAACGTTACAATAATATAAAAAATGCATCCCACAACCTCTTTCAAAACACAAATCTGCCATTATTGCAGGTATAATCACTGTGTTATGTGACTTTTCACTCATTTGTTTGTTCCAGAAGTCTCTTTAGATCGGTGAAATGGTAGCTCTAGCAAAAGTTCTGCCAGGAAGACTCAATTGTTACGTCACTTATTCCTTCTCTTTTATCCAATCACGTTCTAACTCTTGCAGTATAAAAGATGGTTACTTACACTTGTCTGAGTTCGCAGACGCTGACGCTTCCATTCAGTGCTCGTGTCAGTCGCCGACCAAAATGTCTAAGAATACGCAACTTATTTGCGTCTATTCTGATTCTGACGACGATTTCGTCCCGCCGTCTCCTCTTCCTGCTCGTCGCAGCTCACGCATCCAGCGTCGTACCTCTCCTTGGGCTCAGTGGTCATCTGAAGACACGGTCATTGCTCTCGAGGACGCCGGTATACCGGTCAGCCAAGGCCTCTCCAGAGAAAATCTGCTCCTTCTGGCCCAAAAAAGATCGGCAAAATCATCTTTTCCTCGCCCATCAAAAAGATCATCGCTGCCCGCTCGGATGCCATCTCCTCCGCCGTCTACTGAACCTACAGTCTTTAATGACCAGATTTTCTCCGCTGTTCAAAGCCTCTCTCAAACAGTTAAAAGCTTGGAATCCAAAATGTCGGCCTTTGAACACTCATTTATCGGCCATGGCTTCGGTTCAGATCCGGCCTCGATCTCGGCAGAGATTCCTCAGTTTCATCCCCCTTTCTCTTCTGGACTGGGCGGCCCTTCGGATGTGCCTTCTACATCTTCCACTCAGCCTGCTTCCCTTCCTACGATCCAGACGCCATCTCAAGTCTCCGCGCCACCGGTTCTCCCTAATTTTACATTATCCTCAGCTACTCCAGCTCCAGCTTTCGGCAGGCGTTACGTCTCACCAGCTGCCGCAACAGTGTCCCCACACCTAAGAGCTAATATTATTCAAGGTAAGGACATTAACCTTGCCTCATTATTGCTTCCGTCACCTGCGGCTGACAGGAAAATGGTTGACTGTGGTGACGTGGCAGTCCTGCTTAAAACTTCTGATCCTCGCCTCCAACGTAATCTCTCTTTTGGCGAATTTGTGATCGCTTTTAGCATCTTTAGAGACATTCTGTGTCAAAGCTACCCAGAGAGAAGGGAAGAGCTAGATCTTTATCTAGCCATGATCGCAGACTTTAGCCAAAGATACGGGGGCACGCTTTTCTACGAATACCATAAGGCATTTTCCGCTAAATCCGCCTCCTTCATCACTATTTTCAATTCAAGATTAGACTGGTCAGTTACAGACATCGAACTGCTTGTTCGCCATTTCGGAGGTCAAAAAACTCTAGCCTGTACTATTTGCAGCGCTCACGGCCACTGTGCTCCATTCTGCCCTAAAGCGTTCGCATGCAACGCTCCGGCCGCTGACCACGGTGCTGAAAACGTAAGACTCTCTTCATCCAGCAGAGGTCACCGGATGGCAGAATTTAACGGCGTCCCGATATGTCTTTTCTTCAATGAATCTGTCTGCTCCTATTCTAATTGCAAATTTGCTCATGTTTGTAGTGTATGCAAGGATCCACACCCGAAATCTGTCTGTCCACGCCGGTACAAACCTGCCACCCGCGGGAAAGCCCCATTTCGGAAAAAATTCTGAACAGCCACCCATCCACTCCTATTAATATTCTAAATCTTTCTAGTTACCTCTCTTCTCACCCTGATACAACTTTTGTTGACTACTTAATCACCGGCTTGTCCCAAGGGTTTCGGGTGGATGTCCTTTCTCACATCACTGATTCTTTCGTCGCAAAAAACCTGCAATCAGCCAGGAATGATCCCGGCTTGGTTTCAGCACTACTAGAGAACGAAGTTAATAAAGGTGATGTTATTGGCCCTTTTGCTTCTCCTCCTTTCTCCCCTTTTCGGATTAATTCTATCGGCGTTGCTACACGCAAATATTCCAGTAAAAAACGTCTTATTTTTGACATGTCTTCCCCCCATTCTTCTTTCACAGCAAGCGTTAATGAATGCATTCCCCTCGCCCCCTTCTCTTTATATTATGCTTCTGTCGATAATGCCATTCAGTTAATCAAGTTAGCTGGCCAAGGTGCTTGGTTAGCCAAAGCTGACATTACAGATGCCTTCAAAATTATGCCAATTCACCCCTCCGACTGGCCACTTTTCGGAGTCAAGTGGAATTCTAAATTCTATTTCGCCGTTAGGCTCACATTCGGGTGTCGAAGTAGCCCTCACATCTTCAACAGTCTCTCCGAAGCGCTGTGCTGGATCCTGTTGAATGTCTGCAAGCTTCCCTTCGTTCTGCATCTTCTCGACAATTTTTTGCTGATCGATTTTCCGTCTTCCCAATCGCCTATCCTCGACATATTTAAACAGGTATCTAGCGACGTCGGCATTCCCCTCTCGGCGGAAAAAACAACGGGCCCCTCTACCTCGCTCGAATTTCTAGGTATTTTCCTAGACACTGTTAACATGCAAGCTTCTCTCCCTCATGAAAAGCTTTTAAGGATTAGATCCTTCTTGGAAATTTTTTCCTGTCTCGGCATTGTTTCGAAACGTGACGTGCTTTCGTTGCTCGGTCACCTCAATTTCGCCATGAGCATAATTCCTCAAGGTAGGGCTTTCATTTCTCGGCTGTTAACTTTGGCCCATTCCGTACAAGGTTTAAGTGACTTGGTCCAATTAGACGAAGGCTGCCTATCCGATATCAAATTTTGGACTCAGCTGTTAAAGGATTGGAACGGTATTTCTTTTTTCTATAATGACGCCTTCGAATCATCAGAAGAACTTCAATTATTTACCGATGCCGCCCCCTCTATTGGCTTTGGGGGGTTCTTCCAAGGGCAATGGTTCGCAGAAAAATGGCCAACTGGTTTTCCTGAGTCTACTTCTGGTTCCGTTTCTTCCGCACTCTACGAAATTTACCCATTAGTTGTAGCCAGCCTCATCTGGGGTCCAGCATGGTCAAGGAAGCGCATTATGATGTTTTGCGATAACGAAGCCACTGTCGCCATTATTAATAAAGGTCGGTCTTCCTGCCAGTCGATGATGCCTTTCGTGAGACGTTTAATCTGGCAATCAGTCATCTTTAATTTTATCATTAAAGCTGCTCACATACCAGGTCACTCCAATGTTATCGCTGACGCGCTCTCTCGTTTTCGTTTCCAGACTTTCAGACGGCTTTGCCCTTCAGCCCTTACGGATCCAACTCCGTCCCCTCCCCTATCAGCCACAATGTTAAATTAGTCGATCTGCTTAATTCAGCCAGACATTACATGGCTAAAGGAGTAGCTCCTTCAACTTACAGAGTTTACACTTCCGCTTGGTTTTCTTTTTTAATGTTCTGTTCTTCCTTTCAGATTTCCGTTTTTCCCATTTTGATTTCGACTGTTTGCTCCTTTCTCGTTTTCAATTTCGAGAAACGCAATTTAAAACCTTCCTCCATCCGTAGACTTCTAGCAGGCATTCAATTCTACGCCAAATACTTCAACCCCGATTTTCCAAGTTTATTCACCGCTCCCCCTATCCGTTTATTGCTCAAAGGCATAAGCAAATCCTCTATTAATTCTCCAGATAAACGGTTACCATTTACTTTGCCTCTATTGCAAAGACTAATCTCCTCTATTCGCCAAGGCCTTTTTTCTACGTACATCAATATTTTGCTAGAAGCTGTGTTTCTCACTGCCTTCTACGGCTTTATGCGCCCAGGGGAATTTGCATCCGCTACCAATCATTTCGATCCCGCTCGCGATCTGTCTTTCTCCGATTTACACTTTTCACCCAATTTCTTTACCCTCTTCCTTAAGCACTCTAAGAATGATTCCAAAGGGTCCGGCATCACACTAACAATCTCAAAAATTAATAACAATTTTTGTCCATTCCTATCTATGGTTAAATTTCTTAAAATTCGTCTCAAATCTCCTCATATTTCCCCCTTATTCTTACTACCTAACGGAGCACCCCTCTCTAAAGCCTGGTTCAGGACTCATCTAGTTTCTGTCCTCAAAAGCTGCAGTCTACCTTCCTCCCAGTATACCGGTCATTCCTTCAGGATCGGGGCAGCCACTTCAGCTGCCGAACGTGGCATCTCTACGTCAGCTATCAAAATCCTGGGTAGATGGTCTTCCTCTGCATTTGAGTCCTACATAAGACCTGACTCAAAAACTATCCTCAAAGCTCAGCAAGCTCTCCTTTAACGATCCAGGTAAATACCTATGCAATTACTGGTGGTGGTGATATATATTATTAAATTTAAAAAAAAAAAAAAATAATTATGTTCAGTGTGGTTCACCGTGACCGTGTAGCCCAACGTGGCTTGTCCCATGGTCTTGTGGCCGTTCCGGCTCTGTTTCATGTGGCTTAGCAGCCGTGTCTCGTTGGCCTCGTATCTGTGTGGCATTAGCAGCCTTGTGGCCCAGCGGGCCTTGTCTTCATGTAGGTCTTAAGGCCTTGTGGCATAATGTTGCCTGTCCTTCGTGTGGCCTCGTGGCCGTTGTCTCTGTCCAACCTCGTCTCAGTGTGGGCGCCCGACTTTGCGGCCCTCGCGGCCCCATTCTATGTTCAGTGTGGTCTACTGTGACCGTGTAGCCTAATGTGGCCTTGTCCCGTGGTCTTGTGGCCAGTTATGGCATTGGTTATTTGTGGCCTAAGGCCGTGTCCTTGAGTGATTCTGTCTTTGTGTGGCTTTAGCAGCCTTGTGGCTCAGCGGGCCTTGTCTCTGTGTGGGTCTACAGGCCTCGTGGCACAATGTTGCCTTGTCCTATATGTAAAAAATGGCCAAGTGGTCTCGTGGCCCTAGTGGCTTCGGTTCTATGTGGCCAAGCGGCTGTTGTCTACGTTGCTTGTTCCGTGTGGCCTTGTGGCCCAATGTTGCCTTGTCCTATATGTAAAAAATGGCCAAGTGGTCTCGTGGCCCTAGTGGCATCGGTTCTATGTGGCCTAGCGGCCGTCGTCTGCGTGGCCAAGTGGCCTCGAGGCACTGTAGCCTCACTAAAAGATGGCCATGTGGCCCTCGTGGTTGGTTTTATGTGGCCTCGCGGCCTCGTCCAGTCTACTTTGTTTTATGTGCGGCACTAGGCGCCTTTGTGGCTGTTTGCCAGCCTCGTCTCTGTGGTCTATTAAGGCCGTGTGGCCGTGCGGCCTTGTCTCTGTGGTCTAGCAAGGCCTTGTGGCCAGTGTGGCCCCGCTTTGTGGTCATTAGGGCCGGATCTATGTGGCCCAAGGTGGCCCTGTTCTGTGTGGCCCAAGGTGGCCCTGTTCTGTGTGGCCCAAGGTGGCCCTGTTCTGTGGGTTCAAGGTGCCCTGTTCTGTGTGGCCCAAGGTGGCCTCATTCTGCGCGGCCAAGTGGCCAGTTTTGTGTGGCCTTTCGTGGCCTGTCTCGTGTGGCCTTGTCTTCATGTGCCTATAACGGCTCGTTTTCATTGACTCTTCATATACTAATTTGCCAATTCACAGTTTTATCTCTATCCCTCCTATGCTCACTTTCCCTTCAACTCATCCTCTGTGATTAACTGATTGATCAGTTGCTGTACGTCCCAAAACTTATCAAGTCGCTTGTATGAAAGCGTCAGCAACAGATATATGCTAACGTATATACAGCAGCAGTATTTTTAATGCTTTATGTTTTATTCTTGCCTTCTTATAATTAAGTCATCTCTTTCTAATTAGATTTTGTCTTAAAGGCGTTATGTCATGCTCATTATTAATTCTCTTCTCTCTCCATGTTTAGGCTCTCCAAGATATTCAACCGGTGGGTATATTTCTCTTCACCGTTCTTTGGGGTAGGTTTACGTCCCGGTGGAATTACTTTTCCACCTTCTTTGGGGGTCGGCTGCGCCCCTGCCTCCACCACAAGGCAGGAAAAGCAGAGTCCGGACCCCCGGACTGTGAGCTTCGGACGGGGCCTACGCCAAAGAACTTATCATTATATTGCTTATAAATGGATAATTGCACTAGCTTTATTCTCCCGAGTCTTTCTGGTAGAAATGGTAGCTCTAGCATAAGTTCTGCCAGGAAGACTCAATTGTTACGTCACTTATTCCTTCTCTTTTATCCAATCACGTTCTAACTCTTGCAGTATAAAAGATGGTTACTTACACTTGTCTGAGTTCGCAGACGCTGACGCTTCCATTCACCTCCACCCTCCCCACCACCAAGACGATTTCTTCCCTTCCATCCTCCCCACCACCACCAGGATGGCCCCTTCCCATACCTCACGGGGGTCGGCTGCGCCCCTGCCTCCACCACAAGGCAGGAAAAGCAGAGTCCGGACCCCCGGACTGTGAGCTTCGGACGGGGCCTACGCCAAAGAACTTATCATTATATTGCTTGTTGAGCTGTCAATAAATGGATAATTGCACTAGCTTTATTCTCCCGAGTCTTTCTGGTAGAACTGTGTTTCTCAATCACACTTGATTCAGATCAGATCATTACTAAAGACTTCAAGACCGGAGCTGCGCTTCCCAAAAGCATTACATGGCACACAATCATTGGCATTTTGATACAGTAAAGTCATCTTCACACTGCAGAAACCTCATGTGCCATTTGATACTACGAATGCTTCTGTTCACATATAACAATTTACAAAATGTGACACATGATGTCAGACACAAATCAAGAGCACTGTGTGACACACCCAAAATAAACACTTTGGAATGCAAATAATGTGGCGAATTTGTCTTCGTGACAGGAGCGTGCAGTACATAAACAATACAGCAACAAGGTAATATATGTTAGAAGAGGTGGGATGTTTTAGATGACTATAAATAATCAGTTTGATGTCCCTTAAAATCCTTCATATCTCATATTGTCTGTAATCTAATGGTGTATAATTGATCCTCAACAATAAGTGAGTTTATATGAAGATAATCAGATGTTTCTATGTTTAATCTGTAGTGTCTGCTGATCTCAGACCTGTAGAAAGACAATCTTCTGTATCAAACACCGTTAAAAATGAGGTGAGATATTCACAGATCATCTACACAAACTAAAAGTTCAAAATAAATCTTCAAATGTTCAATGAATACATTTTCTTTTTCTTTAGAAACCACATCAAGATCTCTTCTGGAAGACTGTCTGAGACACGTTCGATTCAACTTTCAGCATTTACGATTGAAAATGAAGCAAAACTTCAAAATTTCAACTGTCTGTCTGTCCATCCACGCATTATAAAGAAAATACAAGATAGATAAAAGTCTATTTTAAATTCAGAAAGAGTAATACAATTATTAATTTAATTAAAATTATTAAAAGTAATAAAATAAAATATTTTATGATGTATTGAAACAAATAAAAATAAAAAGAATAGATTAATAAAATGATGCAGTATAATCAGTAAGTGCAGTTAAACCGATGTGTTAAAGACTTTTATCTTGTATTTTCTTTATAATTTCTATGTAACACATTGAATTACCAGTTTGTATGAAATGTGCAATATACACAAACTTGCATGATCTATCTTTATGTTATAGACATTTACATTTATGTATTTGGCAGACGCTTTTATCCAAAGACATAAAGATTAACATTGTTATAATAAAATAATAATATAAATAATATAATAAAACATTATTAGACATAAATCCTATATTTGATCAACAGAAGTTGGTGAGTTGTTTTATAAGTTATTAAGAGTAGATGAAAATGATTCAGTTTAAAGCTGGTAAATAATTTAGTCAAAAGGGACAATAAAAAGAAACTCATCCAGTTTGTTCTGTAAATACTCATGTGCAGAATAGAGATACGGTGTGTTTAACAGTATGTGTTAACAGCAGCAGAACCGTCAGGCACAGGAACAGATATTTCCCTCGGGCTAATATCTCACAAACACATCAAACTGATTATTTATATTCATCTAAAACATCCCACCTCTTCTACCATCTATTCCCTTGTACACTGTCTTATCTCTCTTGTACACTGTCTTATCTCTCTTGTACACTGTCTTATCTCTCTCTTGTTACTGTTGACTCTAAAATATGGGTGTGTATTCTTGATTTATGCCTGACATCATGTAAATTGACTGTAAATTGCATCCGACTGGGAGAGCAATGGTCCACAAAGACTTGCCAAAGAAACTGCGAGAGATAATTGTTGAAAAGTACCAATCAGGAGAGGGATATAAAAGAACATTGATGGCCCTAGATGTACCATGGAGCACTCAATAATCAATAAGTGGAGAGAATGTGGCAATACAGAGACATTGCAAAGATCAGAACGGCCCTCCAAAGTTAATGAGAGGACGAGGAGAAAACTTATCAGGGAGAAAACCAAGAGGCCAACAGCAACACTGAAGGAGCTACATCTCTCGTATTCGGCACAGGTCTGGGATTTGGGGAAGGGTGGCAGGACATAAACCCTGTCTTACAAAAGGGAACATCCAAGCCTGTCTAAACTATGCCAAAAGATTCAGTCACCCCAAACCATGTGCAAACATGTGCTATGGTCTGACAGGTCAAAGGTTGGATTTTTCAGCCTAAATTGTAAAAGATATATTTCATGCAAAGCCAATAAAGCTCACCATCCAAGGACCGACTTTGAAGCATGGTGGTGGTGGCATCACGCTTACGGGATGCGTCTCATCAGCTGGGTCAGGGGCTCTTGGCAAGATAGATGGGCTAATGAAAAGATATTTTGGCACAAAACCTGCTGCCTCTATCAGAAAGCTGAAGATGAACATGTCAGTAACCCAAAGCACACGTCCAGGTTGACCAAGGCATGGCTTCAGAAAAGGAAAATCAAAGTGTTGGAGTCACAGCACAGACCCCAGTCCTGTAATAAACCTGTGGAATGACTCAAAGAGAGCTGTACACAGGACATCCCCTCGAAAGTTGAAGGAACTTATCATATATTCAGTCTTCATTGATTAATCTGAACTTCAGGAACCGACAATAAACATCTTTGAACTATTAAAGATTGTTTTATTCTTATTATCACTAATGACATTATTTGTCATTTACTTTCTCTTCATTGACTGTCTGTATTCTCTTCATTGACTAATGCATCAAAATAAACATGTTTATAAAAAGTGTTTAGCATTTATAAAGTGAACACTTGTAGAACTGAATCAGTCTGTAATAACACAGTTATTACACACATATAAATCAATCATTTCAAATAAAAGCAGCAGAGACAATCACATTTGATACGACACAAAGTAGAATGAAAACATGTTTTATTATTATATTTCATAAATGTTTCACAGATTTCACATGAACTTTACTTTCAAAACTAATAAACCAGATAAACTGGTCTTGTTTCTTTCTGACACTGTTATAAAGTTCATTACCATCAAACAACAAAGAGCAGCAGGAAATGAACACACCAAAAAATACAATTTATTCATTGGGAATTTTTGTGTCTCGGGGATTATACTTACGGTGGGAGGACTCAATGTCAAGACTACTTACTGTGAACTAGATGACAGGTGTGGGAGGAGTCATGAGTGTATATCAGGACACATTTCTCTCTCAGATCTCTTGTTGTGTATCGTGTGACTGAAGATGTTCATGGTTTGACTTTCTACTGCGTGTTTTTGTGCACGAGTCGTGTCAATATATATATAATAGATCAGGATTCTTCTACACAACAGATGATGTGAATGTTTCTGCACTTCATCATTTATTCAAGGTAATTAAAACACTTTTATCTTTAATTCAAATGCAAATCTCATATTATATATATATAATATCTGTCCATTTGTCATTTCTATGAGTTATGATCCCGTCATATTAAATAGCAAAATCAATTTCCCCGTTTGTTATTTCACTGCGTCCCGTATGGATCAATGATTTCAAAGGGGATGGAGAGGGAAACACAAGGTTTCTGATAGTGAAGCTCCATCATGCAACTTTTCATCTTCTGCTGCATTCTGGTGTAACATCTGTTGACCAATGGGAATCTCGATGAGGCGGGACTTATCTATCGGTTTTCAGCCATTAATCCTTAACTTCGGATTTTCCCCTGCATTATTCTCTTATTCAAATTCAACTTTGTGCATTTTCCACGTGCACCCACCTTCTATTTTTATCACAATTAGACTGCGTGCATTCTACAGCACACACCCGTTTTTCTCCTCTGTGTTACATCGATTATTGCATCGATCTCAAAGCACCACTTATCAAGCTAATCAAACAATTGTGTGAGGGATTCACATCGATCTCAAACCTTCACCACGCAGGAACAACCAACAACAACAACAAACTAGTGCGGTAAGTCACAGCATCTGCTCATTTTATTTCTTCCTGCATTGCATGTCACATACTTACAATAGCTTCTTCCGTTAGCAGTGAGGGATTCACATGTGATAAATGTAAGTAATTAGTCAGGCTGACAGAGAAGGTTAATGAGTTAGAGACACGCATCCGAATGCTAATGTAGGTCAGTGAGAAAGAGAAGCCGGTAGATACTGTTTCGGATGCGGGCAGTACAGAGAGCATCACACACATTTTGGTTCCTGATGTAGAGCCCCTGCAGCAGGGTGTTTGGGTGACATCTTGGCGACATACTCGCTCAGCAAAGAGACACCACTCTCCTGTTCCTGTTAGGGTTTCCTATCGATTCTCCCCACTCAATGATGAACCCACTGAGAATCATATTGAAAGAGCCCTAGTTATTGGTGATTCTATTGTAAGGAACATGAAAATGGAGCGCATGTGGAAGAATACAAAATTAGAGGTATTTTGTGGTGCATGGAAGGATAGTGTCTGTAGCTACAGACAGGCACTAAAAGCTGCCAGGTCAGCATACTTTAGCATACTCATAGAAAATATCCACAAGAATCCTAGATGTTTATTCAGTACTGTGGGTAAATTGGTTAGGAATAAAGCCTCAACAGAACCAGATATTCCGTGGCAGCACAAGAGTAACGACTTTATGAATTTCTTTACTGATAAAATTTAAACAATCAGAAATAAAATTGGAATTATGCATTCATCTGTCATCGCACCTCAGAAAACAGTGTCTCCTAATTTTCGTCACATGCAACTTCAATCCTTTGCTGTCATAAGTCATGGAGAGCTAACAAAACTTATCGAAACATCAAAAGCCACAACGTGTTTGTTAGATCCAATACCAACTAAGCTCTTAAAAGAGGTAACTGCTGTAATTTCAGAACCTCTTCTTAATATTATTAACGCCTCGCTATCCATAAGGCATGTCCCAAGAACTTTTAAAATGGCAGTTCCCCATCTGTCGCTCTCTCAACGTTGTGTCGGAGAAGCGACACTAGGGGTCTCTCTTGAGCGCCGAATATGCCTCTGAACTATGAAAAAATGCCAATGAGAAGTTGGCAGCCAGAATTTGAATACCTCTCCCCCGGACATATGGGTATATAAGCGGGCAAATACGCTGAGTTCATTCAGAAATTTTCTTCGTAGCCGATGGTAGTGCATGCAGTGAGCTGCGAGTCACACACCCGTTCCTGCTTTCAGCGGCTTTCTCCTTCCTTGCACGGCAGTGCATTTTTGCCCCTGGGTGCTTCGACAGCGCAGAATTAAAAGCCAACAAAAGTATGGAGTGCCACAGGGATCAGTTTTAGGGCCTCTGATTTTCTCCTTGTATATGCTTCCCCTGGGAGATATTATCAGGAATCGTGGAATAAGTTTCCACTGTTATGCCGATGATACTCAACTTTATAGTTCTTCTAAACCTGATGACGAGAACCAAGAAATATGATCATATTAGCCCCATTCTATCATCGTTACATTACTACCTTTTAAATTTCCTATTCATTTTAAAATTCTGTAACTACATACATGGTCTAGCTCCGCAGTACTTAAATTACCTTCTACCACGATATATTCCATCATGTTCATTACGATCGCAAAATTCTGGCCTGTTAATAGTACCTAGAATATCAAAATCGACAAAAGGTTTCATATTTGGCTCCTAAACTATGGAAAAGTCTCTCTTACACTGTTTTAGATGCAGACACACTCCCTCAGTTTAAGTCTAGATTAAAGACTCTATTTAGCCAGGCATACACCTAATTTATCCTCCAACCCACAATTAGGCTGCTTTAGTTTAGTCTGCTGGAACCAGAAACATTGATCATAATCTATAAATCTGCAATAAATTGAATGGCATCTATGCTAATATTATTCTTTTTGTTTCCCTGTCTCAACCTCGGGACTCCTATCCTGAGGTCACCAGAACCGGCTGGATCCAGCTCCATTCCTGCTTTGTGTTGGACTCGACTGCTATGTGTCGCTGTGTGTGATGACTAAATGCACCGGTGCCAAACATCACTTCAGTCTATTATGATGGACTTCAGAGGATGAACTGTTGCCAACTCCAACAATAAGACATGGGATACTTCATATGCCATTGCCTGAACCTTAGACTTTGGATAGACCACACCGAACCTCACCAAAAATACCGGCCAGGTTGAACTGCGATGCACCTCATTGATCTCTGCCTGCATCACCTCGGTCTATTGATGGACTACAATCTTGAAATGGAATATATAGACTATAAATTGCCAACAAAAGCCTTCATCAGCCAAATAACAAGGACAATTGCATCTATGTGAACTTCTGCAGTTAATCCAGGATGGACTTCAAGACATTAATTTTACAGTTCAAACAAAATCTGTGTTTAAACACTGACCCTTAACACTTAATTAGTTTAATCATTTTAAAGCATGACTTGCACTATACATAAGTAATATTTACATTATATTCATGATGTTAGCCAGAGGGGAACTGGCCCTCACAGTGAGTCTGGTTTAGGGTTAGGGTGGGGTTAGTCAGAGGGGAACTGGCCCCCACAGTGAGTCTGGTTTAGGGTTAGGGTGGGGTTGGCCAGAGGGGAACTGGCCCCCACAGTGAGTCTGGTTTAGGGTTAGGGTGGGGTTAGTCAGAGGGGAACTGGTCCCCACAGTGAGTCTGGTTTAGGGTTAGGGTGGGGTTAGTCGGAGGGGAACCGGCCCCCACAGTGAGTCTGGTTTAGGGTTAGGGTGGGGTTGGCCAGAGGGGAACCGGCCCCCACAGTGAGTCTGGTTTCTCCCAAGGTTATATTCCTCCATTAATCAACATCTTATGGAGTTTTGAGTTCCTTGCCACAGTCTTCTTCAGCTGCTCATTGGGGTTATTAATCCAATTACTATTTAATAATTTATTTTTAAACACGATTAACAATCGTAGTTTTTCAAACTGGAAGATGTTTTCTTTTAAAAATGTTTATGAAAAGATTGCAGACACATTGTGCAGATTATTAATAAATGACATGTTTGAATCACTGACTGCTGTGTACTGTACACATAATGTCATATAGTCAACAGGATCCACGTGTACCGGGAGATCAGCTGCATTCATAAACAGAAATGATATTATGTGTTTTATGCTCAGTCAAGAATAATGATTTATTCCCAATGAAAAACAGACGTTCTACCGACACTGTTATGAGTAATTGTTGTTATTATGTTGTAAAAGTTCTCATGTGTGTTCAGAACTATTTCAAATAAATCAATAACCAGATTATCTTCAATGTTACTATTTCATAAGAGTGAAGATTGATGGAGAAGATGATGAAGATGATGATGCAGATGAAGAAGATGTGTGACGGATCAAATGTGGATCATCAGAAGAACAATCATGAGCACAAAGAGAAACACTCACAATCTAATGAATCAACTGAGAAAACATCAATGAATTATCAGCGTCGAAACAGCAAACATCAAAATCCAGAATGTGAGTATTTTATTATCAATGATGTTCAGATCCTGATTCATCATGAAACGTGTCATTGGACTGTTTCTTTATCTGCTTCTTTTATTTCTAGTCTTTGATGATCCAGATCCGCAGAAATCCAGAGTAAAATCGGAACTACAGCTCAACAACAACTCTTACAAACGAATAAAAGTACAACCGCCTGATCCACGTGATCACTGATCTAAAGAACAAAATGTGATTTTCTCTTCGATTTACAGAGTGAGATTGTCGAATTGTCTTTGGGATTACAGGACGCGGTTGTTCATGTCGTAAATCACTTGTAAATATGTTTTTAATAACACACGTCTGGATAATGAATCAATCTTTTGTGTGATTTAACGATGAATTTAACATGTTAATCAGCATGTTTATATATTTACATATGGGAGACGGGGCTAGTTGTCACATGAGCACGTGTTCTTAACTCAGTAACGAGAAGATTTGGGGATTTCAGAAGTTCAATTCCACAAATGTGTTTTCTTTTACAGTGATTTTGCATGTTGGTTTCAAACAGCGACATCAAAACTCTTTAAATTACAATAATTCTGTATTTTATCCAAATGTTACATGCTTTTGTCATTTTTGCATTGAATTGTTTTGGTGTCTTGATTGATTTGACATAAAACAGCCTATAATACATTTTAATTGTTGGACTGAATTGAACAGTTTCATGCGGTCGGCTGTCGATCTCGAGGGCTGGAGGTTAAAGTTCAAACTCAGGACACTGTTGATCAAGACACTGAACCCTGAAGATGAGCGCTGTAAATATGTACTATAAATCGGAGTGGTGGTGGTAGTGGCATAGTGGTCTAAAGCGCATAACTGTTATGACCCCCACAAACACCACCATTGTGTCCTTGAGCAAGACACTTAACTCCAGGTTGCTCCGGGGGGATTGTCCCTGTAATAGTGCACTGTAAGTCACTTTGGTGGTCGTGTAGTGGTCTAAAGCACATAACTGGTTATCAGAAGGTTGCTGGTTTGATCCCCACAGCCACCACCATTGTGTCCTTGAGTAAGACACTTAACTCCAGGTTGCTCCGGGGGGATTGTCCCTGTAATAAGTGCACTGTAAGTCACTTTGGTGGTGGTGTAGTGGTCTAAAGCACATAACTTGTCATCAGGAGGTTGCTGGTTTGCTGGTCTACATCGGATCTACTGCTCATTTGGTGAAAATACTTGAACCTCTTAATGACGGGGGGGTCAAAAATGACCCATTAGCGTATTTATTTACATTTAATTTATGAAGAAATATTGATCAGTCTGTCTTTGTTCAGGTTTTACTCATTCAGCACACGTTATCATTCATGTCTATTCTCTGTGAAATCTTGCACTTGTTGAAGTGTTTCTGTAGCAAAACGCCCAAGCTTGATATTTGGGAGGGTCTTAAGAACAAAATGAGCCCATCCTCAACAGTGCCGTTGTGATTGGGTAGTCCATGTTTGTCTCTGGATAAAGCCGGCCAATGAAAAGCTAGATCATTTCTGACTGATGGTTCGTGTAGCCAATGAGAAGATGAGGTTGGATATATCCCTGATGCTGATTCGTGAAGGTTCAAAATGGAAAACCGTGGACTGTATTTGTTTGTGTTTGTGCTTTTACACACGGCGTGCTACTGCTGTACTGTCGACAAAGAATTCGGCTTTTGAACCCGTGATCTGATCCACCCTCCTCATCTTCAGTCACCATCACCAAGAGTTTGGAGAACACACACTCCCGACTGCATTTGTTCATCAAACCCCCTGTTCAACTGCACATCCAGGGGGCTTGGACATGTCATTCAAGCCGAGATGAGCCACTCTTCCCGGCTTGAGGCAGTGGATAAAGACCCTGGGTGAACGGAAGAGCAAAAGCTCTGAAAAATGTCTATTTGCATTTGTATGGGGAAAAAATGAACAGAAACATTTTTATTGTAAGTAAAAGTGTATTTCCATTGCGACATCTGAAATTGTAATGTTCTTTCACATTGTTTATAAAATGCATACATTTATATAATATATTCCCAAAAAACTATTAAAAAAAAAAAGAAAAAGAAAAAGAAAATAAATCTTCAAGTGTATTTTGGTTTGTGTGGTATTTTGTACATTGAAATATAAACAAATTGTGTGTTTTGAATCATTGTCAACATTTGGTTCATTTATACTGTATCCACACAAATCTGAGTGTCATTCAATGAGAGATATTGACAGATACCCATAATTACAGGACAGGAAAGAGTCAAATCTGAATCACACAAGCCCAAAACATGCAAACTGAGATATGAATGAAGTGATTCAAGAGATTATAATAAACATATATTCATGTTGTTATAAAATAAAATACATTTATATGAAATATATATATATGATAATTCCATGTGTAACCCGTGTTTCTAGGTTTATTTGTTTATTTTTTAGGATCCCATTAGCTGAAAATCTGTGCAATCAGCTAGTCGTCCTGGGGTCCATTCTAAAAAAAATTACATTACAACAACAACAACAACACATTTCAATCATCACAGTAAACAATATATACATTTTATATATGTACATACATACACAAACACACACTCATACCTACATACAATCTAGTTTCAATTCATAAGACTAAATATAAATACCATATTATTTACAATTACCTTTTAATCAAAACATATAAAAACCTACATCAACACATAACACCTTAGACTTCTTTTAAATGACAGCTTATTACAAAGCTGACGAACTTCGATGGGAATGTTATTCCAGATGACTATAGCTCTGTACAGGACGGTTTTCTTCATAAAATTAGTTTTTGGATAGGGGGTCGTTATATGACAATTATCTGCCTTTCTGGTGTTATGATTATGCACAGAATTACAATACACTATTTAATTAAACAGAGAAATAGGCATTTTCATTGTCAATGTGTTATATATCATAGTACTTAAAGTAACTGTTATTCTTTGGTTTAAAGTGAGCCATGAAAGAGTAGAATACATCTGGTTTCTAGGTAAGTGTAACTGATAACTAATTTGATTAGATATGAATTAAAACTGGGCTAATATCAGAACCTCCAGGTACGACTGTGGAGCCTGAAGTAGTAAAAGCTCAGCAGAGAACAGACAACACAAAACAGGTAAGTTTGAGAAATATATTATACAAAATTATAAAACAGTTATTCACATTCCCTGCCTACCTAAGCCGGCTTCCTGAGTGCACAGGTGCACAATAAGTGACCCAAAATAAAGAACTCCAAACAAAAAGTGTCTCTTTGTGAGATTTTTCCAAGCAGAGTTAAAGAAATGAAAGTTGCTTCCTTTTGAGTCCATGAAAGTTCTTGGTGTGTGTGAGTTTCTTGAAGTATGTACGTTCTTCTCACTACCCGGGTCGGTTTACGTGTGATCTTATCTGTATCTCAAATGAAGGAACAGGATAATGATGCTCCAAAGATGCCACGGCTGGCCACACCAGGCTCTTGGTCCGTTCACTGTCGACTTCTGTGTTTGACTCGCCACTGATCGCCAGGGTCAGATTCAGATGATCTCTCGCTCTCTCACACTCTCTCTCTCTCTCTCTAGTACAGGATGCATTAGTTACTATTGTCTCATTTCTGTTTAAATCCGATCAACTTATTTCCATTCAAATGTCAAATCAAATATAACCAATTGTAAAGGATATAAATACTCTAATCATTATGTAAATGAATAGATACACATCACACCACATAAGATAGTTCAGTTCTAAGGAACAATCAATCAATCATGTACTTCAATCTCACAGCATAGAAATAAAATCATGAGATTTCTGAAACCAGATATTTATGTTTTTAACCTTTTAAATCTATTTATGCATCTTAATAACATTTTAAACATCACATTTTAACCAATCATTTAATATACTCATTCTTTTAACAGTTAAAATGAACTTCAGTTTCTCATATCCGTATCAAACATGTATATTGTCAATTAAATGAACTAAATCACCCTTATCTTATATGATAAACAAGAGGATAAATACTCCCTCAATCAAATGACTTCTAAGTCAACAAAAACAGAGTTAAAGGCACCTTTAGCGATGTGAATACTATCAAAGATCTGCTACAGTGGTGACTAGCTTAACTGAGCTAGCAGCAGAGCCAAGGCTGAAATAATGTAAAGGAAACAATCTCCAGTCTAACACGTCTTATAACAGTCACATAATACCTATTAACTAAAGAAATACACACGAAAGTATCAAACCCATGCATATAAAATACTTAACAGGAAAACAGAGTTAAGTATTTTTTCCAGAGAAAGGGGATATTTTGGTTTGCTATGTAAAACTGTAGTCTAGCTAGAGTGAACAATCAAAATACAATAAATGATTAACTTAGCAAGCTAATCACAACTCTTTATTCTTTGCCAATAATATAACCTCTCTATAATAGGCATATAAAACAATATCAATCCCCACAGAATGTTGTTGTCACTGAAAACTAAATGTCATAGGGTCCCTGTTAATGCTATTACCATTATATCCTTCAATTCATTGAGCATTTTTTGATGCTTGCACCAATGAAGTAGACAATAAACAAAAAGTAACTGTTGACTGGTTTTGAAAATGATTTCATTCTTAATTTTCCTTTATTTGAATACTGTCTTTTTGTTGTTGATATATATCATACATTGGGCAGAATAAATCATCTTTAATTGAGAAACGCTCAAACCTGTGTTATCAAATTTCACTATGACCTTAAAATTCTGGTTCTTGGGTTAAACTGTATGCAAGCCAAACTACACAGTGAAATTACACTCTGATTGAACCAATCCACAGCGCAGTTACAGTAATTAGAGTAATTAAATATCATTCTGTGGACAACTTATCTTATATAGAGAGGAATTAGATATAGTATGCTAGTATAGAGATAGTATAGTATCATACATTTACATGAGCAGACAGATAGCATTTAAGTCATTGCTTATAGAATAACTCATCAGGAGCAAAGTCTGGCATAAGTAAATGCCCCCATGCAGCTTTGATGTGTCTAAAAGCAACATTACAGTAACTTTTCTTTAACAGAGTAGAAATGGAAGAAGAGGATATGTCTGTCATGTTTTACTTGTTAACATCTTGGTTTCTTGACTGGTTGTTGATATAAGTGTAGCTCTAGATGTGAGTGCAAAGATTTTGCAAACGCAAGTTACAAATACCCTGGGGGCTAAGCCCCCCTGTCTTCCAATCCTAGTGACGTCCCTGATTGAGACTGATGTGTCACCTGTTGAGGGATCAGAAACACTTTTATATTGTACTTCTGCTCCAAATCTACATAAACACACTCAAAATGCATTTGTAACCCGCACAAGGTTACTGGAGTGAAACTCTGCAAGAGGGTGGCACGAATTTTCCAGCAACACTCACTTTTCCTTTCTTCCCGTGAGACGTTGCTAGAAAGCGATCAAGGACTGGTTGAACGCTGTGAGAGAGTGAGTTGAGCCGCATGACTCTGAGCTCCTCAAGATACCTCCGCTAAGGATGCTAATGCGAGTGTTATGCTAACTGTGCTAGCTCCATTATGTCGTGAAATACCGTTCGTTTAAAAACCAATCGGAGTTGTGACCCTAATTCTTGCTGTTAGATACCATATAGACACAGATTCAGATTGTTTTATGTTGTTGAAGATGCTTATAAAAGATCGCGAATCGCGCTAGCCGCGTGCTAATCGCTAGCATTTAAATGTGAATCGGTTTTGATTTTAGCTCTGCTGCTAGCTCAGTTAAGCTAGTCACCACTGTAGCAGATCATTGATAGTATTCACATCGCTAAACGTGCCTTTAACTCTGTTTTTGTTGACTTAGAGTCATTTGATTGAGGGAGTATTTATCCTCTTGTTTATCATATGTAAGATAAGGGTGATTTCCCTTGTCAAAAAATCCTAAAGTATTCCAATAAGAAAATTGTACAGGAGTCTAATTAGAATTTCTATCATATTTTGGAACCATTCCTATAGGATTTCCATTAAGAATTGTCTTATAGGACTATAAATAATATCCTATAGGATTCCGATAGAAATTGTCTTATAGGACAATGCATAAATATTCTGTAGGATTTTCTACAGGAGTTTAATGGGATCCAGTTGGGTCACTACTCAGGTTTATATGGAATTTCCTTTTTTTTTCAAGAATTTTTAAGAATCCTAAAGGTGCACTTTTCCACTGGTTTTCTTTTACTATTAGTAGTTTTTTGATTGTGTCTTGCAGTTTGCTTAAACTCACCTCAATGTAGACATTGTTCACTGTTTAATGTATTTTGTGCAACCTGCAGTCACATTATAAACAACATGGCAGGTGATATGAGGACACAGTATTAGTGCACACATTTCTAAGGCACTGATAATGGATTGATAAAATGAAAAAGAAAAACAACAACAACAACAAATGCCTTTTCGGTTATTTTATTTCATTAGTATTTTATTTATTAATTTCTACTTTCATAACTAATGAATTTATTACTTTTACAGATTGCATTCATTACAGACTTACACACACACATAACTGAAATACAATATTAAACATCCTAAACAAATCAGTTTGATTCAAACAAACTCACACACAATCATTGTGTTTCCTTTTAGACATCTTGCATTCATCTGCGCATTTCTGGGAGATGGCCTTCTTAATTATACTTGCTTCAATATTGAATTTATTTTTGATGTAGCCTTTAAGGAAAGAAATAAACAGAACATAAGTTTACAAACCATATTGATTGTTGAGGAATGGTATTGGGCATCTACGTTCACAATAGAACTCCTCAAGGGAAGCCTACGAGTACTAAGTAGATACTTTTCCAATTTCCTGAGTATAATTATATCCTGTTGTTTTATATATAATAATAATAATAATAATAATAATAAGGCAATCCTGCTACTTGATTTTCAGGAAAATATATTACTCACCAATTATGTCAGACACTTTTTGAGCCTCCAGTTGTGGCTTTGCTTCCTTGTCTTTGAAGGCATTGGAACTTTTTCCTGTGTAGCAGTGTGTTGCCAGTGTTGCTCTTCCAAAGACAGCCACCAGGAGGTCTTTTGCTGCTTTTTTTGCATCTGTCCATTTCATGTGGCCAAACTGTTCGGCACCGATGGACGTGTTGGGGCCAATTCTAACCTGAAAACAGTGATCGAACAATGAAACAGTAACAGAGTTAAAAAGTTAACTTCATAATATTTTGTTTGTTGTGATGAAACCTATGAGCGTAGATTCAGAATCATCCAAGAGCAAAAGTTACTGATGCTTTTGTAGAAAGCACTATTTTTTGTCAGCCATGATTAATTCATTCTTTGCGTGTGTGCGGTCTAAATTTGTTCATTACACTCTAAGCAACACACCCATATAACCTTTTGGTACCGGGAGTCTGTTTTTTATGCATTATTTTATTGCATAACCGACAAGTATGATATGTCACCCTGAAGAAACGCGATGTAAACAAAACGATGTAAATAATAACACAATATTATAACGTTATTGTTTCTTTGGACTAAAAATGCTCCATGGGATGTTATTCAGTGGACCCTCAGCTTTCCAAGCTGGAAATTTTAGCAGTGGATGCGTGTGTGGCTCGTTATTACGACAATACTGGTAAGTACACGTTTTTGATTACGTGTGTTTCGATGTGTACTGCTTACATAAATGCAAGAAATACATTCGTTATAAGCTTTTCATCGAAAAGCAGTGCTCTATCATCGATGCTTGAGGCTTAGACCATTAAAATGATATATAGTTTGCCAATATTAATGATATGCTTTCACGTTAAACCATTAAAGGGTAACTATATGTGCTAATGTGCTAATTCATAAATGCTGTTCATTGATTCAAGTACATTTTTTGACATTTAGGTATAAAGTGTTTTAATTTTTTAAATATATGGTGTAAAACCGTCTGAGTGCTGCCCTCTTCAGGTTAAACGGAAAGCTCCTGAAGAGTCTGACAGCAGCTGTCAATTAATCCGTCACTGCCGGTCTCAGGTGCATACCCCCCCAACCCAGATTTACAATTCTGTCCATTTTAAATACCATAATCATAAAAAATGAAACAACTTCAAAACACGAAAATGACTGAAAAGTACTAGAAGGGTTAAATAAATATTATATCTCTATCATATTATTACTTGAAAGCACTGTCACATGTTAAAATAGTCTTTGATCATATTACTAGATTTTTGGATCCAGAATCAAGTTGCCCCCTTCCAAAGACAAGTCGATGGCGGACAAACAACACTGCTCATTACGATCTTACCCATCAGAATGAATCCCCTGAAGACAGTGAGGAAGACGAGGAGGAATTTTATGATTCTGTTGATGAAATGGACCATGGTGAAGATGAGTGGAGTGACACTCAGGGAGAATTAGACTCTATGGATGACACTGCTGTCACAAATTCTGATTCAAATTCACAATTTGAAAAATCTGGGGCCCCTCTTTACACAGGATCAGAGTTAACAATTGCACAGGCAATGGTTCTAATTTTGTCCTTTTCTCTGAGGCACAGTTTAACAGCAAGTGCTGTGGAAGACCTTTTAAAGCTCTTAAATGTCTTTCTCCCGAGTAGCAACATATTGCCAGAGTCTCTCCACCTCTTCCGAAAAATATTCCATGATCCATCTGAGTCTCTAAATGTTCACCTTTTCTGCAACATTTGCCGAACATATCTTCCAAAGAACAACATGCATTGTCCAGAGTGTAACGAGATAAATGACCCAAAAAAGAATATTTCAGAAGGCAATATTTATATAAGTC
This sequence comes from Moxostoma hubbsi, assembly GCA_032164185.1. Taxonomy (NCBI): domain Eukaryota; kingdom Metazoa; phylum Chordata; class Actinopteri; order Cypriniformes; family Catostomidae; genus Moxostoma; species Moxostoma hubbsi. The sequence goes on from JAVLUX010000076.1 coordinate 1,333,883, forward strand.
TCTCTATTGAGGACCAGCTAAGAGACATCCTACAAAAAGATGATTGTGCATTTCAATCAGAAGTATATGGAACAAATGATGTTAGAAAGGGTGAAATGTACCAAACACTCCCTAATTTCACAGCTAATGACATATCACTACTATGGAACTGTGATGGCATTCCAATGTTTAAATCTTCATCTTTTTCATTGTGGCCCATCAGATGTGTAATAAATGAACTCCAACCAAATGTTCGTTTCAAAAACATGATACTCGCAGGTGTCTGGTTTGGGCGTGGTAAACCTGACATGTCCACCTACCTTAAGCAATTTGTGGATGACATTCTAAAAATCAATTCACAAGGTCTGGAATGGAGGCACCCACATACAAAAACAACTGTGGTGTCTAAAGTTTTTCCTATCGTATGCTCATGTGACGCAGTAGCCCGATGTGTGCTTCAAGGTATACATCAGTTCAATGGTGCATATGGATGTGGACATTGCTTAAATGAAGGGAAAACAGTGCCAAAGGGAAGAGGATATGCCAGAGTCTATCCACCCACTGAGGCACAGAAAAGAACCCATGACCATGTCATTGAATGTGGGCAGAGGGCCATTGAGAATGATGTTGACCATGTGTTTGGGGTGAAGACAGTATCACCATTAGTCCTCCTGAATCCCTCCACTGGTTTTGACATTGTGAATAGCTTTCCAATTGACTACATGCACTGTGTTCTCTTGGGAGTGACAAAGCAATCCTTGGACATGTGGTTCAATAGCAAGTACCATGACAGCCCATGGTACATTGGGACATCACATAAGCTTGTTGATCAAAGGCTGCTTGCCATCAAACCTCCATCTGATATTCCAAGAATACCACGGACTGTGAAAGTTGCGCAAAGGTGGAAGGCTGCAGAATGCAGAAGCTGGCTATTATTTTACAGTGGTCCTGTTTTGTACAAGATTCTTCCAACAACATTTTTGAAACATTGGCTACTTCTGGTCACTGCCATTTTTTGCTTTCTGAAAGACACTGTCACAGAAAATGACTTGGCAGCAGCAACATCCAAGATCACAAAGTTTGTGCAGGAGATACCAAAAACATATGGCTTGTGCCAAATGTCCTTCAATGTCCATCAACTTACACATTTGCCCTTCTCTGTCAAGATGTATGGACCTCTTTGGTGTACATCTGCATTTTCATTTGAGGGTCACAACCAGAAACTGAAGAGGTTGTGTCATGGAACAAATTATATTCCATCTCAAATTGCACGCCAATTCAACATACTTCAGTCAATTCCCCAACTACTTAAACAAACAACGACTAGTGCTGATGTCTCAAATAGAGTGGGCAAACTTGTCAATGACTGGCGAGGTGTTTATCCTCTTGTTGCAAAGGCACAAAAGCTAGAAGGTCTTGTTTTGCTGGGATGTTCTGGACAAAAAATGTTAGACCAAAAAGATAAGTTCTTAATGCTCCCAGTCTGTGATCTATCTGAAAATGATGAGTACTCTGCAGAGACATATGACAGAGCAATTGTGAATGGACAACTGTTAACGACAGAGAAATATGGAAAGGAGTACAAACATTGCAGAAATATTAAACGAGAACTGATGGCCAAGATGTTTGATTTATTGCATTCCTGTCTAGACCCGACCTTCATGTTTTACTACATGTGTAGTTTTACTAACTCTGAACTCGGGTTTGTTTCCACTGAAAAGTTGTTTCTGCCATCTTGTGGTCAAAGGTTGTAACAACTGCTTGTACAAGGATAAAAAGTGCGAGAGGAAGTTTGAACTCGTGTTCCACATAATCGACTATATCACAATTCCAGTGGGTCAGAGGTTTACATACACTAAGTTAACTGTGCCTTTAATTAGACTGCTTACTTTATTTAAAAACAGTACGGTATATACTCTATATGATTTTAATGACATTTAACAAAAAGTATTTTTTTGTTTTTATGCGTCGATGCAGAATCGTTCACGTCAGAATCACGATGCATCATAAAAATGATTATATTCCACATCTCTAGATTAAATGGCTAATTTTTACTCACTGAATTAGATGATTTCTTGTTAAGTCATTAGAGACATTGGAATGATTGGGAATAACAACATGGTTTTAACAGAGATGTTCACTATTGATTGAACATGTGCTGCAACACTTTAAAACATCTTGACAGGGTCTAAAATCACAAAATGTTTAATAGTCCTATCTAACAGTAGAACAAACCAGACATTTAGTTTGAGCTAAAAACATCAGTTGATTCATCTGAATGTGATTTAAATCAATAATGCTTTTAATTGCAGAAATATTAAACGAGAACTGAAAGAAAAGATCAAACACAGCAAAACATGAAATATCTGAAAGTGAAACGGATTTCTGTTTCAATGAACGTTGAACACAAACATTTATCTTTAGGATCACAGAAGTAAAAACACTTCAGGATGTGGAGAGGTGGTGATGTAGTGGTCTAAAGCACATAACTGGTAATCAGGAGGTTGCTGGTTTGATCCCCACCATTGTGTCCTTGAATAAGACACTTAACTCCAGGTTGCTCCGGGGGGATTGTCTCAAATGACTTGTTGCTCTTTGGCCATTTTCTCACTTTGTCTTCTTCATATTTCTGCACAGGATCAATTAAACATGAAAAGAAAGGGAGAGATATCAGAGTTATAAGAAGCACAAACAGGCAGATCAGGTACACACAGACCCCAGTCCTGCATCACCCCAGAGCAGCTCCTGATCTGAGGCCAGTCAGACTCCAGGACCACCAGCAGGTCAGAGCATCTCCAGACACAGTCAGTCACATGTTCAGGAATTTACATCAAGATGATTTTATCAGATTAAAAGGATAGTTCACCCAAAAATGACATTTCAGTCATCATTTACTCAACCTCTAAATTTGAAGCATGTTGGTAACCAAATACTTTTCGGTTCCCGTCGACTTCCATTGTATATTTTTCTATATTATGGAAGTTAATGGGAACCAAAACTGTTTGTTACCAACATGCTTCAAAATATCATATTTTGTGTTCAGCAGAAGAGAGTCCGTCGTTCATGTTTGGATGTTTAAATGTTGGTTCGTGTGTGTTCTTGTTGTTGATGGCCGTGGCATTTATATATTGGGGTTTTACACTAATGGTTTCATGTTATTAATAGATCAACGGATGACACAGAGACCTCAGAGTGAGCCAGAGCTGCCAGGAGATGTTCAACACTTATAAACACTATAAACGCTTTCTTCTCTGTAAGTACTGTGTGAAATTCTTTTATGTATTTTTTTTGTAAATAAACTCCGCATTTAATGTGACCGACACATGCTACTGTATCTTGTCTTCTTGGTACTAAAGCTTTATTTTCTGAAAATATTAGGATATTCAACACTTGTAGACACAAACAGAGTGACCCAATACTGTCCTCTATGTGAGTAATATGTGTGTGTGTGTGTGTGTGTTATTACCATCAATACAAGAAAAACAGCTTATAAATCATACATACAATTTTTTTTTACATTTAAATATTTAGGCGATGGATGGGTTTAGGAGATAGAAAATACAGTTTGTATAAAAATCATTATGGAAATTCACCATAAAACATGGAAAACCAACATTGTGTGTGATAGCGAGTGAGTGTATGCGGGAGTGTGCGTGTGTGAGCGTGTGTGAGTGTGCATGCGAGTGTGTGTGTGTGAGTGTGCGTGCGGGAGTGTGCATGCGAGTGTGTGTGTGTGAGTGTGCGTGCGGGAGTGTGCGTGTGTGAGAGTGCGTGCGTGTGTGAGTGTGCGAGCGGGATTGTGCGTGTGTGAGCGTGCGTGCGTGTGTGTAGCCACCCCAAATATAAAACTCTAGTTCCGCCACTGCTAAATATTATTATGCCCAAACATTCCAGTGTATATTTTATATAAATCATCTAATCCAGTGATTTATCATTAGCCATTTATCTGAATGTACACCTCTTCAACACAAACCATTCAAATAATTTTTGGAATTTTTCCTGTTTCTTGGAATCCCGAGTGAGTTAAAGTATGTATATCTACAGTATATCAAACAGTCCTGGAGTCAGCACGACCTGGATTCGAACTTGCGACGCTTGTTTCACCCCTCACATGATCTGATCTGTGTTTTATTTGTGGATTTTCTTAGTATTTTTTAGCATCGAACACCAGCTTTACTGGTCAAATACAGAGTTTGCACTGCAAATATCTGATTGTGGTTGAGAGCGCCGAGCACGTCTGGTGACATTATGCAACACATACAGAAAGAGATTTTCAAAGATGGCACATTTAGAAAGAAAAAAGAAAGCAGCGTCAAAAAGGTTTCTGTCTCCACAGTCACGTGACTCATTTTCTGTCCTAATTTAATTAATTTGGGACATGTGCAAAGGATTGTGGGTAATTGAAGGCCACAAATGATACGTCTGATGCATCCTCCAGAATATGTTATAGAAGGCCGTGCAAGTGTCGTCACGGTGTTGAACGGTGTTGGATGACGTGACAGATGAGATATCAGTCTAACGAGTCTGCAGTCAGTCACCCTTAATGTGTCGCTCTCTGTCAGAATAATCCCGTAACAACACGTGAACACGAAACTGCTGCAGAGGATCAAATACACCGAATGTATGAGAGTCCAAACTGCACGTCAATATGAAGAAACACAAATCACACATTTAGAGATCATTTTCAAATCCAGACTGGATGCTTTATCAGATTCAAAGCAGAGGACGAATGGTCACACAGTTTGAGAAGTTCAATTATTTTTTCTTTGTTGTTTTCACCCTTTACTCCCTCTGAAGTCTCTGAAGCTTCTTGTTCATTTTATTTAGTTCCTTTTTCAATTCTTGAGAAAAAAAGAAAACCTTCTTTGTTAGATTGTGTGTCACTACACACAAGAATTGGAAACAATTCAAGAAACAGGATTGCACAACAAGACACTAAATATATAAATATAACATAATAACTTCATGTTTAAAGTTTTATTGTAATCATACACAGTACAAGTAGTGACATTTATGGTACGACTTTTCTCCCCACAGATTACAATACAAAATATTTACAGAGCTGATGTTACAGAGCTGATGTTAAAGAGCTGATGTTATAGAGCTGATGTTATAGAGCTGATGTTACAGAGCTGATGTTATAGAGCTGATGTTACAGAGCTGATGTTATAGAGCTGATGTTATAGAGCTGATGTTACAGAGCTGATGTTACAGAGCTGATGTTATAGAGCTGATGTTACAGAGCTGATGTTACAGAGCTGATGTTATAGAGCTGATGTTATAGAGCTGATGTTACAGAGCTGATGTTATAGAGCTGATGTTATAGAGCTGATGTTACAGAGCTGATGTTACAGAGCTGATGTTACAGAGCTGATGTTATAGAGCTGATGTTATAGAGCTGATGTTACAGAGCTGATGTTACAGAGCTGATGTTATAGAGCTGATGTTACAGAGCTGATGTTACAGAGCTGATGTTACAGAGCTGATGTTATAGAGCTGATGTTATAGAGCTGATGTTACAGAGCTGATGTTATAGAGCTGATGTTATAGAGCTGATGTTACAGGGCTGATGTTATAGAGCTGATGTTATAGAGCTGATGTTACAGATCTGATGTTACAGAGCTGATGTTACAGAGCTGATGTTACAGAGCTGATGTTACAGAGCTGATGTTACAGAGCTGATGTTATAGAGCTGATGTTACAGAGCTGATGTTACAGAGCTGATGTTACAGAGCTGATGTTACAGAGCTGATGTTACAGAGCTGATGTTACAGAGCTGATGTTACAGAGCTGATGTTATAGAGCTGATGTTACAGAGCTGATGTTATAGAGCTGATGTTACAGAGCTGATGTTACAGAGCTGATGTTACAGAGCTGATGTTATAGAGCTGATGTTATAGAGCTGATGTTACAGGGCTGATGTTATAGAGCTGATGTTACAGATCTGATGTTACAGAGCTGATGTTACAGAGCTGATGTTATAGAGCTGATGTTATAGAGCTGATGTTATAGAGCTGTTACAGAGCTGATGTTATAGAGCTGATGTTACAGAGCTGATGTTATAGAGATGATGTTACAGAGCTGATGTTACAGAGCTGATGTTATAGAGCTGATGTTATAGAGCTGATGTTATAGAGCTGATGTTACAGAGCTGATGTTACAGAGCTGATGTTACAGAGCTGATGTTACAGAGCTGATGTTATAGAGCTGATGTTATAGAGCTGATGTTATAGAGCTGATGTTACAGAGCTGATGTTATAGAGCTGATGTTACAGAGCTGATGTTAAAGAGCTGATGTTATAGAGCTGATGTTACAGAGCTGATGTTATAGAGCTGATGTTACAGAGCTGATGTTACAGAGCTGATGTTACAGAGCTGATGTTATAGAGCTGATGTTACAGAGCTGATGTTACAGAGCTGATGTTACAGAGCTGATGTTATAGAGCTGATGTTACAGAGCTGATGTTACAGAGCTGATGTTATAGAGCTGATGTTACAGAGCTGATGTTACAGAGCTGATGTTATAGAGCTGATGTTATAGAGCTGATGTTACAGAGCTGATGTTACAGAGCTGATGTTACAGAGCTGATGTTATAGAGCTGATGTTATAGAGCTGATGTTACAGAGCTGATGTTACAGAGCTGATGTTACAGAGCTGATGTTATAGAGCTGATGTTACAGAGCTGATATTACAGAGCTGATGTTATAGAGCTGATGTTATAGAGCTGATGTTACAGAGCTGATGTTATAGAGCTGATGTTATAGAGCTGATGTTACAGGGCTGATGTTATAGAGCTGATGTTATAGAGCTGATGTTACAGATCAGTGGATGCGTGTGTGGCTCGTTATTACGACAATACTGGTAAGTACACATTTTTGATTACGTTTGTTTAGATGTGTACTGCTTACATAAATGCAAGAAATACATTCGTTATAAGCTTTTCATCGAAAAGCAGTGCTCTATCATCGATGCTTGAGGCTTAGACCATTAAAATGATATATAGTTTGCCAATATTAATGATATGCTTTCACGTTAAACCATTAAAGGGTAACTATATGTGCTAATGTGCTAATTCATAAATGCTGTTCATTGATTCAAGTACATTTTTTGACATTTAGGTATAAAGTGTTTTAATTTTTTAAATATATGGTGTAAAACCGTCTGAGTGCTGCCCTCTTCAGGTTAAACGGAAAGCTCCTGAAGAGTCTGACAGCAGCTGTCAATTAATCCGTCACTGCCGGTCTCAGGTGCATACCCCCCCAACCCAGATTTACAATTCTGTCCATTTTAAATACCATAATCATAAAAAATGAAACAACTTCAAAACACGAAAATGACTGAAAAGTACTAGAAGGGTTAAATAAATATTATATCTCTATCATATTATTACTTGAAAGCACTGTCACATGTTAAAATAGTCTTTGATCATATTACTAGATTTTTGGATCCAGAATCAAGTTGCCCCCTTCCAAAGACAAGTCGATGGCGGACAAACAACACTGCTCATTACGATCTTACCCATCAGAATGAATCCCCTGAAGACAGTGAGGAAGACGAGGAGGAATTTTATGATTCTGTTGATGAAATGGACCATGGTGAAGATGAGTGGAGTGACACTCAGGGAGAATTAGACTCTATGGATGACACTGCTGTCACAAATTCTGATTCAAATTCACAATTTGAAAAATCTGGGGCCCCTCTTTACACAGGATCAGAGTTAACAATTGCACAGGCAATGGTTCTAATTTTGTCCTTTTCTCTGAGGCACAGTTTAACAGCAAGTGCTGTGGAAGACCTTTTAAAGCTCTTAAATGTCTTTCTCCCGAGTAGCAACATATTGCCAGAGTCTCTCCACCTCTTCCGAAAAATATTCCATGATCCATCTGAGTCTCTAAATGTTCACCTTTTCTGCAACATTTGCCGAACATATCTTCCAAAGAACAACATGCATTGTCCAGAGTGTAACGAGATAAATGACCCAAAAAAGAATATTTCAGAAGGCAATATTTATATAAGTCTCTCTATTGAGGACCAGCTAAGAGACATCCTACAAAAAGATGATTGTGCATTTCAATCAGAAGTATATGGAACAAATGATGTTAGAAAGGGTGAAATGTACCAAACACTCCCTAATTTCACAGCTAATGACATATCACTACTATGGAACTGTGATGGCATTCCAATGTTTAAATCTTCATCTTTTTCATTGTGGCCCATCAGATGTGTAATAAATGAACTCCAACCAAATGTTCGTTTCAAAAACATGATACTCGCAGGTGTCTGGTTTGGGCGTGGTAAACCTGACATGTCCACCTACCTTAAGCAATTTGTGGATGACATTCTAAAAATCAATTCACAAGGTCTGGAATGGAGGCACCCACATACAAAAACAACTGTGGTGTCTAAAGTTTTTCCTATCGTATGCTCATGTGACGCAGTAGCCCGATGTGTGCTTCAAGGTATACATCAGTTCAATGGTGCATATGGATGTGGACATTGCTTAAATGAAGGGAAAACAGTGCCAAAGGGAAGAGGATATGCCAGAGTCTATCCACCCACTGAGGCACAGAAAAGAACCCATGACCATGTCATTGAATGTGGGCAGAGGGCCATTGAGAATGATGTTGACCATGTGTTTGGGGTGAAGACAGTATCACCATTAGTCCTCCTGAATCCCTCCACTGGTTTTGACATTGTGAATAGCTTTCCAATTGACTACATGCACTGTGTTCTCTTGGGAGTGACAAAGCAATCCTTGGACATGTGGTTCAATAGCAAGTACCATGACAGCCCATGGTACATTGGGACATCACATAAGCTTGTTGATCAAAGGCTGCTTGCCATCAAACCTCCATCTGATATTCCAAGAATACCACGGACTGTGAAAGTTGCGCAAAGGTGGAAGGCTGCAGAATGCAGAAGCTGGCTATTATTTTACAGTGGTCCTGTTTTGTACAAGATTCTTCCAACAACATTTTTGAAACATTGGCTACTTCTGGTCACTGCCATTTTTTGCTTTCTGAAAGACACTGTCACAGAAAATGACTTGGCAGCAGCAACATCCAAGATCACAAAGTTTGTGCAGGAGATACCAAAAACATATGGCTTGTGCCAAATGTCCTTCAATGTCCATCAACTTACACATTTGCCCTTCTCTGTCAAGATGTATGGACCTCTTTGGTGTACATCTGCATTTTCATTTGAGGGTCACAACCAGAAACTGAAGAGGTTGTGTCATGGAACAAATTATATTCCATCTCAAATTGCACGCCAATTCAACATACTTCAGTCAATTCCCCAACTACTTAAACAAACAACGACTAGTGCTGATGTCTCAAATAGAGTGGGCAAACTTGTCAATGACTGGCGAGGTGTTTATCCTCTTGTTGCAAAGGCACAAAAGCTAGAAGGTCTTGTTTTGCTGGGATGTTCTGGACAAAAAATGTTAGACCAAAAAGATAAGTTCTTAATGCTCCCAGTCTGTGATCTATCTGAAAATGATGAGTACTCTGCAGAGACATATGACAGAGCAATTGTGAATGGACAACTGTTAACGACAGAGAAATATGGAAAGGAGTACAAACATTGCAGAAATATTAAACGAGAACTGATGGCCAAGATGTTTGATTTATTGCATTCCTGTCTAGACCCGACCTTCATGTTTTACTACATGTGTAGTTTTACTAACTCTGAACTCGGGTTTGTTTCCACTGAAAAGTTGTTTCTGCCATCTTGTGGTCAAAGGTTGTAACAACTGCTTGTACAAGGATAAAAAGTGCGAGAGGAAGTTTGAACTCGTGTTCCACATAATCGACTATATCACAATTCCAGTGGGTCAGAGGTTTACATACACTAAGTTAACTGTGCCTTTAATTAGACTGCTTACTTTATTTAAAAACAGTACGGTATATACTCTATATGATTTTAATGACATTTAACAAAAAGTATTTTTTTGTTTTTATGCGTCGATGCAGAATCGTTCACGTCAGAATCACGATGCATCATAAAAATGATTATATTCCACATCTCTAGATTAAATGGCTAATTTTTACTCACTGAATTAGATGATTTCTTGTTAAGTCATTAGAGACATTGGAATGATTGGGAATAACAACATGGTTTTAACAGAGATGTTCACTATTGATTGAACATGTGCTGCAACACTTTAAAACATCTTGACAGGGTCTAAAATCACAAAATGTTTAATAGTCCTATCTAACAGTAGAACAAACCAGACATTTAGTTTGAGCTAAAAACATCAGTTGATTCATCTGAATGTGATTTAAATCAATAATGCTTTTAATTGCAGAAATATTAAACGAGAACTGAAAGAAAAGATCAAACACAGCAAAACATGAAATATCTGAAAGTGAAACGGATTTCTGTTTCAATGAACGTTGAACACAAACATTTATCTTTAGGATCACAGAAGTAAAAACACTTCAGGATGTGGAGAGGTGGTGATGTAGTGGTCTAAAGCACATAACTGGTAATCAGGAGGTTGCTGGTTTGATCCCCACCATTGTGTCCTTGAATAAGACACTTAACTCCAGGTTGCTCCGGGGGGATTGTCTCAAATGACTTGTTGCTCTTTGGCCATTTTCTCACTTTGTCTTCTTCATATTTCTGCACAGGATCAATTAAACATGAAAAGAAAGGGAGAGATATCAGAGTTATAAGAAGCACAAACAGGCAGATCAGGTACACACAGACCCCAGTCCTGCATCACCCCAGAGCAGCTCCTGATCTGAGGCCAGTCAGACTCCAGGACCACCAGCAGGTCAGAGCATCTCCAGACACAGTCAGTCACATGTTCAGGAATTTACATCAAGATGATTTTATCAGATTAAAAGGATAGTTCACCCAAAAATGACATTTCAGTCATCATTTACTCAACCTCTAAATTTGAAGCATGTTGGTAACCAAATACTTTTCGGTTCCCGTCGACTTCCATTGTATATTTTTCTATATTATGGAAGTTAATGGGAACCAAAACTGTTTGTTACCAACATGCTTCAAAATATCATATTTTGTGTTCAGCAGAAGAGAGTCAGTCGTTCAGGTTTGGATGTTTAAATGTTGGTTCGTGTGTGTTCTTGTTGTTGATGGCCGTGGCATTTATATATTGGGGTTTTACACTAATGGTTTCATGTTATTAATAGATCAACGGATGACACAGAGACCTCAGAGTGAGCCAGAGCCGCCAGGAGATGTTCAACACTTATAAACACTATAAACGCTTTCTTCTCTGTAAGTACTGTGTGAAATTCTTTTATGTATTTTTTTTGTAAATAAACTCCGCATTTAATGTGACCGACACATGCTACTGTATCTTGTCTTCTTGGTACTAAAGCTTTATTTTCTGAAAATATTAGGATATTCAACACTTGTAGACACAAACAGAGTGACCCAATACTGTCCTCTATGTGAGTAATATGTGTGTGTGTGTGTGTGTGTTATTACCATCAATACAAGAAAAACAGCTTATAAATCATACATACAATTTTTTTTTACATTTAAATATTTAGGCGATGGATGGGTTTAGGAGATAGAAAATACAGTTTGTATAAAAATCATTATGGAAATTCACCATAAAACATGGAAAACCAACATTGTGTGTGATAGCGAGTGAGTGTATGCGGGAGTGTGCGTGTGTGAGCGTGTGTGAGTGTGCATGCGAGTGTGTGTGTGTGAGTGTGCGTGCGGGAGTGTGCATGCGAGTGTGTGTGTGTGAGTGTGCGTGCGGGAGTGTGCGTGTGTGAGAGTGCGTGCGTGTGTGAGTGTGCGAGCGGGATTGTGCGTGTGTGAGCGTGCGTGCGTGTGTGTAGCCACCCCAAATATAAAACTCTAGTTCCGCCACTGCTAAATATTATTATGCCCAAACATTCCAGTGTATATTTTATATAAATCATCTAATCCAGTGATTTATCATTAGCCATTTATCTGAATGTACACCTCTTCAACACAAACCATTCAAATAAAGTCGGGAATTTTTCCTGTTTCTTGGAATCCCGAGTGAGTTAAAGTATGTATATCTACAGTATATCAAACAGTCCTGGAGTCAGCACGACCTGGATTCGAACTTGCGACGCTTGTTTCACCCCTCACATGATCTGATCTGTGTTTTATTTGTGGATTTTCTTAGTATTTTTTAGCATCGAACACCAGCTTTACTGGTCAAATACAGAGTTTGCACTGCAAATATCTGATTGTGGTTGAGAGCGCCGAGCACGTCTGGTGACATTATGCAACACATACAGAAAGAGATTTTCAAAGATGGCACATTTAGAAAGAAAAAAGAAAGCAGCGTCAAAAAGGTTTCTGTCTCCACAGTCACGTGACTCATTTTCTGTCCTAATTTAATTAATTTGGGACATGTGCAAAGGATTGTGGGTAATTGAAGGCCACAAATGATACGTCTGATGCATCCTCCAGAATATGTTATAGAAGGCCGTGCAAGTGTCGTCACGGTGTTGAACGGTGTTGGATGACGTGACAGATGAGATATCAGTCTAACGAGTCTGCAGTCAGTCACCCTTAATGTGTCGCTCTCTGTCAGAATAATCCCGTAACAACACGTGAACACGAAACTGCTGCAGAGGATCAAATACACCGAATGTATGAGAGTCCAAACTGCACGTCAATATGAAGAAACACAAATCACACATTTAGAGATCATTTTCAAATCCAGACTGGATGCTTTATCAGATTCAAAGCAGAGGACGAATGGTCACACAGTTTGAGAAGTTCAATTATTTTTTCTTTGTTGTTTTCACCCTTTACTCCCTCTGAAGTCTCTGAAGCTTCTTGTTCATTTTATTTAGTTCCTTTTTCAATTCTTGAGAAAAAAAGAAAACCTTCTTTGTTAGATTGTGTGTCACTACACACAAGAATTGGAAACAATTCAAGAAACAGGATTGCACAACAAGACACTAAATATATAAATATAACATAATAACTTCATGTTTAAAGTTTTATTGTAATCATACACAGTACAAGTAGTGACATTTATGGTACGACTTTTCTCCCCACAGATTACAATACAAAATATTTACAGAGCTGATGTTACAGAGCTGATGTTAAAGAGCTGATGTTATAGAGCTGATGTTATAGAGCTGATGTTACAGAGCTGATGTTATAGAGCTGATGTTACAGAGCTGATGTTATAGAGCTGATGTTATAGAGCTGATGTTACAGAGCTGATGTTATAGAGCTGATGTTATAGAGCTGATGTTACAGAGCTGATGTTACAGAGCTGATGTTATAGAGCTGATGTTACAGAGCTGATGTTACAGAGCTGATGTTATAGAGCTGATGTTATAGAGCTGATGTTACAGAGCTGATGTTATAGAGCTGATGTTATAGAGCTGATGTTACAGAGCTGATGTTACAGAGCTGATGTTACAGAGCTGATGTTACAGAGCTGATGTTATAGAGCTGATGTTATAGAGCTGATGTTACAGAGCTGATGTTACAGAGCTGATGTTATAGAGCTGATGTTACAGAGCTGATGTTACAGAGCTGATGTTACAGAGCTGATGTTATAGAGCTGATGTTATAGAGCTGATGTTACAGAGCTGATGTTATAGAGCTGATGTTATAGAGCTGATGTTACAGGGCTGATGTTATAGAGCTGATGTTATAGAGCTGATGTTACAGATCTGATGTTACAGAGCTGATGTTACAGAGCTGATGTTACAGAGCTGATGTTACAGAGCTGATGTTACAGAGCTGATGTTATAGAGCTGATGTTACAGAGCTGATGTTACAGAGCTGATGTTACAGAGCTGATGTTACAGAGCTGATGTTACAGAGCTGATGTTACAGAGCTGATGTTATAGAGCTGATGTTACAGAGCTGATGTTATAGAGCTGATGTTACAGAGCTGATGTTACAGAGCTGATGTTACAGAGCTGATGTTATAGAGCTGATGTTATAGAGCTGATGTTACAGGGCTGATGTTATAGAGCTGATGTTACAGATCTGATGTTACAGAGCTGATGTTACAGAGCTGATGTTATAGAGCTGATGTTATAGAGCTGATGTTATAGAGCTGTTACAGAGCTGATGTTATAGAGCTGATGTTACAGAGCTGATGTTATAGAGATGATGTTACAGAGCTGATGTTACAGAGCTGATGTTATAGAGCTGATGTTATAGAGCTGATGTTATAGAGCTGATGTTACAGAGCTGATGTTACAGAGCTGATGTTACAGAGCTGATGTTACAGAGCTGATGTTATAGAGCTGATGTTATAGAGCTGATGTTATAGAGCTGATGTTACAGAGCTGATGTTATAGAGCTGATGTTACAGAGCTGATGTTAAAGAGCTGATGTTATAGAGCTGATGTTACAGAGCTGATGTTATAGAGCTGATGTTACAGAGCTGATGTTACAGAGCTGATGTTACAGAGCTGATGTTATAGAGCTGATGTTACAGAGCTGATGTTACAGAGCTGATGTTACAGAGCTGATGTTATAGAGCTGATGTTACAGAGCTGATGTTACAGAGCTGATGTTATAGAGCTGATGTTACAGAGCTGATGTTACAGAGCTGATGTTATAGAGCTGATGTTATAGAGCTGATGTTACAGAGCTGATGTTACAGAGCTGATGTTACAGAGCTGATGTTATAGAGCTGATGTTATAGAGCTGATGTTACAGAGCTGATGTTACAGAGCTGATGTTACAGAGCTGATGTTATAGAGCTGATGTTACAGAGCTGATATTACAGAGCTGATGTTATAGAGCTGATGTTATAGAGCTGATGTTACAGAGCTGATGTTATAGAGCTGATGTTATAGAGCTGATGTTACAGGGCTGATGTTATAGAGCTGATGTTATAGAGCTGATGTTACAGATCTGATGTTACAGAGCTGATGTTACAGAGCTGATGTTATAGAGCTGATGTTACAGAGCTGATGTTACAGAGCTGATGTTACAGAGCTGATGTTATAGAGCTGATGTTATAGAGCTGATGTTACAGAGCTGATGTTACAGAGCTGATGTTATAGAGCTGATGTTACAGAGCTGATGTTACAGAGCTGATGTTATAGAGCTGATGTTACAGAGCTGATGTTACAGAGCTGATGTTACAGAGCTGATGTTATAGAGCTGATGTTACAGAGCTGATGTTACAGAGCTGATGTTATAGAGCTGATGTTACAGAGCTGATGTTATAGAGCTGATGTTACAGAGCTGATGTTACAGAGCTGATGTTACAGAGCTGATGTTACAGAGCTGATGTTATAGAGCTGATGTTATAGAGCTGATGTTACAGGGCTGATGTTATAGAGCTGATGTTACAGATCTGATGTTACAGAGCTGATGTTACAGAGCTGATGTTATAGAGCTGATGTTATAGAGCTGATGTTATAGAGCTGTTACAGAGCTGATGTTATAGAGCTGATGTTACAGAGCTGATGTTATAGAGCTGATGTTACAGAGCTGATGTTACAGAGCTGATGTTACAGAGCTGATGTTACAGAGCTGATGTTACAGAGCTGATGTTACAGAGCTGATGTTATAGAGCTGATGTTATAGAGCTGATGTTATAGAGCTGATGTTACAGGGCTGATGTTATAGAGCTGATGTTACAGATCTGATGTTACAGAGCTGATGTTACAGAGCTGATGTTATAGAGCTGATGTTATAGAGCTGATGTTATAGAGCTGTTACAGAGCTGATGTTATAGAGCTGATGTTACAGAGCTGATGTTATAGAGCTGATGTTATAGAGCTGATGTTACAGATCTGATGTTACAGAGCTGATGTTATAGAGCTGATGTTATAGAGCTGATGTTATAGAGCTGTTACAGAGCTGATGTTACAAAGCTCATGTTACAGAGCTGATGTTACAGAGCTGATGTTATAGAGCTGAAGTTATAGAGCTGTTACAGAGCTGATGTTATAGAGCTGATGTTACAGAGCTGATGTTACAGAGCTCATGTTACAGAGCTGATGTTATAGAGCTGATGTTACAGAGCTGATGTTATAGAGCTGATGTTACAGAGCTGATGTTATAGAGCTGATGTTATAGAGCTGATGTTACAGAGCTGATGTTACAGAGCTGATGTTATAGAGCTGATGTTACAGAGCTGATGTTACAGAGCTGATGTTATAGAGCTGATGTTACAGAGCTGATGTTACAGAGTTGATGTTACAGAGCTGATGTTATAGAGCTGATGTTACAGAGCTGATGTTACAGAGCTGATGTTATAGAGCTGATGTTACAGAGCTGATGTTATAGAGCTGAAGTTATAGAGCTGTTACAGAGCTGATGTTATAGAGCTGATGTTACAGAGCTGATGTTACAGAGCTCATGTTACAGAGCTGATGTTATAGAGCTGATGTTACAGAGCTGATGTTATAGAGCTGATGTTATAGAGCTGATGTTACAGAGCTGATGTTACAGAGTTGATGTTACAGAGCTGATGTTATAGAGCTGATGTTACAGAGCTGATGTTACAGAGCTGATGTTGCACATGTATAATAATGATGATGCAGAGTGGATTATTGCTCCAAGTGTGTGTTGTTGAATAGTGAAAAAAGTCCTGCTGTTGTCTTTGATTCGGGACATGGACGTCCTGCAGGGGGAAGAATCTCCTCCTCGTTCTCATCAGGGAGCGACAACTATGAGATGATCATTCTGGCATTTTTCCAGATTCTTTTGGAGTAGATGAACTGCAGATCAGTCTGATGAGTCAATCTATCTTGTGTTGGACAGTTTCATTTACATTTACACATTTGGCAGATGGTTAACCGATGATGAGCAATCTATGTTGAGTTAGACAGTTTCCAAATAACTTCTGCATTTGTGTAGTTTCGTTGTTCTTCACACACAGAAAACACTTTGTGCTGATAGTGTTTCGTTTTATGTTTCACCAGAATGAAGTAAATTATCACATATTCAGTCTTCATTGATTAATCTGAACTTCAGGAACCGACAATAAACATCTTTGAACTATTAAAGATTGTTTTATTCTTATTATCACTAATGACATTATTTGTCATTTACTTTCTCTTCATTGACTGTCTGTATTCTCTTCATTGACTAATGCATCAAAATAAACATGTTTAGAAAAAGTGTTTAGCATTTATAAAGTGAACACTTGTAGAACTGAATCAGTCTGTAATAACACAGTTATTACACACATATAAATCAATCATTTCAAATAAAAGCAGCAGACACAATCACATTTGATACGACACAAAGTAGAATGAAAACATGTTTTATTATTATAGTTCATAAATGTTTCACAGATTTCACATGAACATTACCTTCAAAACTACTAAAAATGATAAACCTGTTCTTGTGTTTTCTGACACTGTTAAAATGCTGATGACCATCAAACTACAAATAGCAGAAGAAATATTGTGTCTGTCTCAGTGAATGTGAAAGGATCAGTTCTCCATTTAGTACAAAACAACTTATGACGGGTCATGAGTGTATATAAGTACACATTCCTCTCTCTGTTCACATGTGGGAGGAGTCGTGAGTGGACAGATGTGGGAGGAGTCATGAGTGCACAGATGTGGGAGGAGTCATGAGTGGACAGATGTGGGAGGAGTCATGAGTGCACAGATGTGGGATGAGTCATGAGTGCACAGATGTGGGAGGAGTCATGAGTGTATATCAGGACACATTTCTCTCTCTCAGATCTGTTGTTGTGTATCATGTGACTGAAGATGTTCCTGGTTTGACTTTCTACTGTGTGTTTTTGTGCACGAGTCGTGTCAATATATATATAATAGATCAGGATTCTTCTACACAACAGATGATGTGAATGTTTCTGCACTTCATCATTTATTCAAGGTAATTAAAACACTTTTATCTTGAATTCTTTTATCAAAACATTCATATCTGATTAAATAGAGACAAATGTTTTTCAGTTATCCATGTAAATCTGGACATTAATGTCACTATTCATATTTAGATGATTGAATTACATTAAAGGAATAGTTATGTGTTCATTTACTCACTCTCATGTAGTTCCAAATCTGTGTGACTCTTTCCTCAATTGAACACAAAGTAGATGTTTATCTTAATGTGGGAAATAAATGCTCAGATGAACAAGAGAAAGTGAGAAAATGGCCAAAGAGCAACAAGTCAATGAAGAATCAAACAGTTTCATGTTTGTTCGACGAAACAGCATAAATAGTGGCCGACCAACTAGGCTGCTCTGTCCAGTCTATATTAAATTATTATTACAGTGTTTTCAGAGCGGTTCTGTGCTCCACAACTCCTCTCATGCTTACAGTAACAGAAGTGATCTGAGTTCGGTTCCGTTTGATCACGTGCGCTAAACGCGTTATTTACACTAAACTGACGCGTCCTGCGTGAAGCGGCTTTTATTATCTGCGGTAGAAGCGTCTCAGTCTCCGCAAGACACATATATCATAATAATAACGCAGAATACAAGATGGGGAATAATTCAAACATCTTTATTAAATGATTGCCGAGCAAACAGTATCAACAGTAACACCTGTAGAGTCCAGAAACTTCTCTTCATTCTCCTTCATTTGTTTACCTCTCACGAGAGCGCGTGTTGCACTTATTACACTCCCCGCGGAAACAAGTGAAAGCGGAACTAATATTACCAACATACAGCACAATGAAAAGGAATTAACAAACATATAATACATCTGTATCAAATATTGAGTTACTATAATATAATGCATTGCTAAATTAAATATAATGAAATGAATACAAATAATTAAATGCAATGGTGACAAACTAACCAACATTTTCACTTTAAATGTAATTACAGCAATGGGTTATCAGTTTAACTTCAGTTTGACATTAAGCCTCATTCTTTAGGACTATCTTATATACAGTAAAGAATAGTTTGCATAAGCCTACTCGTTTTTAAGGCCTAGAATAAAGAGTAACATTTATATTTTGTGTATACTGAATTATTCAATCAACCAACATTATTTTTGACTGAAAAAACTTGGTTTTACCAACAAGGAAATGTAGTTAACAGTGACATTGAGCAGAAATCTTACATATAACCAGTTTTGACAGAGCTGCTGATAAAAGTTAAATGATCAGCATCGATTGATGAGATGAAAAGAAAATTGGAGATCGTTATCGGATGTTAAAATCCTGATTGGAGCATCCCTAATATTTAAGTTGATTCAAAAACTAATATTGATGATTATTGGGCTGAGATCCTGTCACAAAATGGACAAAACATTTGGATATGAAGAAGACTTTGTTTCAATGTTTATATATTTATTTGTTTGTGGTTGAACTGAAAAAAGGTCTCAGTTTGGTTCTTTTTAAGAGGGCTCAAGTGTGAAAACCCCAGCAGCCATTTTGCAGTTGAACATGTGGGAAACATCACCATCATAATCGCAGTTCAAATCGCAAAATTTTTCAACATAATCGCAATATAACTTTGTCCAAATTGTGCAGCCCTACTGCAGAGTCAAGGTTGTTCCGGTTGGGGACGGTTGGTGTGGTAAACGGGAGACTGACCAAACACATGATTGTTGCCATGTGGGTCAATGATGTCATGTTCAATTCCTGTTCATCCATTCAGTCGGATTGCTCAAAAGACTGCCCAGATAGCAAATGACATTTGGCCCAGATGAGGCCCGGATATCTGGGTGTTAGCTTTGATGTGATTTTTAAGAAAAAACAGTTTTGTTTGAAAAAATGTCTGACGTCTGCACGCAAGACTCAGAATGAACAGGAACTTAAAGGAAAAAATAGATGCACATGGGCAGAGGCGTTTCCAGCATTGAAGGACATCCGGGGTTTAGCCCAGACCATTTTATTTTCACACTAGCAACCACTTCTCTGTAGTCCAAAGCTGGTGAGAGGGTATTCTCTGAGTTTTGTTCTGGCTGGGCCTGTTTCTACAGATCCTAAATCTTCCACTCGAGTACTATCCTCGACTAACTCATCCTCTCTCCTCCCTGAATCATCTGTGATGCAAAAGAACAGATACAGCCCATAACTTCAAGCTTCAAACAACTAATCCATCAAGTGCTACATATTTCAAATTGTAGATCAATACCATTGAAGAAGATGTATTGGGAAGAGCAGATCAGTGGGATTGCCCAAATCTGTCACGATTCTTGAATTTTCATGTACATTACCATAAAGTCATCACAAAAGAGTTATAGTGAGTAAAGTGAGGTAAAATAATTAAATAATTGAATATTTTTGACATAAATAGTCAAAATGATCCTAAGTTACTGTATCTAATTCTCAATGTTCATCTGTCAAAATGCTTTCATTAGGATGATTAGGAGCATTGGGATAAACAATGTTTCACTTTTAACTTTGTCTAAAGTGACTGATTAATTGTTACCAGTTTCCATGATTCTGGCACAGCTGCTGCTGCTGGCACCTCAGTCTGTAGCTCATCTTTGCTATCCTCTACAAAACCATTTAATCAAATCAAAGTGTATATTTACTACAAACTAATATCACAAAACAAGTCACACATACAATTTCTGTTAATGCTTATTGGTTATCCTTAGAGAAAACAACACCTGATAAACAAGGAAAATATTCAATGAGTATTCGCTCCGAACGGGATTCGAACTGACGTCTCCGGCGTGAATGGCGCATGCGCTAACAACAAGGCTAAAAACTACATCCCGAAAACAGCACAAATATTTTCCAACCAAACAGTGAGTTATTGTGTTTATTAAATATCAGTCAGTCCCTTAAAATCCTTCATATCTCATATTGTCTGTAATCTAATGGTGTAGAATTGATCCTCAACAATAAGTGAGTTTATATGAAGATAATCAGATGTTTCTATGTTTAATCTGTAGTGTCTGCTGATCTCAGACCTGTAGAAAGACAATCTTCTGTATCAAACACCGTTAAAAATGAGGTGAGATATTCACAGATCACGTTGAACAAACATGAAACTGTTTGATTCTTCATTGACTTGTTGCTCTTTGGCCATTTTCTCACTTTCTCTTGTTCATCTGATCATTTATTTCTCACATTAAGATAAACATCTACTTTGTGTTCAATTGAGGAAAGAGTCACACAGATTTGGAACTACATGAGAGTGAGTAAATGAACACATAACTATTCCTTTAATGTAATTCAATCATCTAAATATGAATAGTGACATTAATGTCCAGATTTACATGGATAACTGAAAAACATTTGTCTCTATTTAATCAGATATGAATGTTTTTATAAAAGAATTCAAGATAAAAGTGTTTTAATTACCTTGAATAAATGATGAAGTGCAGAAACATTCACATCATCTGTTGTGTAGAAGAATCCTGATCTATTATATATATATTGACACGACTCGTGCACAAAAACACACAGTAGAAAGTCAAACCAGGAACATCTTCAGTCACACGATACACTACAACAGATCTGAGAGAGAGAAATGGGTTTTTATATGAGAACAGAGGAGGAATGTGTCCTTACTCTCATGTCTCCTAACCTCATAACCTCCCACATCTGTCCACTCATGACCCCTCCCACATCTGTCCACTCATGACCCCTCCCACATCTGTCCACTCATGACTCCTCCCACATCTGTCATCTATATATCTATACACTCATGACTCCTCCCACATGTGAACAGAGAGAGGAATGTGTTCTTATCAGTGGCGGCTGCTGGTCTTTCAAGGAGGGGAAGCTCATTTTCGACCTACATTATAAACTTGTCCATTTATTTAAAAGTAAATTCTGCCCTACGTTCCTTTTCGAGAAAATGCTCTGTGACCATGTCGTACCAACTAGGCGTCTTTTCCAGTGACGTGACCAGTGTCTTCTCAATGGCCAGCAGAACTATAAATAATCTCTTACATTGATCATCTTGCATTTTATTTAAACATAGATGTGACACATTAACTCGAGCGAATCAAACGACAAATTCTCAAAGTGCAAAAGTATAACCAAGAAGCGTGTTCTTCAGTGCAAAATGAATGCAACATAAAAGCATCAATGATTATGTATTCATAAACAGAGTAAATTATATTAATAAACCAAGAAAGAAGGATGTGTTCAACCAAACAATGTTAGAATCTCAAATAACCACTTGGATGTTCCTCTAAGCTCAGATGTCGTTTAGTTGCATTTAATTCGCTGTGACAATTAATGTAAAAATGGACTAACAAACAGTATACATGATGATTTGTTTCAATGTTGTTTTTGTACATGAATTTCAAATAAATGTTCTACATTGTTCATAAATACATTTTTACGTAACAAAATTACAAACAAGAGAAATTGGTTCTGCTTGCATTTCATGAATGAATGAACGAACGATCTAAAAAAAAATATATATATTAAACTTGGTAAAACTGAAACAAGGAATGTGGTGTATAATTGTGTGAAATGTATTATGCAAATTGACTAGCAATTTCGCCAAATAAATATCAAGAAATGGGTTGCAGCAGTTTGTCTTTCGACTACACTTGAGAAATCCGCGATGGGACTGAGCGCGAATAGCTTCAGCGACTTCTTATAGGACAGATTCGCTGTCAGTCAAAAGGAGATGCAGTCTTTCCACAGATCCTCCAATCATTACGCAGAAGCCCGGAGTCCGGGCCAGCCCACTCCTCATTCACCCCCAGAGACGCTGAGCGTCCGTGGGCGGGACATAATCGCAGCATTTATCCAATGACCGTCTCGTTTCAGAGCACTGAAAAAAACTGTTCAAAGCAGCCCCATTGAAGTCAATGGACGCTCGGCTTCAACAGGGAAATGCACTGTGACGCTACGGGAATGTATGAGAATGAAATCGAGTCGACCTGCTATATGTAGCTGATTCTGAACAAACTCGTTTTGGAGATGAACATGTTCTAACGCATTTTTAGTCAATAAATTGTTTACACAATAGTACATATTTGACCATTATTTTTTTGACATTATAGGGGAAGCCGAGCTTCCCTTGCAGTCTTAAAGAAATCCCCACTGGTCCTTATATACACTCATGACTCATCATAAGTTGTTTTGTACTAAAATGGAGAACTGATCCTTTCACATTCACTGAGACAGACACAATATTTCTTCTGCTATTTGTAGTTTGATGGTCATCAGCATTTTAACAGTGTCAGAAAACACAAGAACAGGTTTATCATTTTTAGTAGTTTTGAAGGTAATGTTCATGTGAAATCTGTGAAACATTTATGAAATATAATAATAAAACATGTTTTCATTCTACTTTGTGTCGTATCAAATGTGATTGTGTCTGCTGCTTTTATTTGAAATGATTGATTTATATGTGTGTAATAACTGTGTTATTACAGACTGATTCAGTTCTACAAGTGTTCACTTTATAAATGCTAAACACTTTTTCTAAACATGTTTATTTTGATGCATTAGTCAATGAAGAGAATACAGACAGTCAATGAAGAGAAAGTAAATGACAAATAATGTCATTAGTGATAATAAGAATAAAACAATCTTTAATAGTTCAAAGATGTTTATTGTCGGTTCCTGAAGTTCAGATTAATCAATGAAGACTGAATATATGATAATTTACTTCATTCTGGTGAAACAATAAAGCAAAAGCATCATGAGAGTCGTATTAGTTATGATTTTCACATTTTACACCTGTGGACAGATCCTGAGTTCTCTCTCTCAATTCAAATTCAGAAATTGCTTTATTGGCATGACTGTACACAATACAATATTGCCA